>OZ022244.1:23432030-23524530 GCA_963978895.1 Erpobdella octoculata
TTTTGATATTTTCGTCGAACTATTTATTGTCTATGATAATATGCTCATTGTTTATGTAACAGAATGTGGCCTACACAATCGATTATATAAAAGTGTGTTTTAAAAAAACTTTGTTTTTTGATTCACTTGTTTAATTAAACTTTGTTGAACATTGTTTTTGTGTAAATTGTTTCTCAAAATTTATTTTAATATCTTTTTTAAACCGTTTCCAATATTGAAATAAAATTTCAATATAATTAAATCAAAATTACTTGACATAAAGTAGGCAACTGGGCAGTACTAAAATTTGGATTCCTGTTTATTATGTCAAAACGTAGGTAAAGTCAAAAACAGCACGTGTGTTCAAAGTCGTATTGTACCAGATCTCATCTCTTCAGTCATGAAACTAGTGATTATTATACTGGCCTATTAGAAGATGGAAGACTGGTTTCTCTTTCTAACTTGCTGTCTTATGTAATGATTAAATCGATTCGCGTGCATTAACCACTCGGTAAACTGTCGGTTTAACAAACTTGTATACTATTGGAACAGCAGCAGTATCCTTTGCAGCAGTAAGTAGAACTTATAATTGCCACGATAAGTTCTATCAAGGATAAAAAAGCCATAAATCCGCTGATCACATCCTGTTGAAAATATGAATCAAATAAATTATTTATATACTGCACATTCCACGACGATTTTGATTTTTTTTAGAATGAAAATATTTCAATTAAATAAGTTAGATCAACCATTCAAAATTTACTCGCCGGTGCAGTACATGAAAAAGGATACCTGACACGATAATAATCAGTCATCATACCTACAATCGACAAGACAAAAATAACGGGAGAGCAACTAGCTGAAATAATGGAAGTCACATTTGTTGAAGCAATCTGGAATAAAAATATTATTAATTTTACTAATTATTCAAATTCTGAATAAAGCAATTCTCTTCAATTCATAATAATATTACCACGCTTCTATTAGCTTCACCTGGTGTGTAGTAAAATCTTTGTAATCGATTTTGCGACCACTTCCCATTGATCTTTTGATTTCAAATTGTGCAAATTGTGTTTAAAGACAATGCACAAATCTAGAAGCGTTATTTGAGTATCAGAGGGCTCCAAAAGATTTTCAATAAATTAGTTTTGTTGGAAAAACAAATATAGAGGAAATTTAAAAAATTTCTGGAATAAAGTCAATACACAAATGTTAAAGCGTTATTTGGAAGAAAAGCAGAGGGCCCCCAAAAAAAAGTTTAAATTCAAAATTATACACAATATTCCAATGATTAGTTGAAATATTCCAAGAATCACAGCAGCTTTTTGATTATACTTTATGGGATTAACAGTCCACGGTAAATCTTGCGCCAGATTACCTATTTGATCTTGGACACTAGGCAATACGGCAAAAGGTGGGTAACCGTTTAAATGCTGAGGATGCTGCATGGTCAAAAACTTAAACCGAAACACCGACAAATCAATTTGATGCTCCGTCAAAAATGAAAAATTGAAATTTATTAGAATAGCACAACTTGAAAAGGCTGTTGTCTTATGAGGCCGTAAACAGCTAGACATTTATCAAAACATTGCTTCTTTTTAAAATAAGTTGTAAATTTTAGCTGAATTTTTATTGCATTGGCTCATTGTATGTACAATCTACTCAGCATGAGACGGTTTTACGTTCATTTAATCGTGATCTTTAAAAAAACGTGTTTATATTTTTAAATAGAATTTTTTGTTTTGTTTTTTTCAGACGGCTCCCATTTCTATTGAATTTACCCTTTACAGAGATTTATTGTGAAACACTTTCAATCAAAATTGCATATAATGGTTTTGTTTCAAAAAAAATGGTTTGTTGTTTATAGCGTTTCAGATATGTGGTGGGCAGGAGATATAGTATGTGCAAAGTTTTGAAAGACATCTAGCGAACGTATATCATATCCCATTGCCTATTCAGCAAAAACAGCAAGAGAGACAATTATTTCTAAGGGCATTATTTATTTATTTATTTTTTAAATTTAAACAGTTACAAATTGAAATTAGAGTAAAAAATGTATTTGAGATTTTGGTAAAACAATTACAATATGTTCACAGATATGACTTGTTTTTCTTTAAATATTATTGCCAACCCGTTTACTTATACTTCATTTGTTTGAAACCTAAAATTTAAATGGATGGTTTCGAAAAATTTTGAGAAAGTCTAATAATTGACATACGCTGCTAGACGCTGCTAGATGTTTGAATATTTGCAAGACAATGTACTGGAAATATAATTTTACTGAAAAGAGAGTGCTAGCAAAATACATATGGAGAGAACTCTTTTTAAACGTTTAAAAAATATTTCTGAAAAGTTAAATAAATAAACGTCTTGCGTCTAACCGTTTGAAACTTTGCTTAAGCAGCAAATGCATTTCACATAACACAAATATTTAACTAAAAAACCATCAAATTTTTAAGTTGTCCACACATGATGCCTGATATTTAATTCAAATTTATTGAATCAGCGATTATCACTGTCGAAACTAATAATACCTTTTGAACGTTTATGAATAGGGATGTAACGGGTACGAATTTTTTATTTTTTCCAAAAACCGGGTTCGGGTTCGGGTTTTTAATTTTTCAAACATTGGGTTTGGGTTTTCGACTTTCATAATTTCGGGCTCGGGTTTTAAAATTGAAAACTTTCGGGTTCGGGTCGAGTTTGAGTAGTATCATTTACATATTTTTAGAAATAGATCTGGTAATGATTTTTGCGCTATATTTTAGAATTGCTTTAATTGATTGAGGGAAATACTTGAGAAGTTCTGTATTACAATAATAAACAACATATGAACTAAAGTAGATATTTATGTTGTTCAGTCTAGTCAATAATTTTATTTTAATTTTCATGAATCCATTAAAAAATTAATCGTTTTCTGAAATTAGTCTAGCATTACATATAAGTGTCGCGTTATTATCATAATGAATCTTGTAGCTATAACACAAAATACATGATTTTCAAGTGCTCCCAAAAGTTTCGAATTTTTATGTAATGCATATCCCCAAACGTACGGCAGCAATCAGTCAATCCATCGGCCATTACACATTATTTCGTTCGCTCTCTATCTTCACATACATGTCGACCATGAATTTTCGGCAAAGCTCGCAACATCGCAGAATGACGTTGACCTAATCATGTCGAATCACCATATGATAAGCATAAAAAGACATCGAGCTAATTTTTTTTGTTTCGGCTCCTGTAGTGATGTTTTTAATGAATGCTTTCCACATAAATTTACAGCAAGAAAACAAAAATTTAAACAAAAATGGATGACTGACAAGCTTCTTAACGCATGCAAGTTGAAATCAAAACTATACAAGACGCCTGATTTAAAGGAGCAATTGATTAAGGCCGTCAGAATATGAGCAATTACAGGTACTGAATATCCTGCCAGAGCTGAATTGACTCCATCACAGCCTTCACTGTGAGAGTTTTTGAGAGTCTTTGATATTGATATGACTTCCTCTGGAGTAACATCTGATAACAAAATTGATTGTGGTATGGGATCTTTAAGATATTGTCGAAAGTCTAAATTGCTTGACACAATCTTCTGTGCGAGCTCAGTCCCAATACTTGTGAAAAATGTGTTAAACGAGTGAGCAATGTCCGTTGATGACGCGAGTGGAAAACCCTCCGCGTTATAGAACGTACAGGAGGCAGTTTTACGGCAGTTTCTATTTAAGAGATGCTTTATTAGATCCCATGTTTTACGGCAGTTGCCTTCATATGAATGAAATTTGTTAGAATAATATTCAGTAACAGCAACTTCTTTAATTTTTCTAAACTTGTTTCTGGAACAAGTGAACTTTAGCTTGCTGTCACTTGTACGCTTGGAGAGAAATTTTTTGTAAAGAGTATTTTTTGTCCTGCAAGACTTTAGGACATCAGGAGTCATCCATGGTTTTTTGAAATGATATAAGTTTGTTCGCTTATGAGTGATGGGAAAACAGGTATCATATATTGTACAATAAGTTTTGATGAACGAACAATAAGCTGCTGAGGCACATCCTTCGTCACAGAGCAATAATGATTCGGTCCAATTCACACCGGTAAGTTGTTCAATAAAGTTCCTCTTATTTTCGTCACTGAAATCTCTTTTGCATTTTGTTTTAGGGTTCACCGATTTATTTTTTGTGGTTTTGATTGAGTAATAGACAGGGAGGTGATCAGAGATGTCGTCAACAATTATTTTTACAACCTCCTCCTTATCAAATATATTAGTAAATATGTTATCAATAACCGTTGCACTTGTTGAGGTAATTCTTGTTGGTAGGACAATCTTCGGATGCAGGCAATAATTTGATACAATGTTACTAAACTCCTGAATCATAATGTTTGACGATTCCTCTGCTATATTTATATTAAAATCTCCTAAGAGTACACAGTTCTGTTGCTTGATAACATGATCCAGTAATAATTTAAATTCGTTATTAAATACTTGAAGATTGGTAGCAGGTGGACGATAAATGACTCCAACTGTTATTGTTTCACTCTGCAGCTTTAGTTTAGTAAATAGATACTCGAATGATGTGACCTGAAGGGGCACCTCAAGTGAAGAGACTCCAATGGTGTGGTGAATGAAGAAGCCGACGCCTCCTCCCCTTCCGCTACAACGACATGCCGAGTGGAAGGAGTAATGAGGCATATTTACGGCTTCGCTAGTGTCAGGGTTTAACCACGTTTCTGTCACCGCAATTATTTTAGACCTCACAAAATTATTTAGAATAGCAATGTCAGGAACTTTGTGCAATAGACTTCGACAATTTATGTGAAGAAAAGATATTTCGTGAGAAGATCTTGGTAATTTATCAAGATCTGCTGAAGATTGCCAAAGTTGTTCCAATTCATAAGAGTGATTCAAAAGAGAGTATTGTGAATTATAGACCAATATCGATTCTTCCATACTTTTCAAAAATTTTCGAGAAAGCAGTCTTCAACAGATCAATTTCTTTTTTCAACAAGTTCTCAGTTATCAGAGATGACCAATTCGGATTCAGGGAGAAACATTCGACATATATGCCTATCTCTGTTATTCACTCAAAAATTTCTAATGCTCTAGATCGAGGCCAGCCTACAATTGGGGTCTTTCTGGACTTGGACAAGGCCTTCGACACAGTGGACCATGCAATCTTACTGGAAAAGTTACAGCATTACGGTATTCGTGGCAGATGTTTAGCATGGTATCGGAGTTATTTGAACAATCGTACCCAGATGGTCTCTTTTGAAAATTCTATCTCTTCTACAATACCAATTACCCTGGGAGTTCCACAGGGCTCGGTGCTTGGCCCACTCCTATTTTTGATATACATCAACGACATGTGCAATTCCTCTGAGTGCCTTGAATTTCTGCTCTTCGCCGACGATACGAATGTATTCATATCTGGTGATGACCTTACCGAACTTTTCTCTGTTATGAATAAAGAATTGATGGGAGTTGCTAACTGGTGCAAAGCAAACGTTCTTTCACTCAATGTAAAAAAAACTGTTTACATGTTGTTTCATAAAGCAAGGAAAAATATTAGCCTTAATGAACTGTTTATATGTATTGGTGACTGTGTTCTGTCTCGTGTTAATGCATGTAAATTTCTTGGGATTGTCATAGATGAACATCTTACTTTTAAACCTCATATTCAGTATGTAATTAGTAAGTTATCAAAAAATGTTGGAATCATTTCACGTATTCGCCCTTACATTACTCTACTAGTAGCGGTCACTTTATATTACTCATTTATATTTCCTTATTTAAATTATTGTAATTTAATTTGGGCTTCTAATTACTCAACTTATCTGCAGCCTTTGCTTAAACTTCAGAAAAGATATTTACCTATCATCTTCAGATTACCATGTAATTCTCACACTGATCCATTTTTTAGACAATTGAACATACTTAAAATTCACCAAATAAATCATTTTCATTTGGGAATCTTTATGTATAAACTTGATCATAATATGCTTCCTGATTTATTTAGAAAATTGCTACCTCAATCATCCTCATTACATTCTTGTGTGCCTCGATCATATCCAAGGTATAGACCCCCCTTTGCTAAATCCAACATAAAGCTTCGCTCAATTGTATGTGCGGGGGCCTAATGTGTATGCAAAGATTCCGATGACTATATCTCAACAACCAAATTTATCCTGTTTCAAACGATTACTTAAAAAGTTTATTATTGAGTCGCCAATGTTTCAATAGCACTTGTACAGGTTCAATATATTTCTAATTATTATTTGTGTACAACGAACTCTGTAGGCAGCCTTCTTAGCGGGATGTAAATACCCTTTAGGTTTTTGCCTTTTGACATCTTTTTTGTTTTATGGACCGATAACCTCGTTGTCATTTTTTTAGTGTCCGATTGCTGATGCTGTTTCGTTTTCTGATGTCAATAAAAAAAAAAATAAAAAAAAAAAAAAAAAAAAAACTATACAAGAAATTCGTAAAAAAATCCTAACGGCAACACAAAAAAGTCTTCGTAACTTTCAGAAATAAATTTAAAAGGATAAAAAACATTACTATAACAAAATTATTATCATGAAGAATTTACAAACTACAAAAACCACTCTAGAAAAACTTGGCAAACAATTGGCTCCATCATCAACCTCGACCAAAAACAAAGTGATGACACCGACTACTTCGAACTACAAAATAATGAAAAATGTACTGATCCTTTAGTAATTGCTGATTTTTTCAACAACTACTTCTCAAACATTGGTGACCGTCTAGCAGAAAGTATTCCTCATTGCAGCTCATCTTTCAGGGACTACCTATCTACACCCAACAAGCACAACCTCGATCTTTAGTCAACAGACTCCAACGAAATAATACTTCTTACAAATCACTCAAAGTTTCTCACAGTTGTGGCGTAGATGATCTGGATCCTTATATCATTCAAGCATCCATCTCTAAATTAGCCAATATTTTGTCCTATATCATCAACGTCTCACTAGTTACTGATACATTTACTTATATATACAATACCTCTTGTCTCGTTACTTTTTTTCGATTGTTGTCTAGTTCGAGAAATAAAAATTTTTAAATAAATATTAAAAAAAAACTTATTATATTGGTATTTAGATGGGGCCATATTGTCAATTTGCAGGTAATTGTTAGCAGTATGCCAGCTTCTTTTAGTTTCAACTTACATTCGGGATGGAGAGGAGACGGGAGAAAGAAAGGAGGGGGAGTCTGCTTCCAGCCGCCAGAGAAGATGGGGCGCCCCTGAACACAAGTAATAATAAAGCCAAATAAGTTCTAGGCAAAATAATTAAAAAAAGGTTTTTGGTACTGCCATTGTTTGCATATCTTAGATGTCGAAAAACTGTTGAACCGCTTGTTTATTTATGTGTATTTGCACGTGTAAATGAAAATAATTGTTATTATTATGCATAAGGACCTAAGGATGTTCTACAGTGAGTTTCTGAGTGAGTGTGTTAGCTGGGAAATTATATAAGTGAATAGAGTTTGTATTTTAAATTTATTTACTAGCAAAATCAAGTATTGCGGTCTAATTCGATATTGTCAATTATTCAAAACAACATTTTATTCTTAGGTTTGTAACAAAAACATGACAAAAAGTAAAAAACAGCAATAAAGAAAATCTAAAAAGTACGAAATCAAACTAGTTGTGCGATCTTTGACAAAATATATAAATAACAATGATAGTAGGGGAGACCGGGGCATGTTGAACCACGGGGCATGTTGAACCAGATGGGTAAATTTGCTTATTTATAGAAATTTTTTTGTCAGAGTTTCATAGTTTGGACTAATAATATAAATAGAAGTAGCTGTGTTGATTTGTGATGTTTATGTATGTTAATTTTAAAATAATCGCGATATAAGTGATTTTGCCGGTTTCGAGTAATTTTGAGTCGTTGACGTTATTGTTCTTTAAAACACAATTGCAAAGAAAGTGAGTAATTTTAAGATACATATTTTTGTTGTGTTTTTATCCAGTAACACAGTACGTGTTTTCTTTCTCGCATCAGTAACATGTTAATCAGCCTACAGTTAAAATACTAGGACCAATACGATTGGGGCATGTTGAACCATTTTGTTAGGGGCACGTTGAACCAACAATATTTTATCATGGTGATGATTTGACTTGTTATAATTGTCAGATATTTTATTAGATAATTTTAATAGACATTTTTGTCCATTATTATATATTTTTATCAGTTATTAGATTTTTTTATTAGCTGTTTTGTCTGGGTTTTTGTCAGGGTCATTGCTTGTTCTCACAATAACTCAATAACCATTCTAAAACACACAAGTTGTTACAATAATTACGTAAGCAGCATTAAGCAGCTTTAATGATTTAATCCATAGCGTTTCGTAACACAAGAACTTATCATTAGTAATATTAATTATAATAATTACGCAACTTTTGTAATAAATTAGATGAACTTAAAAACCTCAAATACAACAAAACCAAAAAATTGCGAAATCCGAATTTTATTGGAGATATAAAGTATAAAATAGAAGATTGAAGATAAATCAATTTGACTTAGATAACATTTGTACATTTGAAAATGTTTCATTAGAACAATAACTGCTTAGCAACAGCAGTTATAAAATATTGGTTCAACGTGCCCCGTTAACGGGGTAAGTTGAACCACATGACGGGCTTGCTAATATTTTCTTCTATGGTCAAGGAAAAATCTTAAAATTAAAAATAATTTTTGGTATACGTAATA
Source organism: Erpobdella octoculata (assembly GCA_963978895.1). Taxonomy (NCBI): domain Eukaryota; kingdom Metazoa; phylum Annelida; class Clitellata; order Hirudinida; family Erpobdellidae; genus Erpobdella; species Erpobdella octoculata. The sequence continues at coordinate 23,440,743 of OZ022244.1, forward strand.
AACATATTTGTTTATAATAATAACCTATTTCAAGATGTTTTATTGCAATAATAAATGTGTACTGAGTAAAGTTATAAAAATTGGTTCAACATGCCCCGGTCTCCCCTATAACTATAAGGCAGGGCCAAACAAATAATATAACAAAACATAGAAACTATTACAGTACCTAAAGTACGGAATAGAGAAGTCTGAAAAAATGCCGCATTTTTGACATAGATACCTTTTCTGCACATAGGACAAGTCATTGACTTTTTCTTTCTTGTCACTATGCAATTTCGGCAAAATGTGTGTCGACACGGTAATACAGCCATGTTAAATTTTTTTTATCTTTTTTCTAAACATATGACTAACTCGTTAAACATTTTCAATGTTCTGCGCTTCCTGATAAATTAAGTGAAAACTTTAAGCAAATTAAAAAAATAATTGTTAATGACAAATGGTAATAATATATATGTATATATTATACAAAGTCACGGGAAAACTCCAACTAAAAGATGGTTCATTTGGGATAATTTTGTTATATCGTAGAAAACTCTTTTATATGTCATCAAAAATAATAAAATGCTTTATCTCAGTAATTTTGATTTTTACTAACTATTTTAAAAGCTGTTTTAATGGCCTGGTTGACTGTTGAAAAGCCGCAAATAATATTTATCCGAATGTAACTGAACTGGCCCTATGAGTCGACTATTTTAGCCAGATATTTTTTCCACAAACTCATCTATCATATGTTAGTCATGTTATCTTTTCCTATCTTCTTTTATCCAGAATTGGCTTTGGTTTGCAGTTAGAGAAGCAGAGTTTATAAAAGTTGTCTTTAATTTCTACTTTGATCATTTTTGATCCAAAACTTTCTATATTTTTCTAATGTTTTAGAAAATCGATGTGTTTGAGAATGTTGTTTGAGGATTATAAAACAATTTTATTACTTTATCTAAAAGCACTAAAGGTATGTCGTGAGCAGGCCCTACAAAAAAACAGGTGCAGCTGCTGCACTGCACCGGGGCCCGTGAGAGTTCAGGAGCTCATGAGCAGTAGATTCAACAATTAACGTAGTTGTGGGCCCACACAAAATAGAAATGTGGCCTAAAAATATATTGAAAAGTGTAAAGTTGAAGCTTCCCCCGGTCATCAAGTTTTTGGGAAGAAAAGTAAAAAGTGGGTTTCAAAATTATTTGGAAACATTAACTCCGACTACCCCATTTTCCGGTCATCAATTTTTTGGAGAAAATGAAAAAAGGGTATTGAAAAAACTTGAAAATAAGTGGGCCCTAAAAAGTGTGTGTTTCAGATTGAAAAAAAGGACCCAGAAAGAAATCCGGCACATTTTATTTCTCTCTAAGGCCCTGTTTGTTACTTATTTCATGGACATTTGAAACATGTTTTTGGAAGGCTCGTACTTTTGGTGCATTTTTTACACTTCGTCCATTTATTCGGGCTTATAACTGACTTGCGCTAGGTAGAGTGGAGTTAACCAAAATTTTTAATTTCATACCTTGATGTTGCATAATAGAAAATTGTGCCAATAATATGTTTCCATTTTTATTTAAAATCAGAGTCTCATAGATGTAAAACAACTTTTCTAAGCTTTACCTGGTTTACTTAAAGCAAATCAAGACATTGGATCTAGTATCTGCAGAAATACGATTCCATTAAAGAACTTGATTTTTATCTAGCCAAGAACGCCAACCAACAGTCATTAGCAAAATTGAAACGCATATATTTTAAAAAATTATCTAAAATATTGATTTGAGAGCAGAATCTTTAACCCATTCCAAATGTATTATGTATTTTCTGCTAAACTTTTTAATTAATTTTAAACCTAAAACTGGTGAGAACTAAATGTTTTAAGAACTTCTAAAAATGTGTTTAAATATTTGTTTTTAAATTGTATTATTTATAATTACTTCATATAATGAAGATTTGTTTAAATTAAAAAATTACTGTTATATTTTATATGTACCAAATTGTTTTACAGCAGATATGATTTTAAAAAAATAACCAAAGATTATTTTCTTGTGTCACTTAAATAGGCAGCTTTTTATGCAAATGCAGAAACACTTTTATTTCAAGTTTTCACACCTGCAATCCTCCTTTCTTAGAAGTTTATATTTTTCAATTTAAATTAGTAAACTTTGTACTTTTCGGTGATAACAGAAACATGAAATGAATCGAGATTCACAAGAAGAGTTGATAACTTCATAGAAACAATGTTTTATAAGTAGGTAACCATTAGAGAGAGGCAGATGACGAACAATTCTAAACCTTAGTGAATTAAAAAATCTGTTGTTTTTTTAAAGCGCCTCTTTTCTCACTCACACCGTTATGTTGTTAACTTGAACAGTTAACATTAGTAAAACTTTTGACATGTTTCTACTTGTTTTTTTACGTTTTTATGATCTTAATAAAAACAAACAATATACGGTTTCAAAAAAACTATTATTATACACCGCAGAATTTAAAAACACTTTTTTGACTGCTTTTAATTTCAAAGTGTTTTTAAGATTTTGTTGAATGAGATTTGTAAAAAAAAATGAGTTTCAGCGTTTTATATATCTTGTATGACAATAACATAACATTTTATCTTGAATAAGTGTCAAGGTCAAGAAATGAGTAAATAGAAATTCTCTCCGAGTTTGAGCAAAACTTTTTAAAGTACAAAATCTAGGTAGGTAAAATCAGTAGTTTCAAGTGTTTTTGTAATTAAGAATTACTTTGTATCAGATCTACTTAAATTCATTCGAAGATTATCTCAGATTAATTTCTATTTACATTAAAAAATTTCAATTGTTTTCCAAGTAGCACTAGTCGTTATCTCTCTTTTTCAACCCAGCATCAGACCATATAAGCAGTGAACAGACCAAGCTCTTTACAAGTCTTTGAATCTGATTTTAGTTTGATTTACTGAACTTGATCAAAATGAAGCTGATATTGGCAACCTGCTTTTGTCTTCTGTTTGCAGCCAGTCTGTCCGTTCCTGTGGAAAGTTCTGACAAGGAATCTGAAAAAGAATGGGTGTCGTTTAAGGAAAAATTTGGTAATAATTCACATTATTCAAATTTTAATTTTTAATGTAATCTTTAATGCAGACTTCTGCTAATAATAGTAGCAATAAAACACAAGTTATAGATAAAGCAAATTGGCATATGAAATCCTTATTTTTTAGTGTAACATGGAGTTGTTTTCAATTTATTAAGTCACACCTGAGAGTACCTAAAATTGTACTGATGTTATGTTTTGATCCAAATATAATCAATTTGTTCATGTTGTCGTATTTTTTATTATGAAATCTATAATTGCTCAGCTCGCAAGTATGCTGACATCAAAGAAGAAGCACTGCGCAAATCGATCTTTATTGACAATTTGAAAAATATCAAAATCCACAACTTTATGCAAGCCTTGGGTCTGTCTTCGTTCTCGATGGGTGTCAACAAATACTCTGATTTGGTTTGTTTATAATTACTTTTAAATTTATCTAAGCAAATTGTAATAAACAGAACATTCATATCATTACCGACAGACTACCAATGAAATTGCCATGAGAATGAATGGATTCAAACACGTACCTGAACGCAGAAGGATTGGCAAGCTGTTCACAAGCTCTTTGGGTGCACCAGCTTTGCCCAAGGAAGTTGACTGGAGAAAGGAAGGATACGTCACCCCAGTCAAAGATCAGGTAATTGCAAAAATTTTGTATCTTATCATTAAAAGTCATAAATAGTACAAATACAATTGCATTTACCTTGCATCAACTTTAATTATTTGAACACATTTTTTTCTGCTTCAGGGTCAGTGTGGATCGTGCTGGGCATTCAGTTCGGTTAGTTGTTGATGATTTGTTCAGAATTAACTTAGCGTTTCATCTTCAATTTTTTAGTTTCTAAATATTTGTGTCTTGAAAGGTTGGAGCCATGGAAGGACAGCAATTTAGAAAATCTCGCAAACTGGTTGAACTGAGTGAACAAAACTTGTTGGATTGTTCAGTGTCGTATGGAAACTTTGCCTGCTTTGGAGGACTTATGGACCAAGCATTTGCCTATGTTGCAGATAACGAAGGAATCAATGTTGAAGATGTTTATCCATACGAAATGAAGGTAACTTCTTATTGTTGCGCCAAGTTAGCTAAAATAATTGCGTAAAGTTTAGTTTTATCAAGTCTTAGTATATTTTAATAACCTGTCTGCTTGACTGAAAATAAGTACAAACAGTACAAATGTTTGAGCAAATCTGAAATTTTTTCAAACACATAATTTTGCAGAGTATTTTCAAAATTTAAATTTTTGAAAAATTTAATTTTGAACAAAAACTTCAAACAAAAACTTTATTTATTTGTTTTGTAATTTAATGAATTTCGTAAACTAATTCTTATTTTTTGAAATCTATTTAAATAAAACTGTATTTAAAAAAATTAATTGTTCAAGAAAGGACCATGCCGCTTCAAGGCAGAACACGTTGGCGCAACTGTTTCAGGTCACGTTTACATTGAAGCAAACAGTGAACAAGCCTTGATGGAAGCTGTTGCTACAGAAGGACCAATCTCAGTTGCCATTGATGCCTCTCAGCCTAGCTTCAGAAGCTACAAAACTGGTTAGTGTCGTTCAAGTTTTGTAATATTGGTTGAGTGTTAACTTTTAGTACAAATTATTAATTCCAAAGATGTATAATTTTTAGTTATTAATTACTCAGGTGTTCACGATAATCCCGCTTGTAGTTCAACTAAATTGAACCACGGTGTTCTGTTGGTTGGATATGGAACTGAAAATGGAAAGGATTACTGGCTTGTTAAGAACAGGTGCGTTCAATTTATAATTTGTTCAAATTATTATGTAACACGTTATTAAAAAAATAAATAATTTCAAATTTTAATTCAACAGATAAATTGATTTTATTCAAACATGATTTCTTTTAATTTCAGCTGGGGCACATCCTGGGGAGAACAAGGCTACATCAAAATGGCCAGAAACAAGAGCAACCAGTGTGGTATTGCCGCCGATGCAGTTTACCCTGTCGTCTAATTTTTTCATCAAAAACATTTTCAAATTTTAAGTCACATGTTTATTAAAAAAACATAAATTGTTATAAATAAATGTTAAATTCCAAAAAAAGTGTTTGAATAATGTTTACTTTTATGCATATAAAAAGTTAAACAATCAATATTAGCAATAAGATTGTTTCTAAATATCAAACATCTGAATCGGAGTGGAGTGGAGTGGAGTGGAGTGGAGTGGAGTGGAGTGGAGTGGAGTGGAGTGGAGTGGAGTGGAGTGGAGTGGAGTGGAGTGGAGTGGAGTGGAGTGGAGTGGAGTGGAGTGGAGTGGAGTGGAGTGGAGTGGAGTGGAGTGGAGTGGAGTGGAGTGGAGTGGAGTGGAGTGGAGTGGAGTGGAGTGGAGTGGAGTGGAGTGGAGTGGAGTGGAGTGGAGTGGAGTGGAGTGGAGTGGAGTGGAGTGGGGTGGGGTGGAGTGGAGTGGAGTGGAGTGGAGTGGAGTGGAGTGGAGTGGAGTGGAGTGGAGTGGAGTGGAGTGGAGTGGAGTGGAGTGGAGTGGAGTGGAGTGGAGTGGAGTGGAGTGGAGTGGAGTGGAGTGGAGTGGAGTGGAGTGGAGTGGAGTGGAGTGGAGTGGAGTGGAGTGGAGTGGAGTGGAGTGGAGTGGAGTGGAGTGGAGTGGAGTGGAGTGGAGTGGAGTGGAGTGGAGTGGAGTGGAGTGGAGTGGAGTGGAGTGGAGTGGAGTGGAGTGGAGTGGAGTAGAGTGGAGATATTTAAAAAAAACATTCAGAGGAATCAGCGGAAGTTGCTGGGAGACCCCCGACGGAACGAGAACAGATATAATTCGAGTGTTACAAAAAAGGAAAATAAAATCTCGCAATTTCACTCCAATCTCAACACATTGTTAAAACCAAAAGTAGAACAACAACAATCTAAAACAAACTAACAGTTAGAACAAGAACAAAAACACGGAAACAAAAATTACATTATATATATATACACGTGCATTATGAATAGAGTATTGTATATACAGTTTTACAGTGTTATATATGCAGTATTGTATATACAGTTTTACAGTGTTATATATGCAGTATTGTATATACAGTAGTACATATACAGTATTGTATATACAGTATTATATAAGCAGTACTGTATATACAGAATTGTATATATAGTACTAGCAAGTTTACCCGGCGTGGCCCGGGGTTTTTAGAGGTTTTTTATCGTTTTTCTCTTTTTTGCTTTTTTGATTTTTCTCTCTTTTGCCTTTTCTCTTTTTTTGTCTTTTTTCCTCTCCCTCTCTCGCTCACCTGCTTCTTCTCGCTCTCCGCTTCCCATTGCTCTCCCGTTCCTGCTTGGTCTCCCGCTCCCACTTGTTTTCCCAACTCTGTCAAAATATTTTAATTCAATTTTTGATGGATTCAGTTCTAAAGACATAAAACTAGAACAATTTTCAAGAGATTTCAAACGAAAAAAAATAGAAGCAGTATTTAAAGAAAATTGATCAAAACTAACACATTCTGTTCTCAGAATAAAGCAGAAATGTTTGTTTTAAAAACAATCGAATATATTTCTTAATTAATGTAGTAGCATTTATTCAATAACTTTCCCACAATGATTTACATAAGATTTCCAATTACAGTCTAATAGATGTGTTATAGTTTGTTCTGCATATCAGGTACATTAGCTTACCAATCTACCAAACTATGTATGATTCCATAAAACCTTTAGCCAATGACACTCCAGTTTGAAAAAATGACTATTATTGAATATGTGAATGTGAAATTAAATTCCCGTAAAAAACTTCAAGTTGCATTGAAATCACTAATTAGTTTGAAAAACATGCAACGTCTTTATGTTTTAATTAATTCTTTTTTATTATAACTTTATATAAAATGTGTTATTGTGTTGAATCTTTTTATTTAAAAAGAATATCCAATTGAAAAACAAATGGAAATTAATAAAACGTAAAATTAATGGTTAGTAAACAAATCGTGTCTCAATACAAATAAGTTAATCAATTAGTTACTACACAAGGATATAAACCGGTTAATTTAATGGTCGTAATAAACCCTCCGCCGGAAGACAACTAATAAACATTTAAAATAATGATAATTAAACGTTCTGGAATGTTTGCGATTCTTGTGTGATAACGCTGATTAAAGTTTATGTTTAGAGTGTGTATAGAAAGCTAGAAAATCATTAGATGATTTAAAAACTGAATGCTAAATCACATTCACATATAACTGAAAACATCTCGTCAATAATTTGCTGTAAATCATTAAAATCAAGGATAGATGTTATCTTTAAACTGGCCAATAATATTTCCTGCTGGAAAGTAATTGCAAACTATGAACACTTTTTTGCGGTCATTAGACCAAGCTTTGCCGACTCCAATTTCACGAGTGTTTTTCCATACCATTTGAGTAAAGTTACCAAATTTTCCAATTCCTTTAAATTTAGTAATGTAAATCAATAAGTTGTAAAAATTAAATATTAATTTGTTAGTTGAACTCAGTATACAAATTGCCAACAACCTGCTAATTCGTTAGGAAAGTTGAAGTTATAGCTGTTCTTTTCTTCGTACCAGTTTTCCACAAGTTCACTGCCTGTAAAAAATGTGCGTTATTATTTATAATAATTTAATTAGTAAAAGAGTAACATTTTTAATTCATGACAAATAAATTAGTTTGCATTAAAATCTTGGCTTAACCTTGGAGCTGCAAAAAAGAGTACATTTACCCTTCAACATTATAAGACAACCATTTCATTTAAACTCATCCTAAATTTTTCAAATCATTTGAACACAAACTAAAACAAATAGTTACCTACAACATTTTTCTAACGAAAATCTGTTTTCTTTCTATATTTTATCTTTCTTACACTAACTCTCAATTACATCAATCAATAAATTGAATGTGGTCAAAAAATGTCACAATCCGAGAAAGTATTGCAGCTGAGCAATACAAAAATATTGCCGGAACCACAAAAGCATGGGAATTTGTTGTAAATGCTCAAATCTATGTGTGATTTTTGCTATTCCGTCGTGTGCAGATTGCAATAAATGGCAGTTTCTTAGACAAATTTTAATTTTTGAACCTTTTTAACTGTCAAACCAGACAAAAGCCTTTTGTATTGACAACCGTCATATGAATACTCGAAAAAAAATTTATTTAGCCACATTATTTCATTAACTTTTAATCAGATTCTTATAATCCGAATCTATTTCAATAAATTACAATTAACTGACTCATTTTAAATAGAAGTTGTGCAAACTTTAACGAACATTATACACTTTTTCGTTAAATTGGATTAAATAAAGAGTTATTAGCCGCAAAAGTTCTACGCTTTGCGGATATATATATATATACATATATATATATATATACATATATATTCAACGAATTGTTCTCTTGAGCCAACAATTCGGCCCATTCCTGGGCGATTTTTGATATTTTTATGTTGTACTCTAAAGGAGGCACCTGAAAACACATTAATTTGTTTCTTAGGAGGAACTATTTATGTTATTTTACCAACTGGTATTTTAATTCAAATATTGGGTTGCAGCTTAAATTGAAACTTGCTAAAATATAAATTATTTTCATTGTACATATTGTAAAAGGCCATGGGAAAGAACCCAAACCGCCACCAAACTGTTACTAAAAATCTGTTTAGTAATTAGAAGCTATTGAAATTCATTTTTAACTAACTGCTCCATCTTTTCTTCTGCATTTATTGTGACATTCTATAACTTCGTCAATAAATTGAAAAACCAAAGCTTTGCCATCTGAACTTTTTGCTAGTTGATGATAACTTTCTACTTTCTCTCCACTGTCTTTCAATTCTTCTGTACTGTTTTCCAAGTACTTTGTGGATGCATTTCTGCTTCCGTACTGCAATTTATAATAAGTAAGAAATAATGAACTTACATTTTTATTTCATATCCTGCCATCAAAAATATGATTTCTTCGTTACCAATTTGGAGTTATTTAAATTAAAAATGTCATTTATGTTTTTGCTAGTAAAACATTTTGTGATTTACCGCTTTTGTAGCAAGATGGTAAAAAAATAATTTTATTAGATTTACTAAATCAAACTAACGTCTAAATGATGATCAGATTCATCACCAGCGGATATATATCTTTCGATCGTTTTTTTGTAGCCAGGTTCGTAATAAATTTCTCTCACAAGCATCGGAGATGGAGACCTCTTTCTACGACTAAACATGTCCTCTTCGTCGCTATCAGAAAACTTCAAATTTTGAATTCCATGCTTTGGATGCAAGATTTCTCCACTTTTTGGAAACTCCAAATGTTTGCTGTGTTCGCCGTTTTCGTGTTTTCTGTGATTACTGGCCTATGATATTTTTTTAATTTTATCTCTCTGTGGCGGAAAAACATTATCTTGAAATTTATGCTTAGCGTTTCCAGGACGGTAAAAGTTGACCACCATGATATACCCCAATCTCTTACATCGTGCCACTCCAAATCCCACTTGTTTGCTGTCTTTCCACACGAGTTGTGTAAAGTGACCTGAAAATCTATGCTGTGTTTGTCACAATGAACTCTTTCAAAAAACAGTTTGTCACATTATTATGCAAGTTTTTAAAAACATAAAACTGCACGCTAACACACTTTACCTGTGCTTCCAGCAAAAATCGGAACATTGTAATCATAATTGGTTTTTTCTTTGTAGAATGTGTCAATTGCAGCTACACCTAGATTTTATTTAGTTGTTAGAATAAAATTTAAAATATACTCAGTATTTTTAATAACTTTAAGTAAAAATAAGTTTTTTATATGAACATAAACAAATGCGCTTCAGTTTTACCAGTAGCTTCACTATAAGAAATATTTTCTCCAAGTTTTAACCCATTAAATTTGTTTCCACTATGAGGATTAGGTTCAACGTTTCCTTCCATTTTTGCTAGATAATCAGACCACTTTTGAGAAATATGAGAAATTTCTGGATTTAGCACTAGCTCAGGACTTCCATGTAGCATACGATACTCGTTTATCTTTGAAAGACATCCTTCCAGAAAGCGAGATCGTTCTTCAATCGAAATCATCGTCGACATTTGCCAGGTTTTCAAAAAAAAATTTCTATTTATTGCATTCCATACAGTAGAAAAATCTTTTGTTAAAATGTCATAAAAGACAAAAAAAATGACTGACAGAGATAATAATAAAAGCATTGAAATGAACTGTCGTGAAAAGTATTCGTCATTTTGGTTATTTAGAAAGCGAAACATATCGCATTTCGTCGATTAGTTGACTATTTGTTAAGGCTTAAAAGCATGAAATATAATTTATTACATAGTTTTGAAACGGTAAAATAGACATAGCAGAGTAGAATAAAAATTTTAGTTGAAGTGAATTAATGAGAATAATTAAATAAAATAATTTTTACTCCGTTTTTTAAGACCACGTTAGTGCAAACGTATAATATATGCGAATGTCACTGAAATAATAACATGAAAGTTTATCGTATTAGTATCGGGTTGGGAATTTATACTCTAAGCCTGTCTAAGTGATTTGTTCTAAGAGATCCTTTTTTTAAGTGCTTTTTTTGTGACCAAATACTTAAAATCCATATATGCTAATTTCACTTGATCAAAATTAAAAATTAAAAAGAAACCCTATTGCAAAAAACCATTACTCAAGTGTTTGGTGGTAAGTTATGGCTAGTTCCACAATCAGCCGATAAAACAATAACATTTCAAAAATGTCCATCACACGAATATGCCTCATACAGTTGTCCATAAAATGTGCTGAGTTTATCTAAGTTTATTTTAGCCTTTATCAAACATCGTTCTTGAACTTGATCAAATATTCAGAGCATTGAAATAAACTGTCGTGAGCAGTCCTTGAGTCTAATCAAAAGACAAATGCATATGTCAGTCGCATTGGAAACTCTAGAAGCATGATCACATATATCAGTAAATTGTTTCAATTCATGTTTTAAAGTTTTTGTGACAAGCAGACTGTTTTTGATTTATAAGCATGTTGACAAATGTTCACATGATCAATTCTATTTTTATGTTTACAACAACTTTTACAAGCTCAGCAAGTCAACGTTTAATTCTCAGAAAAGACATGAGACCACACAACACTTGTTATTAATTTCAAACTATTTTTTAAAAATTTGAAAAAAAACTATTTGGTCGCTTATTTTAAGATAAATATTAGTTTTTCAATTCTGATAGTCTGGAAACAAAAATCTACTAAATAGTTTTCTCATGTTTAAAAACAATTTTGTACTGTAACAAAAAGTTTCATTTATCAGTTTGACTAAAACAAATTATATCAATGTAAGAAAAATTTAGAAAGATTTCCAAAAACTTTGTTTCAGTTTTGATCTGGAATGGTGTTGTAATTATCAAGAAAGCCAAATCAGTAAGACCTATCTGGGAATCTGGGCTTATAGTCTAGAAGAGGTTGAAGGGTTTCAGTCTTAATCAATAACTTCAGTGTTGAGAACAATGTTTCAGTGATCAATGACTTTAAATACAAAAACAAGAAATAATTCTTCTCTGTTTATTTTTTGCATAGATTTTCTAGGCCTGTAAAAACGGGCCGGGCCCAAATTAGACGAGCCGTGCCGGGCCAGAAATTTTGGTTTTGAAACGGGCTGGACCAAGTTGTCGACGGGCCGAGCCGACACCTATGGATGCACGGTTCAAATTCTCTAATTTCATGCGAGCGAAGCCGCTACGGGCACTGCTAGTATACATATATATGTGTGTGTGTGTTATATATTGTGTGGATGTGTCTCAACTTCAGACTCGAACCCACGACTGTCGGATCGGCAACACAACATCGCATTATGCCAACTACCTTACCATCTGCGCCACCGCCGAAACAGTGGTTGGTAAGCGCTTTTGTTGAAGTATGTTGAACACAACACTCGGCAATGAATGGGTACGAATCAATGCTCGATAATATTATAAGTTGTACGGCTTACAATCCGTCACTAGCTAATTTAATAGCTATCGAAGATATATATTTTATAATATATATTATAAGGAAACATAGCGTTGATATGTTTTGCAAGCCACATATATCAGAAACTTGGATGGCTTGCAATCCACCACGAAATAACGCAAATATAAATGTCTCAACTTCAGACTCCAACCCACGACCAGCTCCTTCATAGTAGAGTGTTGTGTTAAAAATGCCCCAACAAAAGCGCTTACCAACCACTGTTTCGGTGGCGCAGATGGTAGGGTAGTTGGCATGATGCGAGGCGGTATTGCCGATCCGACAGTCGTAGGTTCGAGTCTGAAGTTGAGACACACCCACACTATATATAACACACACACATATATATATGTATACTAGCAGTGCCCGTAGCGGCTTCGCTCGCATGAAATTAGAGAATTTGAACCGTGCATCCATAGGTGTCGGCTCGGCCCGTCGACAACTTGGTCCAGCCCGTTTCAAAACCAAAATTCCTGGCCCGGCATGGCCCGTCTAATTTAAACCCGGCCCGTTTTTACAGGCCTAGAAAATCTATGCAAAAAATAAACAGAGAAGAATTATTTCTTGTTTTCGTATAACCCAATTTTCCAACCCACATTTGAGGTCCGGGAAACCGAATTTTCAAAAATGGTGAAGCACGTATCTTTTTATTTTTCAAGAAGAGTCCATATACCAAATTTCAAAATCTCCTCATTTTTGGGTTTCGAGATATACATTGTTTTAGAAAAAAGTTTGTTTTCCAGTTTCTTCCCCTCAGGAGCAAAATTTTCAAAAATCCTTTCTTAGTGGATGCTTACGCAATAAAAGTAATATAAGTTCCAAATTTCACGTTCCTAGGATAAGGCGTGAGGCGTTTGAGCTCGGCGTTGATTATCAGTCAGTCAGTCAGTCAGGATATGTTCTTTTATATATATATATATATAATTTATATATATATATATATATATATATATATATATATATATATATATATATATGGATGGAAGGATAGTTGAATGGATGGATTGATAGATTGAATAAAAAAAAATAATATATAAAAGAATATGCAGTACTAGCGGGGTTACCCGGCGTGGCCTGGGTTTTCAGAGGTATTTTTATCTTTTTTCTCTCTTTCGCATTTTCTCTTTTTTTTGTCTTTTTTCCTCTCCCTCTTTTGTTCACGTTTTCTTACCGTCTCGCACCCCTGCTCCTTGTCGCTCTCCTGCTCCTTGTCGCTCTCCTGCTTCCGGTCGCTCTCCCGCTGTTGCTTGCTCTTTCGCTCCTACTCGCTATTTCCATTCCTGCGCGCTCTTTTGCTGGCGTTTGTTTTTCCAACTCTATCAAAATATATTAATTCAAATTTTTATGGATTCAGTTTTAAAGACATAAAACTAGAACAATTTTCAATAGATGTCAAACAAGAAAAAATAGAAGACATGGCAGTATCTAAAGAAAATTGATCAAAACTAACACATTCTGTTCACAGAATAAAGCAGAAATGTTTGTTTTGTTGTTCAGCCACGGTCGCTTACAGAGCTCACATATTTCGCTTGTAGTTATCTGTCAGAAGCAAGTCAAACAACCATTTCAATTAAATGTTACTTTTAAAACTATCGAATATATTTCTTAATCACTGTGGTAGCATTTATTCAATAATTTGCCCACAATGATTTGCATAAGATTTCTAATTACAGTGAAATAGATTTGTTGTAGTTTGTTCTGCAAACTATGTAGCTTAGCCTACCAATCTACCAAACAATGTATGACACTCCAGTTTAAAGAAAATTACTAAACGATAATATTAAGTGTAAGTAAATTCACGTAAAAAGCTTCAATTTGCATTCAAATCACTAATAAATTTAAAAAACATGCAAAGTTAATTTTTTAATTGATTCAGTTTTTTATTATAAGTTTATTTAATGTATTATTGCGTTAAACCTTTTCAGATGAAAACAAAGTTTTTTTAAAAACACACTTTTATATAATCGATTGTGTAGGCCATATTCTGTTACATAAACAACAAGCATGTTAGCATAGACAGTAAATAGTACGACGAAAATATCACAAATAATTATTTAATTAAATTTTGTCCAATCGATCCGAAAATTTGAAAGAATGCATTGTTAATCAGTTCGGAAGTATGTTTAAATTTTTAAGTCTCTAGCTCATCGGGAAGTTAATTTAAAATCGATTGCAAAATTTGACGACAGATCGACAGACAGAAAAGTCAAGTTAAGTAAAAGTGTGTAAAAAACAAATGAAAATTGATAGAACGTAAATAAACACTTCGTGCTTAATACAAATCATTTAATTGAGTTACTTACTACACGAGGATATAAACCGGTTAACTTATTGTTCATAATAAACGTTCCACTAAAAGACAGAATTAAGCTAACAAACATTTAAAATAAATAATTAAACGTTCTGGAATGTTGGCGAGTCTTGTGTGTAACGCTGATTAAAGTTCATGTTTAGAGCGTTTATAGGAAGAAAGAAGAAATTTTGATAATTTAAAAAGTGAATGCTAAATCACATTCACATATAACTGAAAACATTAACCCGTCAATAATTTGCTGTACATTTTTAAAATCAAGGATAGACGTTATCTTCAAACTGGCCAATAATATTTCCTGCTGGAAAATAATTGCAAACTATGAACACTCTTTTGCGGTCATTAGACCAAGCTTTGCCGACTCCAATTTCACGAGTGTTTTTCCATACCATTTGAGTAAAGTTACCAAATTTTCCAATTCCTTTAAATTTATTAATGTAAATCAATTAGTTGTGAAAATTAAATATTAATTTATTAGTTTAACTCAGTATACAAATTGCCAACAACCTGCTAATTCGTTAGGAAAGTTGAAGTTATAGCTGTTCTTTTCGCCGTACCAGTTTTCCACAAGTTCACTGCCTGTAAAAAATATACGTTAATATTTATAATTATTTTATTAATAAAAGAGTAACGTTTTTTATTCTTGACAAATAAATAAGTTTGCATTGAAATCTTGGCATAACATTGGAGCTGCCGAAAAGAGTATATTTACCCTTCTATCCAATAAATTCTCAGAGTGGCCTATTATATGGAATTAGGAACAAGCCAACGACATCAAAGCTAAGTACTCTTGTTAGGATGCGTGAATGGAAAACTAGGTGAGTTAACCCAAATAAACCACAATAATGAATTAAAAAACGGAGTACTTTCGAAAAATAATGCATTGATGAATTAAAAAATTACAGGAGACAAAATTTTTTACATATCATCTGTCAGTAAATTTCCTAGATTATAAAAAATAACAAACTGTATGGAGTTTTCGGGTTCGGGTTCGGGTTTGTAAAACTAGAGCTTTCGGGTTCGGGTTCGGGTTCAGGTTTGTGAAACTAGGGTTTTCGGGTTCAGGTTCGGGTTCGGGTTTGTAAAACTCGAGTTTTCGGGTTCGGGTTCGGGTTCGGGTTTGTGAAACTCAGGTTTTCGGGTTCGGGTTCGGGTTCGGGTTTGTAGTTTTCCAAAAACCGGGTTCGGGTTCGGGTACTGGCTTATGATTTAAAATTCCTGGATTGATTTTAAATTTACCTAGTGTATATACATATACAAACGAGAGCGATCAATTCATCCATTGGACATTACACGTATTGAATAAACTCTAACAAGTTATTTTTTTAGCTTTCCAAATAATGTGATTTCTTAATTATTTTAGTTCGTTCGTGGCTCGGTCCGGCCAGATAATCAGGCGGATTAGTGGTCTAGCTTACACACTCGCCAATAAAATGACCTATTTGTGTTATTTGTTACGCAAAGGTGATAATACCAAACTTGCAGGGCTTGCGATTAGTATAATACGTTACCTCTTAAATTATTTTAATTTATTAATTTTTTTCGCGGCTCGGTTCGGTCGGGTAATCAGGCAGATTAGTGTCCTAGCTTACACATTTGCCAATAAAATAACTGTGGTCATTTATAGACTTTGCCAGTTAAAGTTTAGGATTATGCAAGATTATCTTTATAACAAAGGGTCTTTGTTATATCAGAAGAACTTTTAGTATATGAATGAATAAATATAAGGTTATATAACTGAAGTAAAAAGTTGAGAGTCGTGGCTATCCGCGATTTCTTCGACCGAAGGAGGCTTAATTATTTTAGTTCGTTCGCGGTTCGGTCCGGACTGATAATCAAACGGATTAGTGGTTTAGTTTACACAATCACTAATAAAATGACGTATTTGTGTTATTTGTTACGCAGGAGGTGATAATACAAAACTTCTACGCTCGCGATTAGTATAATATGTTACGTCAACAAAACTTGTAATTTATTAATCTCTAAGACACAACTTTTATAAAGATTTATTTGTTCACAATTCCGAGTTCGGGTATTAGGCTTATAAATTTTTGGGTTCGGGTTCGGGTATCAAGTTTTCACATTTTCGGGTTCGAGTTCGGGTTCGGGTTTCAAGTTTTCTCATTTTCGGGTTCGGGTTCGGGTTCGGGTATCAAGTTTTCACATTTTCGGGTTCGGGTTCGGGTATCAAATTTTCACACTTTCGGGTTCGAGTTCGGGTTCGGGTATCAGAAAAAGACCGGGTAGTACCGAACTCGGGTTCGGGTTCGGGTACCCGTGACATCCCTAATATTCATGCTTCACGGTAATTTAAAAGTCTGAAGTATTTCTACTGTCAGACTGTAATGATCTCTCCCATGGAATGTGTTTCTACAGGTAAATACGACACGAAAGGAAGAGAATACTCATGGAAACTATTTAAACAGTATGGTAAACCCAATATAGGAGAGTGTCAATGCGATATTTCAAATTTTTGAAATAAATTTTTTTTGCCAGTTTATAAAATTGATTTGACCTTTTTACCAAAACGACTCGATTTTAGCGTTTGGGCACAGCTTTTTTTGCGACTACACCACTGCCTTTCACCATTATAAGACAACCAATTTTATTTAAACTTATCCTAACTTTTTAAAATCATTTGAACACAAACTAAAGCAAATAGTTACTTACAACATTTTTATAACGAAAATCTATTATGTGTAAATTGCATATTGTTTTCTAGAATGACTTTCAGTCACGAAGTCTTGGTAGTATTTTCCGTAGAGTTTATTTTTCTGACACAGGCTATTGTTCCTTGACATCCTAGGCCATTTTACACTTGGAAATATTTTTAGCATGACGTGGTAAACACACGGTATTTTCATAAAACTGGTAATCTTTTTTCACGCGCATGTTTTCAGAAAATTATTTCCTCACTGCAGCTCACATACTTGGGAACTTCCCCATCACCTGCCCTTTCAAAACGGTTTCAATTCCAAAAAAATGAAAACTATTTCATAAACACTTTAAAAAACTATATAAAGTAAATTAAATCTTTATAAAATAAATTATAGTGTTCTATGACTTTTAATACTGCGACATTTAGTACCGCGACATTTAGTACCGCGACATCTATTACCGTGACATTTAATAACGAACTTTTGATCGCGCGACATTTAATACGGACGACTTTTATTCTCGCGTCTTTTTATCTCAAAAACTTTTAATCTCGGCGACTTTTAATCCCACGACATTAAATCCCATGCAACTTTCCAGAGAGTTTTAATACTGAAACTTTTTATACCATAGCTTTTTACATGACAAAGTTTAATTCCGACGATAGTTAATCCTATTTGCGTTTGATATTAAAGAAGTTTAAACCATGAAAATTAATAGTTAAAACCAGAACTGCAAAAAATTTAAAAACTGATAAAAATGGTAACACAATCAAAATTATCTAAATAGTTCATAAAACGACATTAAAACTGACAGAAAAAAATAAATTTCATTATGTTTATGAATACAAGAGATGAACCAACGCACGGAGGAAAACAAGAACCTCAATTCATACATGGTCAATAATGGTCATACCTATCGGTCATACACATGTATATGGCGTTGAGGACTCCAGGTTTCAGACAAGAATATTTTTTGTTGGGCGAGTGCACTATTTGATACCAGATGCTGCTTAGAGCAGTAGAGTTTTTTATTTCATCATATTTTGCTTGATGCCTGTCAGGAACGTTCAGCAGGGTGTCATTTGGAAAGGCAGGAGCAAACCGTTGTGAAACTCTGTAAAAAAGTCAACGTAGAACTGCATGAATCAAAGTTCTATGAAACAAGCATGAACAAAAAAATGTTGCCAATCTTGTTTGCTAATAGATCAAAATAGCAAAATCTGTTCATTTCCTATGAACAGCGCATCGTGGTTCTGCTGTTATGTCAGATACAAAGATAAAACCAACAAGAATCGGTTTATACAAAAACAAAAAATGTGGCGTTGATCTGCTTGACTTTATGGCCAGAATGTATTAAACTAAATCTCCAATGCGACTTTGGCCTACGACAGTTTTGATTCTTCAGGTGTAAACGCTTGGGTACTTTTCAACGAGACAGTTAGCAAATGAAACAGATAAAACTATTTTCTTACATTAGCTCTCAATCTCATCAATCGGTAAATCGAATATTGTTGAAAAAGGTCACAATCCAAGAAAGTATTGCAACTGTGCAGTACAGAAAAGTTGCCGGCACAACAAAAGCATGGAACTTTGTTGCAAATGCTCAAATCTAGCTTTGCCAGTCCTTCGTCGAGTGCACATTGCAATGAATGGCAGTCTTTTAGACAAATTTCAATTTTTGGACATTTTTACTATCAATTGATCTAGCAGACGAACGTTTGTCAAACCAGACAAAAGCAATTTTTATTGACAGCTGTCATCTAAATACTCCAAAATTTGTTTTATTACGAAAAATGAATTTAGTCACAAGAAAATATTATTTTACTAACTTTTAATCAGTTTCTAATAAATCAAATCTATTTCAATGAATTACAATTAATTGAATCATTTTAAATAAAAGTTGAATCAACTTTAACGAACATGGAACAGTAAATGTAACCACTTCTATGTTTCTACGTGGAATTTCAATGCCTCATTATTGCTCAGTCACATGACGTCATAACAAAAAAATATCTCACCATGGGCCCAATGACAACGCATGAAAAGTCAATGATTATTAATAAGCTTTCACTCTTACAAAAACTTAAGGTTTGAGAAAAAATTAATCTCCCTAACACGTAGTTTAAGTGTTATTACAAACACGCATTTTAAATAAATTTACTTATCTAAGTTTAAAAACCTTTCTAGAGTACAACCATCTTCAAGATTAGGGCGCAGCAGAGGTGGACATGGGATGGGTTGACCCATGGGTTGAGTCGGATTGAGTTGGGTGGGGTGGGTTTGGTTGGGCTGGGTTGGGTTGAGCTGGGTTGGGTTGGGTTGTGTCCAATTTTTTGACACATGCGCGGGTTGGGTTGGGTTGAATTAAAAAAACTAAAAAAAAATTTAAGTAAAAAAAATTTAACTGTGGGTTGGGTTGCGTTGGGTCAAAATATCTAACGTTTCAGGTGGGTCGGGTTGGGATGGGTTGAGAAAGTGGTGGGTTGGGTTGGTTTAGATCTATGTTTAACCCTGGGAAGCAGTATGTATGTATAAAACAACTGTTAGCAAAATTGCGAGTGCGCTTGTTCGTAAACCTCACCTCAAATAATGTCATTAAAAAAAGACAATTTAATTATTAAACTAGTGCTGGTAATTTGTTTTTAGGTTTTGACAAGTTAAATGATTAAAATCAATAAAAAATATAATTGCTAGGCGTCGAAAGTAAAAAATAAATAAACAAACTTTAATAATTAAATTTCAAGTTTGTGTTATTGTAGTTTTATATTACCAGATGTTATTAACTTGAAGAATGCTTTTGTAACCCAAACATGATACGAGACTGTTGAGATGACGAATGTGACATGTACGATTATTTATGTTCCTTTTTCTATAAGAGCCTTAATACTACGTGACGTGAATGGTGCATAAGACAGAAAAAAACGTAAATAACAAAATAAATATGTTATTAATGTTTGAGTTAATTAAAATTAATTGTTATTAATGTTTAATAAATAACAAACTTACCCGAATAATCAACCGATTTATTGGACGACTTTGTGGCCAAACATTCGCCCAACTCATTTCCGTCGTATTTACTTTCACTGACCTTCAGCGAATTGTTCTCTTGAGCCAGCACTTCGGCCCATTCCTGGGCGATTTTTGACATTTTTATGTTGTACTCTAAAGGGGGCACCTGAAAACACATTAATTTGTTTGTTATGAGGAACTGTTTAATTTATTTTAACAACTGTTATTTTAATTCAAATAATGGGTTGCAGCTGAAATTGGAACTTGTTAAAATATAAATTATTTTCATTGTACATATTTTAACAAAGAAAACCCAAAACGCCACCAAACTGTGACTAAAAAATGTTCAGTAATTAGAAGCTATTGAAATTCATTTTTAACTAACTGCTCCATGTTTTCTTCTGCATTTATTGTGACATTCTATAACTTCGTCAATAAATTGACAGACCGCAGCTTTGCCATCTGAACTTTTTGCTAGTTGATGATAACTTTCTACTTTCTCTCCACTGTCTTTCAATTTTTCTTTACTGTCTTCGAAGTACTTTATGGGTGCATTTCTGTTTCCGTACTGCAATTAATAATAAGTAAGAAATAATAAATTTACTTTTTTATTTCATATCCTACTATCAAAAATATTATTTCTTTAGACAAACGCTTTGTTACCACTTCGAAGTTATTTAAATTAAAAATTTGCATTTCTGCTATTGCTAGTAATAAAAACATTCATTAATTTACCGCATTGTAGCAAGCTGGTGAAAAAATTAAAAAAAATTAATCGATTTATTAAAACAAACTAACGTCTAAATGATGATCAGGTTCATCACCAGCGGGAATATATCTTTCGATCGTTTTTGTGTAACCAGGTTCGTAATAAGTTTCTCTCACAAGCATCGGAGATGGAGACCTCTTTCTACGACTAAACATGTCCTCTTCGTCGCTATCACGAAATTTTAAATTTTGGAACCCATGCTTGGGATGCAAGAGGTCATCACTCTTTTGAAACTCTAAATGTTTGCTGTGTTCACTGTCTTCGTGCTTTCTGTGATGTCTACTGTGTTCACTGTCTTCGTGCTTTCTGTGATGTATGCTGTGTTCACTGTTTTCTGGATTTCTGTGATTACTGGCCTGTGGTACTTTTTCAATTCTACCTCTCTGTGGCGGAAGAACATTATCTTGAAATTTTTGCTTAACGTTTCCAGGAGGGAAAAAGTTGACCACCATGATGTACCCCAATCTCTTACATTGCGCCACTCCAAATCCCACTTCTTTGCTGTTTTTCCACACAAGCTGGGTAAAGTGACCTGAAAATGTTTGCTGTGTTTGAAACGATGAAGTCTTTGACAAAAAAACATTTCCAAAACAGAGTTTGTTAAGATATTATGCAAGTTTTAAAAACATAAAACTGCATGCAAACACACTTTACCTGTATTTCCAGCAAAACCCGGAGCATTGTAATCATAATCGGTTTCTTCATCATAGAATAGATCTATTGCAGCTATACCTGGATTTTATTAGGTTGTGTGATTATTTTTTTATATTTTTCACAACTTTAAGTAAAAAATGTTTTTTATATGAACTTAAACAAATGCGCTTCAGTTTTACCAGATTTTGTACCAAAGGAAATATTTTCTCCAAGTTTTGACCCATTAAATTTGTTTCCACTGTGAGGATTATATTTAAAGTGTCCTTCGTTTTCTGCTAGATGATCAGACCACTTTTGAGAAATGTGGGAAATTTCTGTATTTAGCACTAGCTCAGGACTTCCATGTAGCATACGATACTCGTTTATCTTTGAAAGACATCCTTCCAGAAAGCGAGATCGTTCTTCGATCGAAATCATCGTCGACATTAGCCAGGTTTTCAAGAGTTTTCTGATATTTATTGTAACCCATACAGTAGAAGAAACTTTTGTTAAAATTTTATAAAAGAAGACAAAGAATGGCTGAGAGAGTAAATAATAAAAGCATTGAAATGAATGTCGTGTGAAGTATTCATCATTTTGGTTATTTAGAAAGCGAAACATCGCATTTGGTCGAAAAGTTGAGGAAAGTCATACATACATTATTATTTATTTGACTATTTGCTAAGGTTTTAAAAGCATGAAATATAATTTATTACATAGTTTTGGAGCAGTAAAATAGACATAGCAGAGTTGATTAAAAATCTTAGTTAAAGTGAATGTTTGAAAGTAATAAAATAAATATATGCGAATGTCACTGAAATAAAAGCCTGAAAGTGTAGCGTATTAGTATCGGGTTGGGAATTTATACTCTAAGCCAGTCTAAGCGATTTATTCTAAGAGATCGTTTGTATTTTTTTTAAAGTGCCTCTTTTTTGTGACCAAACACTTAACATCCGTATATGCTAATTTCACTTGAGCAAAAATTTTAAATAAAAAAACCCAATTACAAAAAACCTTTACTCAAGTATTTTGTGGTAAGTTATGGTTAGTTTTACAATCGGCTGCTAAAACAATAAGATTTTAAAAATTTCCATCATACGAATATGCCTCATACAGTTGCCCATAAGATATGCTGAGTTTAAGTTTATTTTAGCCTTTCTCAAACATCGTCCTTGAACTTGATCAAATAATCAGAGCACTGAAATAAACTGTCATAAGCAGTCATTGAGTCTAATCAAAGGACATATGCATATGTCAGTCGCATTGGAACTGGATGAATTTAGTAAGTAAATCTTTTGTGATGAACGGCATCCTTTGAATACAGATAAATTTTCTACATCCAGTGACAATGAAAAAGTTTGAAAAAGTCTTTTTGATCAACATTCTTGTTTTATAGCAGATTTTGGTGTTTCAAGGTTTCTTAGAAGCATGATCATATATATATATCGGTAAATTGTTTCAATTTATGTTTTAAAGTTTTTTGTGACAAGCAGACTGTTTTTGAACAGCTGATTTTTTAATTTTATTTTCAACTTTTCATCTGGAATACGTTTCTAGTTTCTGAGATAATTTTGAGAGCGATTGCTAGTAAAAAAAAGAAGGTAAAGAAGTAAGATTTATCCCTGGAAAACACAGTACAAACATATCATCCCCTACCTCCCCCCAGTCACATACATACATATACACACACACATACATACATACACAATGTATTACACATGCGCGCGCATACTAGTGAACAAAAATCAGAGCGTGATAAAAAAAAATTTTTATAAGCATGTTGACAAATGTTCACATGTTCAATTCTATTTTTTGTTTACAACAAATTTTACAAGCTCAACAAGTCAACGTTTAATTCTCAGAAAAGACTTGAAACCACACAACACTTATCATTAATCTTAAAGTAAATTTTTTTAAATTTGAAAAAAAATATTATGTCGCTCATTGTAATTCTGAGAGTTTGAAAACATAAAAATATACTAAAAAGTAGTTTCGTGTTAAAAATCAATTTGTTACTATTAATAAAAGCTTCATTTATCATTATAAACAAATCAATGTTTCTGGTTTTAGTAGAATGTTAAAAAAACTGAAATTTTGTGTGGGTGTACTTTTTTGGCTTCTTGACACCAATTTGAATAATTTTGTTTTGAATAGATTTTGAAATTGTATTTTTAAAAAACATGATTATTTTTTTTAATAACGGTTTTTTTTAAACAGAGTAAATCTTAGGCTGATTTTTTGAGACCTCTTGCTGCCTTTTTCTGGTTTTTACGGCGCCATCCAGAATGGGCAATATTGTCTTGCTGATATTTTGCTTGATGATATCTCCGATTACTTTACGATTTTTTTAGCAACTGATCTCACTCTTTGTTACAATGCTGAAAGAGATCAGATTTAATTTAGAAGGTGCACCAATTAGCACTAGAAAGTGGTAGTTTAACAGATGTTGAATGAGGTGGATTGATTTCGCGCGATTAGGGTGGCCGATGGTGCTGATGCTGTCAACAGTCTAGCGGCCTTGAAGACTACCTGCAAGGCCTGTAAGCAGAACAAACCAACAAACATATTTAAGCTCAATTGTTAAGTCGTTATAGTCTCTCTCTCTCCCACTGATCTCTCTATATATATTATATTATAGAGATTATTATATTATATATGTATATTCTATTATAGAGATCAGTGCTACCTTCTCGTTCTACTTATTTCCCCCCTCTCTCCCTCTCTTCCTCCCCCTCTGTTCTCTCTCAACGCACACATTTGTTTGCTTATGTCATTACGAGAGCATTCACCATATAATTTGTTACTATCAAATTTTTTTCTTGGTAAAACTTAAATAAAAGTTTTTTTTCAGCTAATTTTAAGAAATTTAATTATGGAACTTCACTAAACAAATAACGCAAGTAATTCATGGGGTAAATACAATTGTATTTAGAGTAGTTTACTTAGATTCAGTGATGACAAGTATTTAAGTACAATAAGTGTATTTGTGTATTTATACTTAAGTTCTTTTGCGAATGTGTACATAATACTTGTAGTTAAGTACATTTTCGGTGTACTTATTAAATAAGTACATTCCAAATGTAGCTAAGTACTTCAAATAACGCAGCACATAAAACATCGAAGGCTGGTGAAGCTGTTTTTGATAAACCTAAGCCAAACACAACTTGCTGAAACTCTGAGCTTGACAACTACAGTACGATATACAATAGGAAGGACAAAGTCAACATTTGTGATGAAACGGCTGCAGTTGTCAAGTTTAGTATTCAAGATTTTACATTCTTAAGAGAATGGCTCAAAGTAATGAGACCAATTGCACATGCTCTCGACAATTTACAATGAGAAGATACACCTGAGGCCTCAGTTGGTTCGATTATGCCGACGGTGCATGCATGTCATACAACGACGACTAATATCAACCGCATCAACCTATACCTACTGCAAGATTAATTACAGCTCTTTACAGATATTTTAAGGTTTGAAGTTTCGACACTAAGCCCCAAGATAAAAGCTCTTGTAATAACTCCTCAGCGTAACACACTCAGAGTCACATATTTTGATACAGTGCTTCTTTTAAATTAAAACAAGCTATTTTGATGATGCTTCTTAACACTTGATTTACTGATGGTTGAAGCAAATTATCGTATTTTTATTATCGAAGCGGAAGCTAATTTTTCTTGCAATCTTTAAACCAATAAGGAACATAAATATATTGAGGCTCGATTGTCAGGCCAACATAGTCTCTGAACACACACATTAATCAATCTATTGAGAAAAAAAAGATTAGTAAGATTGACTGTAGCTAGGAAATGGCAGTTGTACAGAATGTCGTGTCGTATTATTCTATAAAAAATGTTGACTAAATGTATTTAAAATAATTCAGTCCAATTCAGTTCATCTAACACTACGCTTAATTCAACAGTGCTGAAACGAGGCTGTATTTGACAGCGTAGTCATACCCTTTAAACTTTTATAGCAATGATTACATTGAAGAAATTGTTTAATAAACTTGACTTTTTTGGGTTAAATTTTAAGCTCAAATTACCAAATATATAATTAACTAATAATAACTCGTCAACATTTTAAAACACCGTCTTATATATTATATAATAACCATTGTAGAAAATTATGTTTTAAAAACAAGTAGTTTCTGTTATTGTTGAATATAATTATTCTTTACACCGGTTCACTAGCAAGACTAATTTTGCTTAGGCTTGTCGCTAAATAACAGTTGTATTGTTTTGTATTGCAGCGCCACCCAACAGCTTTAGGCAAATTTCAAACATACATACAATCATTCAGACATAAAAAAAAAACTATGTGCATAACTAATGACTAGGGTTTTGTCGGAGCATGCACCTGTTTTTTAAACATCTGGACCACATAACTATTGATATATTATAGAATAACCCACGCTGTCTCTACAAATCTACCCAATAATCAACATGTAGACTTCCACACACATACACAATAGGACTGCGTGGGTATACACGAACCCGCAGGTTTACCCATACCAGACCTGTATTCTCGGGTACAGGTCTGGTAGGGTAGACTACGAACGGGGTACGGTCATAAGTATACCCGTATAATTTTCAATTTTGTCTTTCAGGCCAGTTTCGAAAATAAATGCAAAAATTAGTCTAATTTATTTGATAATGTTAAAATTATCAAACACAAAACTACGAGATCTCTTTGCAAGCAATTAAAGCTTTTCGATGATGCTACCAAAAACAATAGCGTTGAAAAGGACTAGACCCTACATTTGATAACACCGGTGTTGCATAAACTGCACACAAAGTGGCATCGGGGAAATCAGAAGTACGTATTTATCAAGACCTCCATTGTCATAACCGTTTTTGATATATCAATCAACGAAAAAACCTTAAAATGTTTTGCTATATTTAGATTCCAAGAAATCAGAAGATGCTGAATAATATGATGACAACAGAGATACCGATACTTGGGTACTTGTGACAAAGTAGACAAGTACTTTATTATGAACGTCGACAGCTACGAACTGAGTCCATTGCAATTTTGGAAAGCGCAGGTTTCAAGCAGTAAATTTTTTAAACTGGCAAATATCGATCGCAGTTTGTTTTTATTTCAGCATCTCAGAACAAAAGCGAGCAAGTTGTCACTCCTGTAAGTTTACACCCTGATCTCAATATAAACAAACACTTGAACACAGTTGTTGAGCGCGCTGTCGAACTGTAAAGGAACTCCGTACGAGTGCAAGTCGCTCTCACGTTCCTGGGAAAGTCCCCGGACACGCGGCAGAAATGCCCGGCTTAGTGCCGCTAACCCTGAGGCATAACCTTCCTTCGTCGTAGCCGAGATTTCGCAGAGCTCGGAGGTGCCTCGGATTATCGTCACAGCACAGTCATACAGATACTGTCAATGTGCTCGTTCACTCAACGGGGCTTACGGCAACGCACGCTCGTCTTTTTATGTCTAAAAATACTATGTATAAGGACATTAAACTATCATAAAAAAAAAAAAAAAAAAAAAAAAAAAAAAAAAAAAAAAAATAAAAAAAAAAAAAAAAAAAAAAACACAGTTGTAAATGTGTATTGCATATGTAACACAAAGTGAATACAGTGACTTTAATTAACGTTTTGAAAGTTGAGTCAGAATTTTACTCAGTAATAAGATATAGTTGATGAAACCTTTTTTGCTGGATATTTTGTTGGTTATTGTTTGCAATTTACTGTGCAAGTAAAACGGAAACCTTTTTGGTTGATTGTGGTCAAGCTTAATAATTTATGGGTAAAGGATATAGGTATAACCGCGTGTACACCATTTTACCATCGGGTACGGGTACTGGTAGAAAAAAATGGCGGGTCGGTCGGGTCGGGTTGGATATGGATGTCCTTATACCAGCGTAGACTTAATACACATACATATACAGTAATATACTCACATGTCTATTGTTTTCACAATAACCAAAAGGTAAGCTTCCACACGCATACTACATACTCGCAAGTACGTTTGGATATGATGCCTTATGATACAAAAAGAGGGGCTCAAGTGAGACAAAATTTATTTTAAATAATACAGCCACTGGAATTTAATTGAAATTGTAAACTCTAGGCAACCTTAATAACAAATAACAAAAGTTATATTCCACTGCCATTGATGAAATAGTGCATAAGGATGGGCTTAAGTTAGTTAATCTATGTGATGTGAGCGTTTGTGAGTTTCCATGTGAAAAAGAAAACTGTCGATATAGCGGGTGAGATTAGAAGCACTTCGCGACATATTATCCGTTCACGTTATACAACAGCAATTTTTTTTAATTCGTTTTTGTAATAGTTCAATAAATACATTTAACTTACAATTTATATTACTAATGATTTGTATTAAAACAAGCTAGCTACAGTCTACTCGTGTTAATTATATCATGGACTTATCCATCCCTATAAGCGATATTCAAGTTTTGTTTTTGATAGTGTCCTCTTGAACTGGACTCTCAATTCGAGTGTCTTACTGTCTTACTAACAAGTTTTTTTTAGTTAATTTTTAAAACTTGTAGGTTGCTTTAATTCTGTATCTCTTCTAATAAAAAAAATTGTACTAATGTAAAAGTAGCAGAGTATCTTCAAAATGTCTCAAATCAAAATATGTTGCAAATGTTTGGAAAATTAAAATAAAACACGGATAAGAAAGAAAGAAAAACTGCCTAATGTGAATTTTATCTGCCATAAACAAATTAAAAACAGATAACTACATTATTAAAACTACGCTGAGCGAATATAATGAATTTCGGGCAAAACGTCTTTTCTTCTGATTAAACGTTCTTCTAGTATAACGTCTTTTAGCCAAAACGTTTTCAGGTGAATAGTCTTTTGAATGAACCGTCCCCAGGAATAAATGTCCTTTTTGTATGACAATTTTTAGCTTCCGTGAGATCTATTTTTATGTTACTTGTTCTGACAAACTAAATATTAAATTTTTTATCTTTGGACCCACATAATTTTTTATTTGGTTTTTTTGTTTTTATTGCTCTCACTTTCTTACTTTTAATTTAGCCATGGTAAATATTTAACTTGAATAAAAAAATTAAAGGTGAGAATGTAATTCTTTTTTGCATTGCCACTTTTTACCGAAGCTATGCTAAAATCATTTTATTTTCTTAGCGGTGTAAACATACCTAAAGAGACTCCAGCTGGTCTAATAACATTTATAGATAGCAGTGCAGTTATTTTCCTTCACGTGGTACTCCCGTTTAAATCTACGTTCGGCCCCGCTTGGAGTCCCACAGATTACATGCTTCCGGTATCTCGGAAGGTTCAACTACGTGTTTCTTTTATAAAAGATGCAGTACTCAAATTTTGATGTAATCTATGATGTGCAATCTGATTGCCTATAATGTAAAACTTTTTTAGAGACATCAAAAGAAACTTTATTCAAAAAGCAAGTAAGAATTCGTTAATTAATCAAATTAGTTTACACTTGACAGAAATGAGTTTGTATCAATAGACTCGCATTTTGAAAATGTTACACACGTCAAACAAAACGTTTTCGATGAAAAATTAAACGATAGGATAAACTGCATCGGCGGCAATACCACACTGGTTGCTCTTGTTTCTGGCCATTTTAATGTAGCCTTGTTCTCCCCAGGATGTACCCCAGCTGAAATTAAAAAATCCGTGTTTATATTAAATTTATAATAATCATTTAATAAGTTATTCTAAATAAACCATAATTAATTGCACCTGTTCTTGACTAGCCAATAATCCTTTCCGTCTTCAGTTCCATATCCAACCAACAGAACACCGTGGTTCAATTCAGTCGAACTACATGCTGGATTATCGTGAACACCTGAGTAAATAATAATTTAAAACTATACATCTTTGACAACCATTTTAAAAATTACCAAAAAAACGATGTTTCGAATATCAAATTAAACAGACCTGTCTTGTAGCTGCCAAAACTGCGCTGCGAGGCATCAATGGCAACTGAAATGGGCCCTTCTGTGGCAAGAGCCTGCATCAAGGCTTGCTCATTGTTTGCTTCAATGTAAACGTGACTTGAAACAGTGGCACCAACGTGTTCTGCCTTGAAGCGGCATGGTCCTTTCTTAAACAATTTTTTTTAAAGTTGCTTAAAAAATTTAAAAGAAATATCTTTATCTTTTGATCACATACAAATAGAAAATCTACGGAGTTCAAGCACCACAATCATTAGTCTGCATTTTTGCTCACTCTACTCAACATGTTTGGCCATAACTGGTTATCAGTTTTCTCAAAAAAATGAACTAGTAGCGTTTTCCAGTTTAAAAAATTAAATGTGTATTTTCATAGGATCAGGTCGTTGATTATCAGGTTTTAAAAAACATTATAACTAAAACGGAGATACAAATAAAACCATTAGTTAAGTACCTTCATTTCATATGGATAAACAATTTCGGTATTGATTCCTTCGTTATCTGCAACATAGGCAAATGCTCGGTCCATAAGCCCTCCATGGCAGGCAAAGTTTCCATACAGCACTGAACAATCCAGCAAGTTTTGTTCACTCAGTTCGACCAGTTTGCCAGATTTTTTGAATTGTTGCCCTTCCATGGCTCCAACCTTTCAAGACACAAATATTTAGAAATTATAAAATTGAAAATGGAGCGCTAAGTTAATTCTGAACAAATCAACAACAACTAACCGAACTGAATGCCCAGCACGATCCACACTGACCCTGAAGCAGAAGAAAATGTGTTCAAATAATTAATGTTGATGCAAAGTAAATGCAATTGTATTTGTACTATTTATGACTTTTAATGATAAAATACAAAATTTTTGCACTTACCTGATCTTTGACTGGGGTGACGTATCCTTCTTTTCTCCAGTCAACTTCTTTGGGCAAAGCTGGTGCACCCAAAGAGCCTGTGAACAGCTTGCCAATCCTTCTGCGTTCAGGTACGTGTTTGAATCCATTCATTCTCATTGTAATTTCATTGGTAGTCTGTTTTTAAGAATATGATTTTTTACATTTATTGCTATATTATATTTAGATAAGTTTTAAAATAATAAAAAAACAAACCAAATCAGAATATTTGTTGACACCCATCGTGAACGAAGACAGACCCAAGGCTTGCATAAAGTTGTGGATTTTGATATTTTTCAAATTGTCAATAAAGATCGATTTGCGCAGTGCTTCTTCTTTGATGTCAGCATACTTGCGAGCTGAGCATTTGTAAGTTTCATATTAAAGATTACGGCAACATGCACATTATGATTAAATTCGGGTCAAGGCATAACACCAGTACATTTGTAGGTGTTTTTAAACAAGATTTTTTCTCCAAGCTGCCCAAAGTTTAGCTAAGACATAAGGTTCTAGGTAATAATTTGCCTAATTTTGCTACGTTATACTAAGATTTCTATATTCCAAAAATTTACAATTACGGTTTTTTTAAATCAAAACATGCATGTAGATACTACCAAATTTTTCCTTGAACGACACCCATTCTTTTTCAGATTCCTTGTCAGAACTTTCCACAGGAACGGACAGACTGGCTGCAAACAGAAGACAAAAGCAGGTTGACAATATCAGCTTCATTTTAATCAAATTCAGTAAATCAAACTAAAATCAGATTCAAAGACTTGTAAAGAGCTTGGTCTGTTCACTGCTTATATGGTCTGATGCTGGGTTGAAAAAGAGAGATTACAACTAATGCTTCCTGGAAAGCAATTGATAATTTTTCAATGTAAATAGAAATATTCTGATAAAATCCTGAAACGAACTTATGAAGATTTGATATGAAATAATTCTCAAGTGTGGAATTACTTGAAACTACTGATTTTTACCTAGATCTCGTCCTCCAAAATTTTTTTTTATGTCCTATTAGACATTTTACAAACGCAGTTTTTGACCTTAAGAGTACTTAAGACTTAGTTAAAATAAATCCGTAGGATGTTGCAACAAAAATTGAATAAAACAGTAAAACATATTTTAACAAAAAGAAATATTCAACCAAAACTTTTAAAAAACTTGTAAGTCAAAAGCAGACAAAACTGTCTTAAAATGATCCAGCGGGAAAAAATATTATTTTTTGAAACGACTGCTGTAAATCTACTCAAACTGTTTTTATGAAGTTGAAAAAAAGAACGCTTAAACAAACTATTAAAAAAATAATTAAAAAATTCTGTCGTCCGATTTCTTTGAAAACAATCGTAATTGTTCTGGTTTAAAATTTAATCTCAGATAAAAGAAAAATGTGAAAAAAATATTTACGCTCACTTCAACTATAAAATCATTAAAAATAATTAAAACCTGTGTTTGGTAAGTATTTCAAATACAAAATACAAATGTTGCAAATGTTTTTAAAATACAAAATAGATTAAAGTATTTTGCTGCAAAAATACTAAAATACTTTTTTTAACACTTGATACTGATACATCATCAACACGCATCACGAGTACGTTTTAGCAAAAAAAAGGCAACAAATTAAAATACAAAAATACTTTTATATACTTATTTCAAACACAATGTATTTGAAATACTACCTAACACTGATTAAAACTATGCAAATTAATAATTTTTTACAAATTGAAAATTGTCAAGATGAAAGCTCTTTTTTCACAAAACATAGAACACAGCAAAGAACATAGAGGAGTGCACTAAAGTCTTTGGCTTCTCTCTCTTTCTTTCTTTCTCTCTCTCTCTTCTCTCTCTCTCTCTCTCTCTCTCTCTCGTTCGCTTTCTTTATCACTCAATCTCTCTCTCAAAATTTTTAATTAGACATCAACTTTGCATTTAGTAGATTAATTTCATCTAGACCGTAGTTTAGAGTTTAGACGTTCGGTGCAATCGATAATATAATCCGCACCTTAGGTGAATTATATAGAACTTGATTAAGCATATAATCATCTGTGGATGATCTATCTGCATTGACAGTGGCATCACTAGATGGTGCGGACTGCACTGGATGAAACCATTACATGGGGTGACACCAAAATACAAAATTTTACTGTCTATGAAGTTTTTCTAATGCGGTTTGTAGCCCAGCGCTAAAAATGTGATTTCAACCTTCCCCGGTCAACTTTGTTTTGTCCACATGAAACCAGTCATTTTGCAGACCACAACGAAAAAGCCTATGGCAACTTAAAATATTGTGTTATCTAGGTTTGCACTTTATCTTCAAACAGAAGCGTAGCTAGGGGACAGGAAAGGCAAGCTGCCTCGGGCGCCGTCATGGGGGCGCCATGAACGACTATAGTTTCCTTCTTTCATTAGAAGTGGCTCCTCTCCCCGGTCATCAGGTTTTTTGGAAGGAGGTAAAATAAAACGAGGGTTTCGAAAAAAAATTTGAAAAATGGCTGTCTCTCCCCCCCGGTCATCAGCTTTTTGTGGAAGCAAAGTTAAAGACAGATGGGATGTTGTAGGGGCACATTCATCAGACTTTGCCCCTGGCGCCAAAAACTCTAGCTACGCCACACGCCACTGTCTTCAAAGAAATCTGTTTTCATTCACGAGTTTTGTTATCTCGGACGCAAACAAAACCGATCTACCAACCGACATCAAAAAGATAAGATCAGTCATGAACTGTATACCTAGACGTCCTAGACACACAATGATATCGTATGACCCATTGATATATACTATATATATGTCAATGGTGTGACCACACCGCATGACAGAAAACGTCCAATCAGATTGAAGCATCTCAAGTTATTTCACAAACAAATTTAATTACTGAACTTTGGTCCGAACGATGAGTCAGGTTTCCGCCGCCGCTACAGCTAAATTAATTTCTCTTGTTATCATTTTACATTTATCGGTGGGCTGATGCAGACAATAAAACTTAAACAACAACAACAGCAGGCTTCTTGTTTGCAGCTTAGAAAACTCGAAGCTGCACTCGAAGAAAGCTTTGAAATGTAAACGTTCGTGGAAGAATGAAGTGAACAAAGTCCATCTTTCGGCCTGGCGCGAAAACAATAATAAATTGAATTGTACAGTTATATGAAGATTACTGTAGTACGCATAGATATCTATGGTAGTACGCATGCGATCGTCGATGACAAATTCAATAAATAAATTTTATATAATTCTATAATATTGTATTAGAAAAACCTTTATTATTATTTTATCAAATTGAAGATTTCCGTACAAAAATTGATGATTAAAAAACTGACTGTAAGAAAGAAAACTATCAAATGAAATGTCTTTTCGTAATAATTATGCGAATTGATACTGTTTGTGCAAGTCATATGAAAAAATAATACAATTCAAACAACATGCCAAAGTCAGGTTCGCGCTGAAAATTATGCAGCAGTTCAGACTTGAAAAGCTAAAAAAATGTATTTAATTTCATAACATAATCAATGCCGAATTGATTCAACTAGATATTGAATACAAATAAATGTAATGATAATTAAATTGTAAAGCTAAGAAGAGGAAACTGAGGTAAGAGGAAGCGGGAAGTTCAAGGTCGGTAAGAAAATATGTTGAACTGCACTGATGGACTCCTTACACAGCGGACACTGAACAATTTTAGATGAACATTCTTTGCAACTGAACACATGACCACAAGGTATGAAAATCGTATTAATAGAATTTTCAATGCACAGGGAACATGTGAAAGAATCGTTTATCTCTTGAAGGCACCTGAACGCCTGAAATAATTGATTAATTAATATAACATTTATTCAGTCAGAAAATTTTCAATCTGAAGTGAAATATGTAGCTCTATTGAGAGAAACAAGAATTCTGGATACTCAAACAAATTACTAGCTGATTGATTGAATAAGTAAAACCTGGAGAATAACCTGGCATGTGCAGGATTGTTTTTGAGAAGACCCCTCAGTGTTGTTGCTACCCTGGATAACGTTATCAGAGAACCATTTGAGTGTAGACTTTGTGTCTTTTTCTTTATAGTAAATGTATCTACATATCAATTCCCTTGTTTCTTTCAACGTATGCTTAATATCAAAGACATAAGCTCTTCCTGTTTGTGATTTTCACATTATTTTCATTTTAAATGCTATAAAAAAATAAATATATAAAAATAATCAGAACACACACATCCATAACTTTAACACAAAATATCAGCTATAAACTGTTACCAGAATAGCCAAAAGTTCAAAAATGCATTAAATTACTAATTTCCATGTACGAATAGAAAATAACTCTTATTACCAAGAGTGGAGCTTTCATTGAAAAATGAAACGATGGTTCCTTTCAAGTCCCTGTATGTTTGATCAGCTACAACATCACCGACAGTGTCGCAATGGTAAAAAGTAAACACCTGAACGTCAAATGTAAACATTCGGTTAATGAGGATGAAAATCAAATAAAAATACAATTTTTTTTATGAAACTAGAACAAAGAAATTAGAACTCAACTAAAGCAGACTTGAACTTGTAAATCATGTAAAATAAAACAAACTTTATGTTACTAACTTCAGTGAGGTCCCTGTAGAATGCACTAGCAGATGATTTGCTCTTCAGAGTGAAAGTGACCACCTCTGAAGTCATGTCTTCCGAAAGTATTTGTACAGAAACTTCGTATCCGTTGTGTACGGCCTGCTGAATAGATGACCATGGATGGCTGGATGAATGAATTAAAAAAAACACCTAAATATATGCAACCATCACCAGAAACCTAACATAAACAATTTATATAATTAATCATAAATAATACAAATAAAATGACACACTTGCAGTGACAAATTGAGAAATTATACCATTGAGCTGGTTTCAAAAAGCTGTATAACTATTTAACAAATAAAAGCAAAGGTCACGAGATTATGGCACCACTTCATCAAATATATCATAGCAGTGCCATGAGCTTCAAATCTCATATTAAATAATTATTGAACACTAATAAATTTCCTCAAAACTAAAAATTGTACAGAAAAGAAACAGTCATTTACTTGACAAGAACCTCCAAGCTGTTAGAAATAAATGCCAAACCGTCGGGAAAAACAGACAATTCAACACAAGATCCTTGTATAGATGCCAAATACTGGTGACCCACTGTGTTCATGCAGTGCTGTAATTTATTTAAAAAGAGACGCTGAGCTTCAGCTATGCTCGAAATCTTCATCGACGCAGCCGTGGCTTTGATTTTTTTTGGGCAACTTTCTGTTGAATGGAGCAGATTCAAAATATTTGTAGGTGATATTTCATCGTTCTCATTATTTTCTTCGGAACAGTAAGAAAGAATAGCAGCAGCTTCATTTAAGAACTCTTCGCCAACCATGTTGAACTGTCCCGAGAGAAATTGCTTTTTTGTGATTTTAAAAAATATCTCCCTGAGTAATATAAGATAATAAATGCTTCAGAAAATAATAGAATAATTACAACTCAATGAACCTGACATTGCTAATCAAACATATGAGCACCTGGTAAGACTCTGCATCAAATAGTGCGGCTCCACAAAAAACTTTATTGCAAACACAAACTTTACAGGAGCCGAGCAATTGACTTCAGATGAAATTACATTCCTTAAGTTGAGCCATCTTGAACCATTTTTGTCATCTTTAATCTGCAATCCGAAAAAATCTTTTTCCAGGATCCGGAGTTTCTGGCACACCTTATACATAAAAAAAACATACAGCCATCATAATCGCAAATTTTATATTCTGAAATCTGAATAAAACTATCAAAAATCATAATGCAAAAAATTGTCATCAACCTTTTCAAAAATTAAATAACCGTAGGAACTCTTTTGGGTTTCAATGGCTAAAACATAAGAATCCGGTAAGGTAACCAGGCAGAGCAAATCCGGTGCCTTTCCCATTGTTTTCCACCAGTCTTTTCAGTAATTTCTTATTAAACAACACACTGGAGGAATCATGCCGCTTCTATTTCTTACTACTGATTTACTGAACACAAATATAAACACAAGCCCAGGGTAATTCCTGTATACCGAAAAAGCTCCACATCGCCGGCCAATCATAGGCTGTTGTTATTTATAGACACGAATGAAATAACTTTATATTCTGTGACAGCTGTTCGAGTTTCTTTGTACCTTGCATATATATATATATATATATATATATATATATATATATATATATATATATATATATATATATATATATATATATATATATATATATATATATATATATATATATATATATATATATATATATATATATATATATATATATATATATATATATATATATATATATATATATATATATATATATATATATATATATATATATATATATTCTATATATATATGGTACCTTGTACCTTGCCGAAGGGCGAGCGAACTAAATTTCGTGCCGAGCTAAGTACGCCTGCACCGAACCTTTTTAATGAAAGCCTTGTTATCAGTTCGTCGGTCAAAAACTATTCATATTTTCACGTATGGATCGTAAGAACCTTCATGACTTTTTGTGAAACATCAGGGATGGTGCAGAAGTTATTAAGTTAAATAATGATTGAGAAGATGGATGTTTAAGTGACGATAGAATAGGCTTTCCCATCGTCTGATTTAACCTCAGCAATGCTGACATAGCTATGAATTATTAATCTTTGGTTAGCAGCCGCCATTATGGCGACTGCTTCAATCAATCAATCAATCAAAATTAACTTATATAGCTCCTTTTCGTAAATTCAAAAACACTCTTTGTTAAATGTTCTTATCTACTTACATAATCCCCCAGCCTCACTCACTGAGTCTGTAACACATAACTTGTGGATTAACAAGATCATCGTTTACTAAGCAGGAGCATCATTTGCTGGGGGCAGGGGGGCAATTGCCTCTCTTAAAGATTTTCCGATTTTTATTTTTTTTAAATATAACTAAAGTTTTAGAGGAGTTTTTTGGAAAAATGTCTGTGACTAGCCCCCTCTACCGGCGATCAGCGTTTTTGAGAGAAAAAAGTGTATAAGGTTTTAAAGTTTTGTTTTTTTTTAATATCTATCAAAGCTGGACACAAGATTTTGGGAAAGTGAGAGAACGCCACAAGCAGCCACAGGCATAGATCAAATTGATCATCAAATAGGTAGTAGACATTGTATAACGTCAATTTACAGATTTTAATTTATACGTTAAATATTTGAAATGACAATTATTTTTTGCACAATGTATTTTTTTTATTTTATCAGTGCAACTTAAAAAAAACTTGTACCCACAAAGCAATGATCAAAAGTGGTACCAGACTAAGAGTTTTGCTCAAAAAATCAAATCTAAACAATTCAATAAGTACAATAACAATTAGTTAAGAATGTTTTCTATGTTAAAGATTTTAATTCTCTGAAAATAGTATTAATCTTTTAGAAGATTAAAAACAACGCCCGCCTCGGGTAAGATGTTAATATTTTAATACCATTCTCATTGAGTTCGGTCTTTTTGTGTTCAAACCAGGGACGTCAATTGGAGGAAGAGAGGGCCATTGTCTCCCTTAACTTTTGAGTGGGCCCCCTGAAGAAGTTCTGGGCCTCAAAAGATAAAATGTACCCCAGAAATGGGTTGAGAAGGGTAAAGTTGAAGCTTGAGATTTTGTGCGGTCCTTCTGTATGGGTATGAAGCTTTGGAAGTCGATAATTTGCAGTCGGCCAATGCATTATCAGTGGACTTATAGAAAAATTAAGTGTTTTAAAAAAACTTTCTCCTTGGGCTTGTTCGAAATAGACTCAGACATCATGCCGCGCAGGTCTAAAAATAGATTATTGTTAATAATCGGACAGAATTGATATCTGGTTTGCGAGCCAATTTTCTGGTGCATCCTTTAGCACTTGGAAGGCATTCAGAACCTACCTTAAATATAAAACAGCTTAAGAATATGCTAACTATGGCGACCAATTAACTTTTTTGTTCAATTCCGTAGCAGACTCTAGTCGTCAGAAATTCACAACACAAGAAATTTTTGGTACTTACCAGAATATCAAATAAATTCAATGATAACTTTGAAATAAATCTCAACAATAAGGAGACATTGAACTTTGGCACATAGCAAAAGAAGGTTCATTCACATAAACGCAGAAGCTAACATTTAAATAAACTAATTTAGGTATTAATTATAAATTAAGTTATTTATTTTGATTGGAATGAAACATTACTATTGATCACAATAATAAACAAAGATATCTAGAAAAAATCTAAGGACAATTTGGCACAATGTTTGATAGTAACTGATAAGAACTGGAGCAGTAAACAGAAACAGTGATCAAGAACTCATCATTCAAATACACTCTTTAAATAGTAGACAAACATCAGAGATTCTGACTTTACAGAACAAATACAAACTGTCACAAAAAGATGTTACTGATCAAAAAAATACTATGAACTACACATCATACATTCATCTTTGTTCTTAATGGAGCATGCCAACACTTCCATCTGCTTTGTTACATCTTTGACATCTCCATTTGTAACCTGCAGCTTTGATTTGTCAACTGTGAATTGAATAGCATTGGCAGCTGGCTTTGTCCTGAGGTAGTACATTCCTGTTTTGAGACCCTTGAAATATACAGGAAAACTTGCTTTAGACATATTCCCAATTTTTTAGCTTCTTTATACAATATTTAGAAATACTTCCAGAGATGTGAGAATCTCGTTTCAATATCAAAACTTTGATTAATACACTCAAGCATTTAAGTGACTTAGTTAATCTGCACTTTACAGAACATCTAACACTAACAACAGAGGTAACTAACCATCTCCCAACAGTGGAAGTGCATGCTTGACAAAACACCGTAGTCAGGCTGAGCAATGTGAATGTTCAGTGATTGACTTTGGTCAATATAAGGACCTCTGGCAGCTGCCATGTTGATGATGGTCTTTTGTTTAATTTCCCATACAGTTTTGTACAACGCTTTGATGTCATCAGGTATCCCGGCAATGTTCTAAATAAGAAAAAAAAATCACTCAATATTGAATTTTTAACTTGTGTGAATCTAAACCCTTTAACAACAAGTAAAAATCCAGAACCTTCAAATGCTACACAAGTTATTTTTTAAGTTTTGACAGCTTAAATTTTTCAAGACTTTAAACTGATGGAATTGATGGTTCTCACAAGAACAAAAAAGAGAAATGTTGCATTGTTAGGCTAATCAAATCACTACCAGGCTGGATTTTTACCGACCTGAATGGAACCGTTATTGGCAATTATTTGATTTTTCATGTCACCATTCCACAAATCAAGTTCAACCAGATCTTTCAACAAATGATGGTTCACCACCTAAGAAATTAACATTTTTATTGGAATTGTATGTTTCATCAAATCAAAAACTTTAATAAATTCAACATTTAATCATGAAGCAGTTTATTAAAAACTTATCAATAATTATTAATTCCTTTTATTAGTTTATAGAATTCTACAATTTGAGTTTAACATAAAAATAGGAAGTGAGAAAAAACACTAATAAACTTCGTACAATATGGATTTTCAATTCCTTCATCCGGTCATGCGACGGAACGCAAGCAAAGCAAAGCTGTTTAATAAAGTTGTATGTTTTAACCTGAAATTCTCCAGACAGAACTCTTCTTGTGTAGATGTTGCTTGTGTACGGTTCAAAGCTTTCACAGTTTCCAAGTATTTGAGCAGTGGAAGCAGTAGGCATTGGTGCCACCAGCAGACTGTTTCTCACACCAAATCTAAATAAATTTGTATTGATTTACATAACTCCTAACTACTATTAATTAAACTAAACAATCAATCACAATTAATTTACACTCAGATAGATTTTTTTAAACATTTTCCAAAAACTAAATACACAGAAAAGCGTATTTAGTTTATTTGGTATTCAAAATGAAAAATTTACATTTCATTCATAATCTTTATTTTTTCCAATTCATTTAACTCAATCTATATGAAAGTAGATCTGAAGCCGTTCACAAATTATTTTATCTTACTTCTTGATTTGCTCTCTCAATCCTGCCCAATCATGCCTGTTCGATGGAGTCACACCCCACATATCTGGTTGTAGAATCTGTTAAAGAGTTATGCTTTGTTATCCATAAATTTTAAAGTAATAAGCAGTTACAGTAAAAAATGCATTGTAACAGACTACTTAGGAATGGAGGTAATTGTTTAATGTATGCATGATTTACAGTTTACATTTGGCAAGTATTTTATACAAATTATCGCAATGAAGTTTTACTATATTTTCTCTAAAATAGAAAAAAATTTCTAACCCCTTTGCTGATTGGTGAACCTTCATACGTTTCATAAGGTCCAAGCTTTTCAGCCAATTCACAGCTGGCCTTGAGAGCACCGAAATAGATTGTCTCAAAAATATCACGGTTCAAGTCTTGCGCCTCGTTGCTTTCGAATGGATATCTGTGAATCATCATTTCTTTTAGTTTAAAAAATGTTTATTTATGAAGCAATCAAACAATTATAGAGACTATCACAAGTTAAAATAACAAAAGCATTCAACATCTAAACAAAGATTTACAGGCTTATTTCAAATTAATTATGCTAGCTGGATAATCCACCAAAAAGTTAAACATCAGTTAACCTCATTAATATAAAAGCATCTGCAAGTCCTTGTATTCCAATTCCTATTGGACGATGCCTCATGTTGCTTCTTCTTGCCTGTATCAAAATTGCAGCTTATAAGCATAAGTTAATGAAAATAATTTGACGTTAAAAAAACACTATCAGCTTCAAACCACCTCAGGAACAGGGTAGTAGTTGACCTCAATGATCTTGTTGAGGTTTCTTACAACAACTCCAACCACCTGCTCAAGCTTTTCAAAGTCATAGGTCTTATCAGCTTTCACAAACTGATTCAGAGCAATCGAAGCCAAATTACAAACGGCCACCTGCAAAATATTTTTATGTCGATTTATTACGCAACACCCCAAAATAAACATTTAGTTATATAATTCAATAACAAAAAGTGCGTTGTTAAATTGCTCCTGCTAATGAATCTTGGGTGTTAACCTCAATAGCTCCTGCTCAAAGTATGAGTCAATTGATAGAGTTAAAGATTAAGATGGAGCTATTGGTGTTAGCATGTGTTAAATGAATCCAAAAATTAACTTAATATTACGCTAACCTCATCTGGATCAGAATACTGAATAATTTCGGTGCAAAGATTGCTGCATACGATTGTACCGAGGTTTTGTTGATTGGATTTTTTATTGCACGCATCTTTGTACAACATGTAGGGCGTGCCCGTTTCAGCCTGAGAGGTGAGAACGGCATGCCACAACTCTCTCGCTTTCACAACTCTTTTCCCTCTGCCCTCTTCTTCATATCTGAAATTTATTTCAAACATGAATCATCTTTATTTTTTTACACATGCATACACAAAATATATAGCAGAAATATTTCATGTAGAATTGCATTTCTTATTGGAAATAATTATATATACAAAAAATCCCACAAATAAACTCATATTTTTTAAGTCATTTTATGCTAGCTGACACCATTAAGCTATGTTGCTATTGGAATATAACTGCTAAGCATCATCCCATGTATGTGTATTGCAACATAGGACAGGAGTTGTAAATTTCATTACCACAAGAACCCCATCATTTAAACCATGTCAGTTATTGTATTTTATTCTAAAAAAATTAAATATAAATCAAGTAAAGCTAACCTTTCATATAACTTCTTGAATTCATCCCCCCATATTTTATAAAGACCAGGACATTGATGAGGACACATGAGGGTCCAGTCTTTGTCTTCTCTAACTCTTTCCATAAAAAGATCAGGAACCCACAAGGCAAAGAAGAGATCTCTGGCTCGATTTTCTTCTTTTCCGGAATTCTTGCGGCACTCCAAGAACTCAAAAACATCGGCGTGCCACGGTTCTAAATAGACTGCAAAAGCCCCTGGTCTCTACAAATTCAGTAATAAAAATACAAAATTTAAAAAACTAACTTTAATGGCCAAATAACTAAAAATTATTTGTTTATTATATCAAAAATATTGAAACAAATGTTGTTTACAAACCTTGTTGCCACCTTGATCAACATATTTTGCTGTGTTGTTGTAAACTCTCAGCATCGGGATGAGTCCATTAGAAACACCATTTGTCTGAAAAAAGTAAGTTTGCAAATACTGTCACAAAGTTTAACAGTTGACAAATTAATAGAAATTTTCTAAATGTTTAAAAACATCATTGTCAAATCAAAACACAAAGATTTCTACTTTAATCTACAATAAAAGAAACTTCTGATATTTAAATAGTTATTTATAGATCACTAAAGGTCAATAAGAAAGTTTATAAAAGCATGAATTTATACCCCAGCAATGACTGTCCCAGTTGCTCTGATGCAGTGAACTGCCAGTCCTACGCCTCCCGCATTCTTCGAGATGAGAGCACACTGTTTCAAAGTGTCAAATATTCCCTCAATGCTGTCTTCCTTCATTGAGACCAGGAAACAGCTTCAAATAAAAATTTTAATTTCTTATTGTCATGAAATAGATTTTTACACTGAGAACGTTCATCCGTTCCACAGAGTTTTCAAAGAAAAAGAAAAATCAGAAAGGAAACACAGCCACTAATAATAATACATGTATAAAGCGCCATAGGCAGGCAACGGAGGTGCCCCTCATGAACCCGACAATCGATGAAACAATAATAAAATCCTAAAAGTTCACAGTAAGATCGCAGTTTTCGACAAAATAATAAAATGTGGGAAAAAATCACAAAGAAGCAGCATTAAAAATCCATTAAAAAAATGATATTTAGCCATTTAGAAGAAAAGCAAACTTAAAAACATAAAATACCTGGACATCTGCGGCCTATTCGTTCCGGCGTTGAAAAGAGTTGGAGTAGCATGGGTGAACCATTTCTCAGAGAGAAGGTTGTACGTCTGCAGTTATTAATTTCTTAGTATATACCGTTGTTTCAATATGCTCAAAAAATGTACAGATAATATATATATATAAATCAATATAATATTTATATATTATAATAAATGTACTTGAAAATAAAATAATTTTAAAAAAGCTGCCTTCATTAACATTTAGGGTTTAGGTTATATTATAGAAACTCACTTCAATGGCACTATTGACGTCATTCCCATGTATTCCAACAGCCACTCTCATGAGCATGTGTTGAGGCCTTTCAACCGTTCTGCCGTTTATCTTCAAAAGGTAAGATCTTTCCAAGGTCTGATAATGCAAAATAAAATCAAGTCAACATCATGAAAATAACTATTATTAATTTTTCACAAAATTACCTTGAAACCAAAGTATGTGTAGCTGAAGTCTCTATCGTGGATGATTGCAGAGTCAAGCCTGTCTGCATTTGCGGAGATAATATCGTAAGTCTCTTTGGAGATCATGGGAGAGAAGCTTTTTGTCTTTGAATTGTAGTGGTTGTACAGATCACCCATGACATCTACATTAATTATAAAAAAATATTTATGTAACTAGTATGTTATATAAGGAAATTAATAAGCAATGATTGCAG
The DNA here is from genome assembly GCA_963978895.1 of Erpobdella octoculata. Lineage (NCBI taxonomy): Eukaryota > Metazoa > Annelida > Clitellata > Hirudinida > Erpobdellidae > Erpobdella > Erpobdella octoculata. The sequence goes on from OZ022244.1 coordinate 23,484,414, forward strand.
TGCCACCTAAGAGCAGAATCCATATTTCTAATTTACATACAGCATAAAAAAATTATAAATGTTGACTATTTAACTTGAAATTTGTATTTAAAGTATTTAGTCTACAAAAATCAAACCTGAGAAGAGCTTTTTTGTTTCTTTGTGAAGATTTGAAACTGCAATCCTGGCTGCAAGAATGGCATAGTCAGGATACTTGACAGTCAGTGTGGCACATATTTCAGCTGCCAGATTGTCTAATTCCGCTGTGGTCATACCAGCAGACAACCCGCCAATGACTTTCACTGTAACAGTGGCCTAAGAAATGTTCAATTTAATAATCATAACACATGAAGAAACCACAATATAAGCTGCTAGTTAACAGTTTTACTTCCAGTAAACTAGACAGTCATTTACTATTAATTATAAGCAAATACATAGTTTAAATAATTATTATAGTTTGTGCCCATGTGATTAAGACAAGTTTAACTAACTCCGACTGCTGGCTTTAAATTAAACTTATCCCTATTTTTAGCTTTCCGACTCCATTAAGGAAAATATTACACGAGGCATTGTTAAGGTAAGGAACAAGTAATAAACTTGGACCCGAATAAAGCAGAAAAAAAGAATAATAAATAAATAGCATCAACTAACCGGGTCAACGAAATCCATGTTCAGCCCATAGCACAATTTGTTAATTCTGTAAGTGATTTTATCAAAGTGAGCCTCTTGCTGGCGGCCATCTAAAACAGGTACAATATAAAAATATAAGCAAAATGATAATGGCTAAAAAATAGAAACAAGATACTAATAATTTTAGTGAGTAAAAAAAACAACTTGTTGGTAGTGATGCAAGAAAGAGCAATAAGAATAAGAAACAAACACAACACATCTATTCCAACCAACCTCTCTTGATGATATAAAGCTTTTTAGCTCCCTTCATATTGCAGACAGACAAAAATTAACTTAAGCGAAGACCGAATTGAAAGCTCAACTGAAATTTGGCGGCAGTCGATCTCTAGTTTATATATATAGTACGAGTTCACCGCCCTCCAAAATTCTGTGCGCCAAAATTGCAAAAAAAAGTGCTGTAACTCGTAAGAGCATGTAAATTAACAGAGTGACACCTATCGGCAGAACGGATTAAATGACAGAGTACAGTATATTATGGGATTTCTATTTTTATGCTAAGCAAGAATAAATTATATGTTATATAAAAATTCAAACTATTTTTGTTACAAAGTAAATATGAATTAATGGAAACTCGAGCTGTCCTGTGGGCATATGCGTAACGCCATACAGCATACACACAAAAGGACTTAAGCTATTATAGATTAATACGATTTAATAATAATCCTCAACAATTGATCTCAGCTAATAATATACAATGCTTCGGACGAAACAAAGAAACGAGAAGATTGAATTGAACATCATGCCTGACAAGCATCCTAAATAACAATATATATTTTAAGACGTTGCTACAGATGAAATATGTCAGAATATGGCTGCCACTTGTTAGACAAGTGTTAGTCTCTATCTAATGCTCTCCACAGGCACATAAACTGAAAGGCAGGAGACAATTTTTCCCTCTCCTGATTTTTCCGAATTTAAAATGTTTACATGAAGTTTACTAAATTTAGTAAGCAAATGCTTTCTCAAAAAGCTAGGGGGAAGAAATTCCCCCTGGTAACCTGAGCTTTGGTATTACGGTTAAAATAGCTTTTTACTTCGGCCATTGGTCCTGCATCAAGGTTGTTACACGGAGCATCAATTGATTTATTGGCATCAGCTGTAGTTCTTGTAGAAAGTTGTATTCAACAGTTTTCAAATTTCATAAATGATATTGACTCAGCCTGGAAAACAGTTTATGATCAATCAGTTTTGTATGCATCATCACATGGCGTAAATACTGAATATCCATCAAAACGACGTCGAACAAAGAAAAATATGTTTGGAAAAATGACTAGTGATGATTGTTTAAATGGACTTGCTTGTTTTAAAGAATATACATTCATAGTTGTTCTGGATAAAACATTTCACCACAAAGATAGACAAGATTCGCGTAGCGTCATCCAAAGCTCCAACCCCGCTGTTTCAAACAATTGCAACGTCGGTGCTCTTGGAGAAATTTCAGCCCACAACTGAAGACGAAGTTAACCGCCTCATACTCACCCTTCCAAACAAACAATGTCTGCTCGACCCCATACCAACCTGGCTCCTGAAGAAAATCTCCTCATTCATCGCACCTGTTTTGGTCAAACTCTTTAACAAGTCTCTTCTTTCTGGCAAGGTCCCTCTTACATACAAATCATCTTACGTCACTCCGTTGATAAAAAAAAATCTACCCTGGATCCCGCCGACGTTAATTCATATCGGCCTATTTCTAACCTCTTAGTTTTTTCAAAGCTATTAGAGCGGCTGGTACTCAGCAGAGTTTAAGCGCATCTAGAGAGCAATACAATCTTCTTCCTCTTCATCAATCGGCTTATCGTCGTCACCATTCCACCGAAACCGAAAGTGCTTCGTGTGTCTTCTGATCTTCTGCAAGCCGCGGGCGACGCGAGCTGTCGCTGCTCGTGCTGCTTGACCTATCAGCGGCCTTTGACACCGTTGACCATCACATATAACTGAAACGCCTCGAAGCGTCATTCGGTTTGAAGAGTGTCGTTCTTGAATGGTTCGGATCCCATTTGACCGCACGCTCTTTCTAAATACGCTCCGGCGCATCAGCGTCATCGGCGACATCATTAACATGTAGAGTACCTCAGGGGTCTGTGCTGGGCCCTCTTCTTTTTACATTATATACAGCCGAACTCGAGGAAGTTATTAGGGCGCATGGTCTCCAATGCGTATCGAGCTGCGTAGACGCCGTCGATCGCTGGATGTTCAGCAGCCGTCTCATGCTGAATTCCAACAAAACAGAAGCGATCTGGTGCTCGTCTTTCCGACATTCGTCAACTCTCCCTACCAAGCCGGTTCGAATCTGCTCCGACCTGATCCCACAGTAAAACGCGTTAGAAATCTGGAGATCTGGTTGGATTAAGATTGTTCTATAGCCAGTCACATCAACAACACAACCCGTTCCTGCTATGCTTCTCTCAGAGAGATTCGCAGCATCTTCTCTAATCTTTCAATTGATGCCCGGAGAATTCTCATAACCGCCTTGGTTCTTCCAAAGATTGATTACTGAAATTCAACTCTAGCCGGCTTTCTTTCATGTCATCTGGATCGGCTTCAAACTCTCATCAACACAGCCGGAAATATGACCATGTCACCCCACTTCTCAAAGATCTCCACTGGCTTCGCATTCGGCAACGAATCGAGTACAAGATTTCCACAATAGTACACAAATCTCTGCACGGCCAAGCTCCTCCATACCTGTCTTTTGCTCATGTTGCCAATGTACCGGGTCGGCAGAGGCTCAGATCAGCATCCAGGGGCCTCCTCAATACACCGCCGGTTCATGGCGCGACGCTCGACGGAAGATCCATCGACGTCATTGAGCCTGAAATGTGGAACAAACTTCCTTTCCACATCATCTCTACATCCAGTTCAGCCAGTTTCCACACAGCACTAAAGACGTTTCTGTTTACTAAATCTTTTCCCTAACGTCTACAGTGGTCTTGAAGTTCATTTAAAGAACATACGCCACTTTAACAATACTCGGATTCATTATCATTATCATTATATATCAGCAGATGTGCAGCAGATTTAATCAGCAGAATCTTACATTCATGCAGCAATTGTCGTTGTTCGCACTTCAGGTTATTCTTTTTACTGATAAATCATTAAGCAGTTCTGAAATTGAAATGATTTGTCAACGAAGCTGATGCCAATGCAGTAGCAGCTGTACCTAATGTCAGACTTCAAAACAACGTCCTGTCTTCTGTTTCAAAATAGCACTGCCAGTAATATTGATGATCTGCTGCAAAACAAACCCTATAGATAAAACTTCAAGAATGTTTAATTGTTTATAGATGTTGAAATGACAAAACTGTTTGAGTTTGTCTGATTGAACATTTTTAACGCCCTATCGCTATTGCCAAAAACTGAAAATCAAAGAGTGGCTGATAAGGTTTTTAATTCTTACTTTCAGTGGCGAATTTAAGGTGGACACCCGCCTCCCCATTCCGCCTCCAATACCAACTTTTTTATGTATGTATACCTATATACAATACGTTGATATCTTGATATAGCTTTATACATCTTTTATACTGACATATAACAATTGTACAATTGCTTGAATAAGCGAGAAGGTCGCATAATGCATTTTCTTCAGAAAAACATAAAATTTAGCAAAAATTTAATCTTTAAAACACCTTTTTATTCAACAGAAAATGAAAAGTTATTTTTTTTTATTAATCTCGTACAGTCGTACTGCACTTCTAAAATTAATGTTAAAATTGCAGCACTTTTTAAGGATAAATGTTTTAAGTACAACAGGCCCGTTAGCTCAGTTGGTTAGAGCGTCGTGCTAATAACGCGAAGGTCGTGAGTTCGATCCTCATACGGGCCATTTAGTTTTTCGATTAAAAAAATTGCTCTTTAGAAACTCAAAAGTTATTAGACAAAGATCTTAATTTAAAATTAACCTTCTGATGAGTGAAGTCGAAAAGAGTTTTCCCAATTAGTGGTTCACACCTCTTGTGCTAGACTTTTTGTCACCCGGGTACAATGTCCAACAAATGCGCTCCTATAAATTCTCATCTGTAAACCTTTCCGCTAAAGTAGCTGATGACCAGGGGTTGGAGTCGCAAGTACTTTTTTTCAAAAGTTTTTCAAGACGTCTTGCACTTTTGTTTTTAACAATAGCTGATAACTAGGGGTGGTCTTCTAGACTTCTGAATTCTTCCTTTTAAAATAGCTGATGACCGGGAATGGAGGGTTATATGGTAATTTTCAAGATATTTTTTTAAATTCTTTATTTTTATCAAAATTCATAAGTACTTCTGCTTGTATCTGGAGTGCTGCCCCCCGGTTTGTATGCTTAAGCCTATGCACAGACCATAGCATTTTATAGAAAATGTTTTGAGGGTTGTTTGGGCGAAATTAAACGGAAAGAAATGCTAATAGGCACATCATGAGAATGTACATGGGATGACTTTAAGAACTTATGAAATGACGACTGTTATATGTGGCTATCATACATGTACATAAAATGCTAAAAAGTAAGGAATTAGTTTGAAATATATTTAATAGGTTTAAATCATTCTCAGATTACAAGATGAAATAACGCAAATGAAAAAAATTTCGGACTAATCGACTTTGTAGGATGTCAAGAGATTTCAGGCGTGTATAATAAATTCGAAGTCCAAATATCGCAATAAGACAACCAGTGGCGTCACTAGGAGATGCCGACCACATTGGGTGACACCAAAAGCAGTTTATTATGCGAAAGAAAACATACAGCTTTAAAACAGTTAGAAAAACAAAAGTTTGTAGAGGCATTGAACGATCGGTGCTAACTGGAGCAACAGCAGCGGTGGAATTAATTGTATGTGGTTTGAGAAACTTCGGATTGAAGACGTCTCTGAGCAAATGTTAGAAAAGACCAATCTTGAGTCTCCGGGAGTGCTTCCTGGTTGGCAGTCCTACATATTGTCTTGTACCATTTTTATTGGTTTCCGGCTACATAAGAGTTTGAAAGGAATTCTGCAAATCATCACAATAAACCCTTAAATATTGAGTTAAATTGTGATGCAGATTTAAAATATATCATTTCTTTCAGCCTCCTGCGTTGGCCAGAGGATGGAGGAATTCTTTCACCATGTCCACTGTTCACTCTTCCACCACATTGAGGTGCAGGCAGGACTTTGGAAGAGGCAGAGGTGCTTTAAGTTTTGGGGTTGAGTTCGAAACATGTCCCGGAAACCCGAAAAGTTATATGTATATTAAAAAGTTTGGTTAGATTTAAGTTTAATTTGAATATGTTTTAAAAACAGCTGTTTATAAGCACCTCGGCAGCGAAATGAAATTTAAAAAAAATTAAAATGATTGTCAAAAGCGGTAATAATGACGTCGTGAAACAAGTTAAACTAAATTTAAGTTAAATCAATGAAAACAAAAAAATGTTTTCGATGTTCCTATCTCGTTTGTTCATCTGACCAGTGAGTTCATCAGAAGAGTTCCACTCCTGAAAAAAACCTTTCAATATCAGAAAATAAACTAATCAATAACCGTAAGCAGTCAACATTTTGTTGTTATCAAAAGTTAAGGTTTTCTATCCAGAAAGTCACTCATTACATTAACATCGCCGCATTCTTTCAGGTTGAAGCCCGGACAAACTACACTGTTAGATGCTGGTAAAAATGTACTAAACAATCTGGTAAGTTATTCTTATTTATAAAATAATATTTGACAAGTTCAAAGTATGTTTCTATATACGTTTGCTTTATCATTAAATGTGACCATTTATATAGCGCTTTCGTGTTTCATGATGATGGTTTGATCCGTCGACTCGACGGATCTTTGGTTACGAATAGTTCAGTGTGCGCGACGAGGATAGCCGTTCCGTCCTTTGACGGTGACTGACAGCAACTGGTCTTGAGCTTTGGCAATGGCGGCTCATACTCGCCATGTGACAGAGTCGTCGCGGAACTATGTGGATTTTTAACGGCAGAAGGTGTGACCAAACACTTAACACCTCCGCGTTCTGATAACTCTGCCGAAACCACGAAAGTGCTCGAATGCACGGCAGAAAACGATTTGACTCGTCAATTCTGGCGGCATGTAGTCTTGCGAGGCCCCGAGAGTTGAACCAGAGCCTAATAATTCAATTAGTTAGAATAACTAGACGTTGAATTGACATTAACTAATAGTTCACTAATATTTAAAGTAGTTAAAGTCCAACCCTGCCATGTGTCATGACATCTCCCAGTTCTGAGTTCTGTATCATTGTTAAACGCTGGAAAGAAGTTTCTGCTTTCTCTACTTTATACAGAGTCTGAAATTGTGCTCAGTGATGATTCTCATGTAGATTATCGCCCAGCCCTTAAGCGCTTTAAATTTCTTAATGAGAAGCTTAGGACATCCGAATTGCCTAGTTCATCAAGCAATGTAGATAATACTCTTGGCCAGCTAAATAGATATATAATGGATGTTGACAATATTGTGTGTGACAATGCACTGGATTTTTGGAATGAAAAGAAAGGGTGCTACACTAAATTATTTATGCTTGCCGAAGATTTACTTACTGCCCCAGCCTCCCAGGCATACGTTGAAAGAATTTTTTCTGTGTGTGGCATCTTGACAGCAGGCCATCGTAATCGAATGAAGAAATCCCTTGAAATGAGAGTTTTTCTTAAACTCAATAAAAATATTATTTCTTAATTGCTCTTAAAATAAAAATTGGTGACTATATGTATATTTTTTGTTTGAAATTTTGATCATACCATCTTCCTGTGTTAAAAAATTATTATTTTTCCATAATGCATGAAATTGGCTATAGTAAGAAAAATAATTAGAGCATGAACTAAAATTGAACTAAAATCAAATAAAAACGAAATTTTTTTTATCTGAATAAAATAAGAATAAAAACGAAAATTATTTCAAGAACTGTAATAAAATAAAAACTAAATTTAATTTTGAAGAGCTAAATAATAATAAGAACTAAAATTATTTGATGAACTAAAATAAAATAATAATAATAAATAAAATTTAAGAATAGAATAAAAATAAGAACTAAAATTATTTACTGAACTAAAATAACACTGCTCCACATGAACGGCAATGACCAGGAAATTTTATTTTCTGCGCTCAAACATAATAGTTAACATTTTTGGTAAAATTTACCAGCTTTATAAATTGTTGGGCTTGCCTCCCAAATTTTGTGTGCGTGTTTAGCGCTGGTAGGTTTAAAAGAAAATCATTTGCTCAGATCATCTGCTGAGTAATAATAAATTGTGTATTTGCGTTGGTCCAATGTTTAGCTGTTTTCTTTGCCGAAATACAATCAGCGAGCTCGTGGAACTTTACCCTATTAGTGGTATTGATACAATGTTGATTCCCTCAGAGCTGTCTACATCAAAGTTATTATTTACTAGCAGGGTACCTGGCGTTGCCCGGGGTTTTTAGAAGTTTTTCTAATGTTGTCTCTCTCGCTCCCCTTTCCTTCCCCGCTTGCTCTCCCGTTTCCGGTCGCTTTCTCGCTCCCGGTCGGTTTCTCACTCCCGGTAGCTTTCCAGCTACCGGTCCCTTTCTCTTTCCCGCTTACTCTTTTGATCCCGGTCGCTTGTTTTCCCGTTTCCGGTCGCTTTCCCTTTCCCGCTCGCTCTTTCGCTCTCAGCTGCTTTTCCGTTCCCGTTTCCGCTCATTTATATATATGTATGTATATATATATATATATATATATATATATATATATATATATATATATATATATATATATATATATATATATATATATATATATATATATATATATATATATATATATATATATATATAGATATATATATATATATTTATATATATATATATATATATATATATATATATATATATATATATATATATATATATATATATACCCAGTGGCAGATCTAGAAATTTCTGGTGGGGAACGCATTTTAGAAATTTTTCACATTCTCTTCAAAAAAGCTGGAGAGAGGTAGTTGTTAGTATTTTTCCAAATTTCTGCAAGGACTGCCACTTTCTCCTCCTAAACGAACTATGGTCATTTTCAAAAAACCAGGTAATATACTAAAAAAAATCAATTGATACTCTGGTGGGGGATGCATCTACCCACCCTTCCCTGTTTGTATCTACGTATTTATATAGATATAGAAAATAATGTGTGTTTTTACATTTGATAGACTTTAATTGTTATCTTCTAAAATATTTTTTAAAACAATTTTAGTGGCCGAATTAAAAAACTATAAATGATTAAAAAAATGAAGTTTTTTACGTTATTTTTTCAATAACGTTGCAAAATCATGTTTTGAATTCAAAATACCACCATAAACAAGTTTTAGAAAATTGTATGATTTTTAATACTTGCATCTGCTTGCCCAAAAAATTAGTAACTTACAAATTTTGGGGCAGGGTAATTCCTCCTGTCCCCCGTCTCCTACGCCTATGCTCCACTTGTTAATACGTTCCCAAGGAAACAATTAAAACTTTTGACGTTTAAGAAGAAAACAAAATAACAATTTTTTAGCTTATTTATCCAAAAAACGAGATCTACACCTTATTATTCTGTAAAAACACAAAAGGCCAACTTACCTTTGTTTACAAAACATAATCAAAGATGGCTACCGTAAAAAAGTTGTTGAACGCTGTTAGTAATATTATTGTTTCTTCATTTTTAATTGCTTATAGTTTATATTTTTATTAGGTTATTTATTGTTTAACGTGGTATTGAATTGTTTCTAATGTCATCGTTAGCGTAATTAGTCATTAGTATTAATTAGTATTAGTTTAGTTAGTCGGTACAATTGACAGTGCGCGACGAAAACAGTACATTCATTGTCAATAACACAAAATGGGGTAATCCTCCAACATAGCGTCCCGAACCGATTTCTATAAAAACTGTTTAATGGAATAAGCATAGAACATATTACGAACAAGTATTTTACAGAAAAAATTACTAAAAACCGACTTTAAGCAAAAATATCCAAAGGCAGTGTTGACACGCGGAATAATACAATTCAAGGAATGAAAAGCAAGGAAGAGTTAATATTAAAATAAAATAACATAATAAAATAATAAATACATTTTAAAAAGTTACAAATACATTTTTAATTATTTAATATGCATTTTAAATTTTAAAAAATCAGAGCGCTGAGTGGAAATTTATCTATGACTAGCGGGGGATCCAGCGTTGCCCGGGGTTTTCCCATCATTTTTCTCTCACTACTGTTTCCTTCCCTGCTTGCTTTCTCGCTCCCGATCGCTTTCCCACTTCCGATCGCTTTCCCGCTCTCGATCCTGCTTGCTCTTTTCTTCCTGGTCGCTTTCTCGCTTGCTCTTTTGCTCTCCAAACGATTCTGGTAGCTACATGACCTCTAAAACTCCGAATTTCTGCTCCAAGAAATATGATTGAAACCGTACCAAAGACAGCCAAGTCGCCAAGTACTTTTACTTTGATATTATTTTATTTATTCTTGGTGTTCTGTTGGCAATTTATTGTTTTCAAGGTTATTTTATTTGTTTTAAGGGATATTGACAAAAACCGCCGCATTTAAAGAAACGGTTTTAGACATGGAGCGACTTACGCAACTCGTACTTCTAAAGCAAACTATTATTTTTCAATTTTTTACTTCCATAATTTTTTTTATTTCTATTCCTAAATTTTTTATTTTAAATGTATTTAATTTTTATTTTCTTTATTCCGATTGTTCACTTCTATCGCTATTGACAAATAGATCTTCATTGGGAACTACAATAACTTCGGGAGCAATTTCTAAATGTTCTAAAGTGCTATAATTTTTGTTTTTTTAGTTTTTTTTTAATTAGTCTTTATTTATGTTTTAGTTTAAGTTAAAAAACCGGTAATTTTTCATTGAAATCGGTTCGGGACGCTATACTGGAGGATTACCCACAAATGGTTATTGACAGTGCAATGCCAAAAGCATTGAAAGCTGCTTTTCTGACCGTATTTTCGCACCAAGTACATAGCCAGCTTCACAACATTACTTATACTATACAGCTGAATATTCTGAAAGTACAGCCCCAGTCAATTTACTCATGGACTTTTTAATATAACACCAGGACAGCCAGCTCAAAAGTCAGTGTACATGCGCAGGCTATGCTACATCATCGTTTTAACACCCTCAAGGGGTTCTCCCATTATACATTTTTTTAGAATTTACATTCCAAGTGTTGTTAGACAAGCAATTTATGATACAAAAACCACAATTCAACTTTTCATTTTTTAATTTTTATTTTACTTGTCTTTTTTACATTTCTTTATATTTTCTAAAGTATTTTTATAATCTTTGCTTAAGCAATTAAAAAAAGATTTTGAATTCTTTAAAACACTCGACGATTTTCTAGTTAATCTTATTTTCCCTAAATTTTCCCAATTTTCTAACAAGTTAAGAAACATCTCCAATTTTAAAAGTTTATATTCTAATCTACTTCTAGGATTTTTCACATCAATTATGCTTCATATCCCTAATCACTCTGGTAAGTTTTTTTTCTTAAATCGATCTGTTGGTGTCAGTTAAAGATAAAATTTTCATCAATGAGATGAACTTGGCTTGGGACTTGAATATTTTGTTGGCACAAAATTTGTACGTGGATTTTCTTTAATGATTAAAGTAAATGAATTAAAGTTTAATCCATTTATCACATAATTCTTTATTTTTAATTGGATATTTATACATAAATTGCATTCATTTTTATTAGTGACATAGCCTGACTTGCACTGCATGCAAAACCCTTTTTTGTAAAATCAATACAAAATTCAAATGTTATGTTTATTTCTAATTATCTTATTCTTGTTTTAGATGGGAATACGATGTATGCTGTTAATCCAACTAGTTAGAAGTTAGAGTTAGTTAGTTAGTTGTGTGTTTCATCAGTGAACTATATGTGAACTGACCTAACGCAAAATCAAGTCATACTTTAATACTTACTATTATAACCGTTTTAGGATCAGAATCTAAAAATAAAAACATAAATTTTGCATTGAGCTGGCTGTCCTGGTGTTATATTAGGAAGTCCGTGTTTTATTATATGTCTACAAACAGATAACAATATAAAGTGTATATGAACATTTATTTGAATCTAGCAAGATCATGATCAAATTATTAACTAGTTATAAATATTTTCATTTATTCTGCAAATTTTTGGAATACATTTTTTCACCCTATAAAAAAATAAAGTTCAAAAGTGTGATGCAGAATGTAAAGTAATAGGGGACAAATGTTTGAATGGAAAAATTTTGGTTGCCAGCTTCTTATTTGAATTTTTATGAAATAAAACATTTTTCTTACACATTTGCCCCCTCCTTATATGTTTATATAAGATCATCTGCAAATTAATTATTGTTAAACTAACATCAAAATCTTTCAGAGGACAGGCATAAAAAAAACAAATGTTAAAATCTGAAAAATAATTTTATTTTCGAAATCAGCGTAAAAAAAGGAGTAAGTATGCCAAATGAGATTAAAATGGGTGCTCTGGAATAAAAATTATATCAAGTCACAGACAGACGAACTTAGCCAATTATTTGAATATATATTCGGCCACGGAAGCAATTTTTATATTAACTTCTTAGGGGTCTTGACTGCTTGCTTGGGAACAAATCTTAAAAGTTAAAATTAAAAATTATTTTATCTTATAATCTGAAAAAACAACAAATCCACAATATTGAGGATTTGCTGGTTTCGAAGAATTATTGGGTCTCGGAAAAATTAATTGGATGAGAAACGATCATGCTAAAATGATAGAGACATGTACGAGAAATATTTTTTTCAATCAAACCGTCTTATCATTAATTTCACCTTTATATTTTTACAAGAGAGTGTTTAAAAAATCTAGTGATACTTGTTAGTTTATATTGCATAACTCATGTATATATCGGGTATGAGACAACTGATATATAGGTAAATACACAATAATTTAAAAGGAAATAAATTTAAGAATAATATATCATTGTTCAACAAATATGGTGTTAGCTACAGAAAATATTTTGATGAATATTTTTTTTTTAGGCTCAGTTTTCTAAAGAACAGGCATCAGAGCTAGTTAGTAGCTCTAGCTTCTTTGTCAAATGCTTGTGGAGTTTAATGATTTTTGGCTACTTGCTGTCATTTAGTAAGTTTGTTTTCTACAACACTGCCATCATATCGGGAGATGTGTTGCCGCCTAATTTCAAACTGTGGATGTTTGTGACGCATGTTTTCGTTGAAAAACACATCTGGATGCTGGGATGTAATCTTGTTGTCGTCTTCTTGTATGGCAGACTCCTTCAGCCTCTCTGGGGCAGTTTAGAAATCTGCAAGTTCATAGCTATCAATTCCCTCGTGCCTGCTGCATTTGCTGTTATATTTTACACGATTTTGTCTTTAGCCTCCGACCATTTCAGCTACATGTTTGATCACCAGATTTATGGCTTTTCAGGCAGTGTGGCAGGATTTTGTGTTGCAGTTAAGCAGATCATGCCTGATCAGATACTTTTCAACACCCCGCTTGGAAAAATGTTGAACAGGCATATTCCATTGCTGTTACTTGCATCTGCTATCCTGGCGAACATGGTTGGCATCGTGGAATTAACGTTTCCTGTTTTGTTTATCTTTGGTGTTTTCACCAGCTGGGTGTACTTGAGGTTTTATCAGAAACACACAAATGGTAACATGGGTGACAGTGCAGAAAAGTTTACTTTTGCAAGGTGATTTTAATGATGTTTTTTATTAACGTATTTATATGTCTGCTAAAGAGAAAATTTAGACTACTTATTTTAATGAAGTAATCTTAAATAGTTCAATTGCTTATTTTTACATGATTGTTGAAGGCCATTTCCTTATTGTCATTACAACAATAATTTAATTTAATTTTTGTTATTTTAAATAATCATTTATTGTTATGGGTATTATTGAAATTGTAATAAAATTATAACAATAAATTACTTTTTGTTCATCATAGCTTCTTTCCGACAATCATTCAACCAGTGGTATCCGTGCCTTCCGGGATTATTTATTCATTTCTAGTTAAAATAAAAATCTGTCAGAAAACCCCTGATCTGTTTTCCTTTCATCTGGATTCGAAAAATACAAACATTCTTGTTCTTCCTGGCACTGATGTTGAAGTTGCCGAGAGACAGAGGTGTTGATTTATTTTTCAGAACATTGTTACAAACTTAATTTTATTTTTATTTATATATAATGAAATTTATAAATAATTAAAAAAACATATGAAATATGTTTTTCTTCTATTATCACTAGACAACTGGCTTTGAGAGCATTAAACGAAAGGTTGGTGAAAGTGCCTACTGCCGATCATGTTTTAGTTCCGATTCGAGAAGCAGCAACAACGCTCGGCACCGGCAGTGACGACTCATCGGAAACCAAAGCTCTCCACCACCCAGGAATTACGACATAGTTCCAGACAGCTTTTTCGCATTTTGTAAATTTGTTTGTTCTGTTATCATTCCAAACTCGGAAACACTTCTTCCACTCCCGTGTTGCTTCTCAAACCTTTGCTGCAACAAAGTTGAATTATATTTTAATGTATAAAATTTATTTGAATCTTATGTTTCTATGTTTGCATTGTGTGTGTGCCTTGGATTTAAGAATATTCCGTCACTTGAACTGCAGTGATTAGTTATGTCCTGACCTTTTTCTCTCAAGAAAATAATGGAAGTGTATTATGATTTCATTCTTCTTATTTATTTTTTGTTCACTTACTTGGCAAGGTTTAAATAAAAAGAGTATATTGAATTTGCAAATGTTCAACAGTTGTTTTTAATTGCTCTTTGACAGAATTTGTCTTATTGTAGTTTGGAAGAATGTTCTTAACTGTGCATTGATTCTCTATATTGCATATACTTTAGAATCTAAAATAAAAATTGTTCTGGTGGGTTCCTGTGGGATTTTTTTCTTCGCATTATATATACATGTTGTTTGTATCAAGAATATATTGATATAAGGACTGCATACACATACATATATAAGATTGACATTTAGTTTTTTGCTGTTTTTTTTTCATTAAGAAAATCAATTTCCAACTTATGTGTGTGTGTGTGTGTGTGTGTGTGGGTCAAAGGCCAAGACGCGAGGCATTTTTCCATAAAAAAAAGTCGCAGACTATTATACGGGTTTATAAATTTTCCTAACAGTAGGAGAGAGGCTTTACAAGTTTTAGTTGCAGCACTATTATTTTTATATAATATTTTACTGCATTCTCAATAAATTGTTGTTACAATGCACTTCTAAACCCGTAGTTCCGTAGTTATTTAAAAATGCTCTGTTTAACAGTTGTCTTGAGGAGGCAAATAATTTTTCCGAAGGGGGAGGCAAGACTTGGTCTGGAGGGGAGGTGGCCGCGGCGCCACTTAGTCAGTATTTTACCTCAAATTTGATTTAAAAATAATAAAGAGACTCTAGCTGATAGCAATGATAGATTATATTTCATGTACAATAACGACAGTAATAGGTAAGTATCCAGAAATTAAGCCACCCTATTTTTCGAAAAGCCTTTCTTGTAACTACGAAATCATTGAAATTGCCGATGGACACAATCTGAACAAATATTTTTCTCTTGCTAAACTTTCCAGCGCAAATAAACAATTGAAGCTCCAGGAAGTTAGCAACGCTTCGGAGGTGAATGAAGTTAGCAACGAAGCGGGAAACGATGTCTATTTTCACTCCAAATCGCCACAAATTAATTGAATAAAAAATAAACTAAAATTGTCCGCCTTTTCAAACAAATGTTTTCTTTTAGAGAAATATCAGCTTGATTAAACAGTGCAAAAACTATTTTGAAATATTTATTGACACTTTGTGCAAAATGCTTTCCACGACTTGACCTTACAAATATGTTACCGACACAGCCAATCAGAAACAAATTAATCAAAAAATAAATAAAATTATCCGCCCCTTCAAACAAATGTATTCTTATAGAAAATTTAACGTAGAATTCAAATATCTAATTACATTTTACACTTTCCTAGTGACAAATAATAATAAACGTCATTTACAGAAATGCTTCCGCTTTCAATCGATCCGAATCGCCACAAATTAATTAAACAAAAAATAAACTAAAATTGTCCGCCCCTTCAAACAACTGTTTTCTTGTAGAGAAATATAAGCTTGATTGAACAGTGCAAAAATTATTTTAAAATATTCATTGACACTTTGTGAAAAATGCCTTCCACGACTTGACCTTACAAATATGTTACCGACACTGCCAATCAGAAAAAAATTAATCAAAAAAATAATAAAATTATCCGCCTCTTTAAACAAATGTATTCTTATAGCAAATTTAACGTAGAACTCAAATATCTAATTACATTTTACACTTTCCTAGTGACAAATAATAATTGCCGAAAATAGTTGTCCGAAGCGTAGCTCCAGGAAGTTAGCAACGCTTCGGGCAACGATTTTCGGCAATTATTATTTGTCACTAGGAAAGTGTAAAATGTAATTAGATATTTGAATTCTACGTTAAATTTGCTATAAGAATACATTTGTTTGAAGGGGCGGATAATTTTTTTTTTTTTGATTAATTTGTTTCTGATTGGCTGTGTCGGTAACATATTTGTAAGGTCAAGTCATGGAAGGCATTTTTCACAAGGTGTCAATGAATATTTTAAAATAATTTTTGCACTGTGCAATCAAGCTTATAATTCTCTATAAGAAAACAGTTGTTTGAAGGGGCGGACAATTTTAGTTTATTTTTTGTTTAATTAATTTGTGGCGATTCGGATCGATTGAAAGCGGAAGCATTTCTGTAAATGACGTTTATTATTTTTTTTCACTAGGAAAGTGTAAAATGTAATTAGATATTTGAATTCTGCGTTAAATTTGCTATAAGAATACATTTGTTTGAAGGGGCGGATAATTTTTTTTTTTGAATTATTAGTTTCTGATTGGCTGTGTCGGTAACATATTTGTAAGGTCAATTCGTGGAAAGCATTTTTCATAAAGTGTCAATAAATATTTCAAAATAGTTTTTGCACTGTTCAATCAAGCTGATATTTCTCTACAAGAAAACATTTGTTTGAAAGGGCGCCGTAGCACAGTGGTGAAAGCAGTTATGCTATCATCCTGCGGTCGTGGGTTCAAATCTCAGTCACGGCGAGGCGTAATTCCGTTGAGCAAGGAATTCACTCACACTACTCAGGCCAACTCAGCCTTTCATCCTTCACTGGTCGATGAATGAGTACCAGTTTCACGACTGGGATGTAATAGGGTTCGGCACATTCCGATTTCGGATACACGTGCGGGTGGCAGGTAACACTGTGTGATCCCATATGCACTAGCAGTTCCCGGCGCTGCTGGGGTATTAATTGATATACGAAGTAGCGCCCTAATGTTATACATTTACATTTTATTTTACAATATAGTTTATTTTTTATTCAATTAATTTGTGGCGATTTGGAGTGAAAATAGACATCGTTTCCCGCTTCGTTGCTAACTTCATTCACCTACAATTGAAAAGCAAGCCAAACATTGTATAATGCTTGTAAATTTTACCAAAGACTTTAGTTATTTATTTTGTTAGTGCAAAAAAAAATTTCTTGAGCATGACGAACACACCCACTCATATTACCCTATATGATTGCAGTGCCTTATTGATGCGTAACCAGGCCCGTCGAGAGGATGATCGGGGCCCGGGTCAATGTTTTCTGGTAGGCCTCTTATCTTTTATTATTATTACTAGCGAGGTACCCGGCGTTGCCCGGGGTTTTTAGAAGTTTTTCTATCGTTTTGCTCTCGCTCCCGTTTCCTTTGCCGCTTGCTCTACCGCTCCCGGTCGCTTTTACGCTCCCTCTTGCTCTCCCGTTCCAGGTCGATTTCCCACTCCCACGAGGATAATGCAAAGATAATGCAAAACATTAGAGTTTGATGGATTTTATTATGGTTTAAGTTTGATTTTCATACTCCGGCAAGAAAAGGAAATTAAGTTAACTATTAACGGTTGTAAAAAGAGGCAAAATTATAAATCGCCTTGTACTATTTTTTAAGGGGGAATTTTTTCAAACTCAACAAAAGCTTGGCAGCAGGCTTACCTTTCCGACCTACCGCAAGGGCAAAGTTTGTGTTACAGTATGTTTAAATCCTAGTCGTGATATCCCCGCCAGCCCCCAGTCTTGACGGCCCTGTGCGTAACTGCGAAGTTTAAGGTGAACTTCAACTATTGCATGTTTATAGTTTCATAGCTGTCGGGTGAGCTGTTTATATTTTTACCAATGCTTTTATTAACTCGTCGTCTCTGTTTCTCTGTCTGTTTCAAATCTTGCAATCAATTTTTGAGTCACTTCCTAATGATAGATTTTTTTCAAATTTTGCATACATGCTCAAAATAGAAGACAATGCAATATTCAATTATTAGTTTTACAATAAGTCAATTAATTTAGTTAATTTTAATTAATTTCGATATTTCGATATAATTAAGATATTTCGACTTTAATATAAAATAAAAGAGTAATATAAGAAAAAATTGATTGCAAAATTTGTGTTTTAATTACATATAAGAGCATTGGTTTTAAAAATTCGTTTTTAATTTACTTGTTTTCTCAGCAATCAAATGCCATGAAGTAGCAGGTGGCAGGAAAAAAACTTTTTTAAAGATAGAAAAATGATTCCGTCCACTCGATCGAACTATGTAAACTGTAATGATATTATTATGACGTCCAACAAACGACGCATTAAAATAACTTGTCCCATGATCAACAACTCCTTTATGGCAATAATTACTCACTCAAGCAAAATTTCTTACTTATCCGCTTTTTTTGTGGCATTTTTAAGGTGAATTAAAAGAAAATCAATTTTTAGTTTTTATACTATTTGGTCAAGAAAAGTACCTATAAAAAATTCCATAAAATAGTGCAATAGTTTTCTTTAGCCTAATTAACTTAATTTCGTTTTTCTTTTTTAAACTGCTCTATCTTAATGTTTTAATGTGTTTATAATGAAATTTAGAAACATGCATTTACTTTAGATTAAAAAAAATCTGTTTCTATGAACAGCAAATTATTGTTCTCGAAGTTAATCTATAAACCATGGGCGCCCGCTGGAATTTTTGCAGGGGGGAGGGCAAGCTTTTAATTTTTTTTCTCTTCGCCTCTTCTCTCATATTCTCTCTCAGATTTATTCTTTTTTTTCTTTGCCTCTTCTCTCATATTCTTTCTCAGATCTTTTTTCTTTCCAAAATTGTGTTAGGTCTTGGGGGCTCATTGAGCTCCAAGAAAATGTTTGAAATTATTTGTTTAAAATTGGGTATATAGAGTACAATTTTCAGTTAACTTTATTTTGTTTCATATCATAATAAAAATTCCGAAATGTTTTTAAAAAACGCTGAAAATTATAAAATGCTTTAGTTGGAAAGGTTTATTTCTCCTACAAAGCCAAATTTTTATTGTTGGATAAAAATTTTTGTACTTTTAAGGCTCTACAGAAAAAGTTGCAAAAAATTGTATAAAAATGAGAGGAGACAATCAAACAAAAGTCATTCATCAGTAAAAGCACACACTCATGTTTTTTTGGAGGCCCATTTACACAACAACCCCAGCACTGCCAACAGCCATACATGAGTTTATTAGCTAATATATGCTTGAATAAATATTATACTTAGAATAAACCATTTAACCAGTGGTGGATCAGTTATTCTGGATAATTTTCACGAATAATAGTGTTTAAAGAAACGGAAATTGAGTAAAAAGTAGAGCATCGGTGGGATGCATCCCCAAAGATAATGATAATGATGATATCGATATAACAATAGATAAAGTCACAGTTGTTACAATTAATTATAAATGTTTTAATTATAAATATTTTGTCTATTTAAAAATTTAAACCATAAATCCAGGGGGGGGAAGTGCTCCCACCCTTGCAGGCGCCCATGCTATGAACGTATATATTGCACTGGAATATTAAGTATCTTAAGTTGCAAAAAATCTAGGAAATTCAAGATGATATAAAATGTGCATCTTCTATTTCAAATATTGTAGCTTACAAAAAGAAAAATAATAAACCGGTCTAAGAAAAAAATGTATTCAAAAAAATTATTTGAGTTAGTTTTGTGAAAATAAACATTATAGCGACCTAAGATATAAAATGGAATAAACAAATGAGACTCATCCGGATTCAGTGGCGGATCCATAGGGGGGCGATGAGGGTGATCGCCCCCTACAATAGTAACAACTTTTTTTTTTAAAATTAAAGAATTTTGTTTTCGCAGCACTTTATTACTGCTTATAAGAAAACACACATAGTCATCAAAAACTTTTAATTTCGTAAAATAATTTTACAAATTATACTTTGAAGTTATTGATACACAATTTTTATAGAGAGTTAGTTTGTTAGACTAGTATTCTAGTAAACAATTTATAGCACAAAATTTTGTTTACAATTTTTCGACTTCGCAAAACGTTCAATTACATTTTCAGGATTTACAAGAATGTCTCTGTGTACATTAAGTAGTGTTAATCCCACTAGTCTGTCTTCTGGCATTCGTGTTTTCAGCCAGGTTCTAATTCTTCGCAGAGATGAGAAACTAACATTCAGCACTGGCAACACTATCAGGACATGTTTTAATAATTTGGAACAATTTGTGGGTGGTTGGATATTGCACCTGGTCACACAAATCAAAAACAACAAAAAGTTTAGTAGGTAATGAATTGACTCATCCTTCCTCGTTCATTCTCAAGCATTTTCTCTGCCAAAGTTCAATTTCCGATATAAATTAAACTGCTGGTAAGTGCCGAATACTAAGTCCAAGAATGGTGCCATAGACATTACTGATTGCCGAAACAGTTTAACCAACACTTGTATGATTTAGTTTAATAATATTTTCTGGCATCAAAGAATAGATTTGAAGACACTGCAGATTTTCTTTAGTAAAACGAGTATTTAAGTAAACGTTCACATTCACAGCAGGTTATTTTTAGAATCGGCGGAGTTATAATCTCAGTCATAAAATCAATTAAAAATGATTACAACATAATAATTATTTAATTATGAATAAGTAAAAAGTAAAATTTTGTATTGAAAAAATGTAATTTGATTGAAATATTTGCTAAGTCGAGGACTAAATGTAAGCCTTACTGAGCGGTGAGCGGAAAATTTATGCTGTGCTAAAAGTTAAAGTAATTATTTTTATAATTTATATATTTTTAATAAAATGTATTTGCAATGAAAAACATTTTTTTGCTGCTGAAACCTAAAAATCGCCCCTTTACTAGATGACCAATGGATCCGCCATTTTGCTACTTCTAGCACAGTTTTATTAATGCCATCATTTATCCACATATGCCTTTTTTGTTGCAAAATTGTTGAAGTTTTTTTGTAGATGTGGGACTTTCGGCTGTCTGCTTTTGTGTTTTTGCGGTTTTGTTCAGCCCTGAGTGACTGAGTTTATTACATTTTCAAAATCTGCAGATTTTTCACCAGCTGGCTTCATTCCCGAACTAGGTTCTGCAAAATGAAAAATAACAGTATTAATGAAAATAAAACAGTTTAGATAAAGCATGATTTATGGTATATAATATAACACAAAAGTGCATAAAAACAAAAAAACATGATGACATTTAGCTCTCGTTCAATAAATAAATAAATAAATAAATAAATAAATAAATAAATAAATAAATAAATAAATAAATAAATAAATAAATAAATAAATAAATAAATAAATAAATAAATAAATAAATAAATAAATAAATAAATAAATAAATAAATAAATAAATAAATAAATAAATAAATAAATAAATAAATAAATAAATAAATAAATAAATAAATAAATAAATAAATAAATAAATAAATAAATAAATAAATAAATAAATAAATAAATAAATAAATAAATAAATAAATAAATAAATAAATAAATAAATAAATAAATAAATAAATAAATAAATAAATAAATAAATAAATAAATAAATAAATAAATAAATAAATAAATAAATAAATAAATAAATAAATAAATAAATAAATAAATAAATAAATAAATAAACAAACAAAAGTGCATAAAAAACATAATGACCGATTTACACATTAGGCATGACAAATAAATAAAATATTTACACTACAGAATCAACATAATTAAGTAAAGCAATGTGGAAGCTTGTCTTCAAGTAATCCTCTAATTCTGACAATAGTTATGAAATACCATTTACAAAAGTTCAGAACGCAACTGTATATATCATTTGCATATATGATTTGCTGATACCATATTACATGTTTTTGCACCTATTATAACAGCATCAGTCTATAAAGGTAAAGTTGAAGGCACTTTAAAAATGTTACGCAATGTACAAGAAATTGATAAATTTGTTTTTTATATTTATTAATTAAATTTTAAGATCTCTTTCATGTTTGTTGAATAAACTACTTTTTTCAATATCATTTTATAGCCCTTACATCGAGTTTTTACGACTGAAATAAAACACCATCTGATTAGCTAAGAAGCTGACTTGATATAGTCCAAATCGACTTAGTCGGAAAAGGACTCTAAATAAGAATAAAAAATTGATACGATTGCATTGATAACATTGTGAAAAATGTGTTATCTCTTAAAATCTATTATTTCAAAAAGACAATTCAAAACAGATCAATCACCCAATTACAAACGCCGTTATGTTGTGAAGCCATTAAGTGATTAAACACATTAGATTATTTATAAAAATTCTTTGATGACTGATATATATATATATTGTCGACTAAGAACAACAACATTTACACATCGCTAAACAATAAACCTAGATGTTTTAGACCTGGTCCATTAGCAAGCTGGTTATGTAAGTTTTATCACATACACAACTGCGGAATTTTAAATAATGTGAGTGTCATTTTTAGTAGTACATATAATGTATATTTGAAGTCCAGCGCCCGTCTTTTTTAATAAAAGTGAGCATCTCCATTTATTGATATTTACACATTAACACCATTATTTGATGATAATAGTAAAGAAATCAAAGCTCGAACACAAAAAAGACATTTATTCAAAGAGGAAACATTTGCCATAGAATAGAATCTATTTACATTTAGGACAGGGCATAGATAAAAGCGTTATAAACAATGACTGTTAGAGGTGCCTATTTACAGTGGTTACCACACCCCGAGTGGGAGGGGGGCCAGGCTTTAAAGGTGCCCCAGAATTTTTGTGACTGAGTTTGTTATGAGGATTTATATAAATCATTGCTTTTCTATTTCCATAAATAAAAGAACCCGCACATATATCCCTAGCCATGGATCATTTGTAAGCTATTTCACTATTTCAAACGTCTTAACCCGATGCTTCTTTTGTTTAATTCTAATCTAAATATTTTCTTATGCTTTTTTCTTTTTTTGGGACATATTTATGAACCCATATTTTTTAAAAATATTTTTTTTATATATTCTAATTTCTGTCTCTCTGTTTCTATTTTTTCCAATCAATTTTTGAGTAACTTTGTTATGATAGAATTTCTTCAAATTTTGTATAGGTATATGCTCTTGCTTGATGACAATGCAATATTCAATATTTAGTTCTGCAATAAGTCAATTAATTTAGTTAATCCTAATTTTGCATATTGTGAATTAATTAAGAAAACTGTAAAAAATTGATTTCAAAATTTGAGTTTTAATAACCTAAAAGCATTTGGTTTAAAAACTTTATTTTTCATTCACTCAAAACTTTTCGAAGTAGCCTACGAACAGAAACACATGTTTCGTAACTTTGTGTCTTTTCTTTTAGTTTTATCGAGACCACTTTAAAAGTTTTCCTGGCTTATTGAAATATATTATTCAGATAGTATCTTATGTAGACATTTCTCAATCAAATCAAAGCTACGTTGCATCCACAAACCAGATGACAAATGACATCCCCGCTAGTCGATTAGCAGTACAATGGAGAAACCCATCGCTTATGAGACACCCTGAAACTACCGATTAATTTAGAGACGCGTGAGGCACGGTCCGTCGGTCAGAAATGCACATTTCTCTCCTCCTCGAATGGCGGCATTCATGTGTACTTGAAAAGAAGCCTTTGATCGTCAGCCGCTCAAGAAGAAGCAGGTGTTTTCAGAGCTGGAATATTAACGTTATTGCAGTACAATAAATAAATAACCTGTAGATATCTGTTGAACCTGGGAGCATTAGTTATACGCGCATATCGGTTTTATGAGTTGATACCAGACTGGAATAATTTTATCGCAGACCGGTTGTTTTAATTTTGTTGGTCTGTCCATTATTTTGTTGGTCTGTCCATTATTTTTTAAATTAGAGAATCCACTTAATCATTTCGACAAGTTTTTAACACACTCTCACACGCCGGAACCAGTAGATTTATTTTTTTCAGCTCTATTTTTTGTTAGTTAGGATTCATGAGTTGGAAACTTTCCAATGCCACGACTGAATCTAAAAATAAATTGCTTTTAAGAAGAAAAAAAAGAAAAATTCGTTGCATTCGAAGCTGCG
The DNA here is from genome assembly GCA_963978895.1 of Erpobdella octoculata. Lineage (NCBI taxonomy): Eukaryota > Metazoa > Annelida > Clitellata > Hirudinida > Erpobdellidae > Erpobdella > Erpobdella octoculata. The sequence goes on from OZ022244.1 coordinate 23,508,449, forward strand.
CGGTTGAGTTTTTTTTCGTTCTCTCGAAACTCTGCTGGACAATCAGTAAGTGGAAGAGAAGCGTGCTGCATTTAAAACCTTCAAATCTTCTCGAGAATGACACTGCAACAATCCAATGATGAAAGAAGAATGAAGACGACAATCAACGAACTTCTGTCCTTCCTCAGCTTCATTAAGATTTAAAAAAAACAACTTTTTCTTTTTCTCTTTCTTATTTCATTTACCATTGATTAAACTCAAAAAATGGAAATTAAACATTGAAAGATGTAGATACATAGATGAACTAAGGCACTCACATACACTTGACTTATATTTGATTTGTCTTGTACCTGGCCCCCTCATATCAAAAGCACACACTTCACCTATTGAACCGTTAAAAACTTTTTATTGTTCCCGCGTAGAGCAATAAAAGGAAATTATAACAGCTTTATATATTATGATTTTTTATTAAATTATACATTAATATGCCATAATTTGTAAATTGTAAGCAATCATCAATATTACAAGTTTAAAACATTATAATAGTTTGAAAAAATACTTTGAAATCATTTATATATATATATATATATATATATATATATATATATATATATATATATATATATATATATATATATATATATATATATATATATATATATATATATATATATATATATATATATATATATATATATATATATATATATATATATATATATATATATTACATGTATGGGTCGTATCGACACTGACAGGTGCTGGGTACATTCAACGTCTCCTTTTGACAATAAATCTACTAATTAAATTACAGTTTAATTTGTCACCGGTGTGTTGCGGGGCAATTACTGCGGAACATAAAACGCCTTCCAGCCCCTCTTGTTCGGGGGTCCTCTGGCTGCAAACACCCGGGTTTTGGTCTCTGAGGTTTATTGCATATTTCACGCCCTCCCGACCAAACTCGATTAGCAAAATTGCCTTTCTTTTTCTTGCTCGGAACAGCACTACTGAGGATGATAGCCATTTCTGATTCATAATTTGATTACTGCACTGCACGAGTTGTCCTTCTCTTCCTTTTTTCCACACGCCATACTTTATGCAACTCTCCATGTTTCAAGTAACGCTGCAGCTACATGGATAGCTCTGGCAAAAAAACTTGTAATTGTTTTTTGAGTTCATCAACTTTTAAAAAGATGCTTACCAACAAAATAGAATTAAATTTCTACTCATCATCTTAACGAAAAACTGATAAATTTGAAGTTGATATATTTCATATAAACTAGTAATGAAGTTAACTTGCAAATAAAAATATTTATATTTGTAAAGGGCTACGAACGACATGATAAAAGATTCGTTAATTTTTAACGACGCTAAAATGCAGAAGTTTTATGATCTTCGATCTCTTGTGCATCTTTATTTTTACTGCTTTTAAAAGAATATTTTGTTTGTCCCACGTGTCGTTGTTTAGGTTATGTGTGTTGTGCTAGCATATATTTTTGATTTGCGAGTAATGGGCTCGGAGAGAGAAAGAAAAAACTAGAGAGAGACAGAGAGAGAGAGAGAGAGAGAGAGAGAGAGAGAGAGAGAGAGAGAGAGAGAAAGAGAGAGAGAGAGAGAGAGAAGAACAGCGAAGAAAGAGAAGAAGAGTTAAAACAAACTAATATTGCATAATTCGAATCTTCATTTGAAAGTGTTTTTATATTTACTACACTTTACTTCATTTGTATTATTTCTTCTCCATCACTGCCTTCTTTTTACTTTTACATATTTCATTTCTCTCTCTCTCTCTCTCTCTCTCTCTCTCTCTCTCTCTCTCTCTCTCTCTCTTTCTCTCTGTGTCTGTGTTTTTGTATTTTTTTGGTCTCACAAATTTACTAAATGTAGATAATTTTCTCAGCCGTCAATTTTTGTAAATTATCGACTCATTTCATGGGTTCAATCAGAGAGAAAGTCGATAAAAATAAGTTTCAAAAGAATCAAAATAAAGAAATTATTTTTTGAAAAAGAGAAGAAAAGTGCTGTTCCTGATGCCATCGAGGTGGCGATGTTGTGCTTCGTAGAAAAAGGTCGTGCTTAAATGTCTGATGAAACTGGATCTGTGTGGCAATTAAAAACGAATGAATGAATGAATGGAGATAATAAAAGAATATTAAAAATGCAAATCATTGAAAATTGAATGTCTAATAATAATAACATACTAATATTGATTATTATTATTATATGTTATATTAAATAATTAATATGTTTAACAGTTTTTCTTTTTCAGACTCATCAATGAAAGCCAAAGAAACAAGACTGCGCAGCTTCTTAAAATTCAATCACGCCAATTTAAAGAAGCTTTCAACATTTCAATCATCTCACAGTCATTCACTTTATAAAATCTGATTAAATTATTCGGGAGACATTAGAAAAATATGTATTTTTCCATAATTTTTATATTTTTTAATGACAAAAAAAACACAAAGAAGACATTAATGTGCTGGAGTATTGAGTGACCGGTTATGATTATGATACGCAGGACATCCCAATAAAACTGGACACAATGATCGTTGGCAACCAGTCACTTCGTCTACGAGTCGCGTACGCTGACATCAGTTTTCGCTTACGCAACTTCAGGCGACAACTGGCCATTATCGCTGTTCATCGACGACATTTGATCACACATGCAAAGGATAAATTTGCATTGTTACATCAGACTAATTTATATACCATTCGAAATCATTGAATCTCTTCATATGACTGACCGACTAATGGTTAATGCTTCTTTCGGAGATCATAAAGACTTTTCACTATGAGACCACTCGATGAAACTACTGTTATTACACGTAAAGAGAGACTTGTAACACATTAACATACATGCGTATATATATATATTTATATTTATATATGTGTATATTTATATTCATATATCACATCTCAAGAAATCTGCTGGTTCTGATTTGAAAAGGAGTAAGAAACCTGACGTGTCGGAAGTTTTTCGCTGCTCATTTTGTTCAATACTTTTCTGGATTGATTTCGTATCGGAGAAAAAATAAATAAATTCAAAGTGAGTCATTTATAAATGCCTTTTTTTAATAGAAACTGATTTTATTAAATAACTCATACAGTGTCACTATTAAAATTCATCATCTCTAAATATAATGTTGTGTTACTATTTGAATTGTGATGAATTAGAACTACATCAAAACATATCATACATACAACATAATTTAAAACTCGGTACTTTAATTCGGTAGAAACTGCTCTTAGCGATATGGAATTTAGTGCATTCACCTTTTAATTTTATTTATAAAAAGTACTTTTGGTGCAATTTCATGTTATTGTTCATGTTCATATTTGTGTTTGTGTTTCTCCTCATGCTCATGTTTACTTCTTTATACTTTGTAGATGTTTCGGTTATTATTTATTTGCTGTGGTTGTTTACAAATGATTGTTTACAACTCGTTAGTTTTTAATTTTTCACATCTTGAACAACCAGAATTTATATTATGTTTATATTTATCATGATTTTTGTTGCCACTTCATGTATTCCATTGTCGTAATCATCATCATCATCACCACCACCACCATCATCATCATCATCATCATCATCATCATCATCATCATCATCATCATCATCATCATCATCATCATCATCATCATCATCATCATCATCATCATCATCATCATCATAATCATCATCATCATCATCACCACCACCACCATCACTACCACCATCACCACCACCACCATCACCACCATCATCATCACCGCAACCACCACCGCTACTGACGTGAGACATATTTTATCCCCTGGAAAGGAAAATTGAACATGACACTTCTTGAACTTCTTAAACAAGGCAATCTGAAAAAGTAGCTCGCCGACCGTACCCGTATATAATCTCATTCGCTGACTGTCTTTTTGGGGATCTCGATTTAATTTTGAATAATTAATCTACGACTTACTAACGACCTTTTCCGGAAAATCGTACACACATGCAACGACAACTGCACACAACTGCACACGACCGCACCCAACGGCACACAACTGCGCACGACTGCACACAACTGCACACGCACATAATGCCATTGGGACATAACAAACCGCAGAAACAAAAAAAAAAACAAACCCACGGTGCAATATGGTGGCGCTGCAGAGATTTTCGAAATAGACTTTAAAAAGAGCAAATTCATTTCCATAAAGGCGACCACGTGACCGCGTTTGAGTCATGGGTAGGCTGGCTTGTCGTGGACGCCGGTCATACGAGAGACTCTTTCATCTGTCCATGTCGCATTCTGCAAGTTGACGGTTCGAAATTTGTCGGTTGCTCGGACGGTTTCGGTCCGAATATGAGATACCGGGGATGCAATACTTAAGGTAATTACGGGGTTTTGTTTTTAAATATTTTAAAACAACATCATCACTTCAAGTCTCGCATTAGTTCGTTTTGAGTTTGATTCAATATACAGGCGTGTTCAAATTAGGATACTCGAATACTCGAATAGATTGCCTGCTGGATGGGCGTGTTGCAATGGAAGTTCTATTTGAATTTCATCTCATCCATTTTTCTTTCTCTTTCTATGATCGATGCACCATTATATTCATTCACAATCTTGTTCAATCCTTATAACACAGACACAGTTTTTCTTTTTCTTTTTTACAATTATATGTATTAGTAAAGAAAAATACTCAGAAATGTACGTATGTGCATATTTCTGCTGCTTCTGTATCATGCAATATTAATTCGCATAAGTTAATATTTTCAAAAAATGTAATTTAATTTTTCATTTGAAGCATTATATTATTATTTCTCTAATTATTAATGTTTTTATGCATTCTAAACTTTTAATGACAGAAAGACAGCTTTGTTCTTAATTACTTTCAAAGAAGTCATATAAATCACCGATATGTTCCGATTTTCCTTCACGCAACGATTTTGAAAAGTCCAATAAATAAATAATTTAAACATAATTTGATGAACTCCCACCCCTCTATGTCGTCTCTTGTTTTGATTGAGAATATCCGTGTGCCGTTGAGCATCAATAAATATTTAATATCAGATCTGTTTAATATTATAGTTTATTTTAAATGTATTTAATATCAATCTGTTTAATATTATAGTTTATTTTAAATGTATTTAATATCAATCTGTTTAATATTATAGTTTATTTTAAATGTATTTAATATCAATCTGTTTAATATTATAGTATATTTTAAATATATTTAATATCAGATCTGTTTAATATTATAGTATATTTTAAATATATTTAATATCAGATCTGTTTAATATTATAGTATATTTTAAATATATTTAATATCAGATCTGTTTAATATTATAGTATATTTTAAATATATTTAATATAAGATGTGTTTAATATTATGGTAAATTTTAAATATATTTAATATCAGATGTGTTTAATATTATGGTATATTTTAAATATATTTAATATCAGATCTGTTTAATATTATAGTATATTTTAAATATATTTAATATAAGATGTGTTTAATATTATGGTAAATTTTAAATATATTTAATATCAGATGTGTTTAATATTATGGTATATTTTAAATATATTTAATATCAGATGTGTTTAATATTATGGTATATTTTAAATATATTTAATAGCAGATGTGTTTAACATTATGGTTTATTTTAATTATTTTTAATACTAGCGGTGTACCCGGCGTTGCCCGTGGTTTTAAAGGTTTTTCTATCGTTTTTCTCCATCGCTCCAGTTTCATTCCCCGCTTGCTCTCACGCTCCCGGTCTCTTTCCCGCACCCGGTCGCTTTCCCATTCCCGGTCGCTTTCCCGCTTGCTCTTTTGATCTCGATCGGTCTCCCGCTCTCGCATGCTTTCCCCTTCCCGTCGCTTTCCCTTTTCCTCTCGCTTTTCCGCCCTTGGTTGCTTTTCCGTTCCCGCTTGCTTTCCCGTTCCCGTTTCCGCCCATTTTCTATTTCCCGTTTCCGTTCGCTTTCCCGCTCTCGCTCAGCTCATTTTTTATTTCCCGTTTCCGCTCGCTTTCCCGCTCTCGCTCCGCTCATTTTTTGACCGATTTCAAATTTTTTCCGCAATAAATTACTCTATTGACTCTCAAGGTTGTGTGAAAATTTCACAACAATCGGATGTATGGTGTAGCAATGTATAAAGGACATACATACATACAGATAAACATAATATATATAAAATTATTATCGTATTATTATGGTATATTTTTATTATATTTACTATAATAGGTGTGTAATATTATGGTTTATTTTTAATATATTTAATATCATAGGTGTGTAATATTATGGTTTATTTTTAATATATTTAATATCAAATATGTGTAATGTTGTGGTATATTTTAGAAATATCAGAATACTTATTTTTATTTAATTAGTAGCGATTTTTTATCAAAATATTGATATTTCTATTGGTAGCTATTCAGCTATTATAAGGTTATTAGGCAATGCTGGATTCAGTTTTATTTCAGTCAATCAATCCACTCAAAATACGACCAAGTCCATCTAAAATAATATAAATGATTAATATAAATTTTATTGCTGAAGATACACAGCGTTTTAATGAAAATTAAGTTTGGTGAAGTTTCAAAAATTTGCGTTCCAAAGAAAAATTAGTAGATTTGTAGTATTGTTAACAATTTTTGTTCTAAATTATGTATTTTTTTTAAATTATGCACGAAAACTTATAAAAAATGTTAATTTAGAAAATCCTAAGTGATGCTTCAAAAGGTGCAAAAAATCGAAATTTAAAAGAAGCGTCACCTCAGACCACGTGACACCATTGACTTCCTGACCTTTTCGATCAAATACCGCTAATAACGACTTGTTTCTAATTTCCCTGCAGGCCACACACTAAACGGAGTATCGTCTGATAAAAATATTTTTAAAACACCTTCAAGGTTTCAAGCAGAAACTCCCCCCCCCCACCCCCCCATTCTGCCTGCACCCGGCTGTGTGTCGAATGTCGTCGATACGTCATAAGATAACTGATAGGAACGTATTGTAGTATTAAGCAGGATTGAAAATGTTGAAAATGTTTTGCTCTATCTGAGCGGTACCAATTTTCTAACTGACAAATAAACATACAACATCAAATCGCTTTTTTATATTAGTTTTATTATAACTAATTTAAATAAATTCAGTACATGCAAGTAAGGTTTTTTATATGTGTGATATCATAAATCATAAGCATATTTAAAAAATTTATTCACCTACATATAATAATAATAGTATTTTTAACTATTATTACCATCACCTTCATTTTCATCATCTTCGTCTTCATCATTATCATCCCCATAACAACCACGATCATCATTACCATCATCATTGTCTTCGTGATCATCATCATCATCATCATCACCACCGCCGCCATCACCACCACCACCATCATCATCATCATCACCACCACCACCATCACCATCACCATCATCCTCATCATCATCATCATCATCATCACCATCATCATCACCATCATCATCATCATCATCATCATCATCATCATCATCATCATCATCATCATCATCATCATCATCATCATCATCATCATCATCATCATCATCATCATCATCATCATCATCATCATCATCATCATCATCATCATCATCATCATCATCATCATCATCATCATCATCATCATCATCATCATCATCATCATCATCATCATCATCATCATCATCATCATCATCATCATCATCATCCTCATCATTGTTTTTATCATTATTTTCATCATTATTATTTCATAGTATTTTATTCTATGACATTAGTATTGTTTCATTTTTGTTTGCAAATTGTTGATATATGTTTTATATTATTTTTCTCCTAACCGAATAGGACACAAAACATTCGTTTGACTCAGTGAAAGCACCTAGCGATAAGAGAGACAGATCTCATTCCGATAATTGCGCACGCGCATATGGAAAGAAACTCTATTTTTTCTTTTCTACATTTTTTGTCTTTTTTTTTTATTTTCGAAGAGAGGTCTTCTTCTACAACCCGAAGTGTATTTACTTTGAGTAATTTATGGTCCGTGCAATGAAGAAGGGCTGTCTAAATGGATGGTCTCCTTCATCTCCTTCGAACTCCATCTTGTGCAGTCGTGCTTTCTTCCCTGGCGCTCTCCAATCTTCCATCACGCATGCAACATTGAACTGGTTTTATCAGAACGATTATTCCGAGTCGTAAAAAAATTTGAGATTGCAATTAAAAGTTTTTAAACTCGCCTCAACTGCGGCGTGGTTATGTTCCGCATTAGGACTTATTACACGTTGTGACCCAGATATATTAGACATTATGACCTAAATATGATCCACATTATTACCTAGATATATTCCTCATTACAACTGGAGCACGTCTTGCAGATTGTCCTCTTCGTCTCGAAGCGAACCCGGTTATAGAGGCAGTGCCGCACATGTCAACAAACTACCACCACCAACGACAACAATAGGGATGTGCGGTAGTTATTTCAACGTGATGGTGTCAATAAGAAACCGAGTGAAAATTATTGCGTCGCTAGGAAAGCGACCGCGTTAAAATTAATGCCTTCAGAAAGCACGGCGAGCTGTCCAAGACATCTTTTAAAGGCAGTTGGATGAAAAGAAAATTAGGTGTCATAAACAGGTTTCATGGTGTCAGATTCCAGAGCTTTTACGAGTTGGCTGAGCGAAATGACATCAGGTCCCTCAGTCAGTAAGTTGAAAGTTCAACGTCACGCAATGATTTGAAATTTTATTTTTTAAAACTGCAAGTTTAAATTTTATTCCTCAAAATAGAAATAATATATATATATATATATATATATATATATATATATATATATATATATATATATATATATATATATATAATAGCCCTTGTCTGTGTAAGACGTTTTTGTGTGACGATCTGCTATGTTAAATTAATTTATATATGAAATTAATAAATAATTATATTAATAAATATTTTCATATAATTTAAGTAAGATAAATATTTTTTAATAACAATTTATTTAATTTTAAAAGTTATTTCGCAATTGTACACTGTCAGTCCTAAAGATAACAAGTGAATTAAAAAACAAAGTTTATAAAAAAAACACACTTTTATATAATCGATTGTGTAGGCCACATTCTGTTACATAAACAACGAGCATATTAGCATAGACAATAAATAGTTCGACGAAAATATCACAAATAATTATTTAATTAAATTTTGTCCAAAGTATGGAGGGAGCTTTCACAGCTTCGAAGTTGAGTAGGCAAGTTGCTCCAGGCAGTTGGAGCAGAGAAGAAAAAACCTATATATATATATATATATATATATATATATATATATATATATATATATATATATATATATATATATATATATATATATATATATATATATATATATATATATATATATATATATACATATATAAAGCAATCGGCGCAAATCAAAATAAACATGCAACTGAAATTTATTCAACTTCAATAGTAAACATAATATATATTAGTTTCGGGATGCCGTTTTAAGCATCCTCTTTGTCTTGTGCATCCCGATATTGATTTAAATTGATCCAGGTATTTACGAGAGTTCTCTTGTCGGGGTCAGTATGACTTGACTCTGATAAGTGGCTGAGCTACAAATGTGTACTAAATTTCATGATGGTGCTCCAAAATTGATCGCGAGTTCGGTCAGGTACTAAATTGAAGTAATTTTCCAAGAGAGGGTAATACGAACCTTTGTCCGGAATTTTAAGTATTCATTTATCTTATATAGTCGAGTTTATCTTGAGCTTTAACATGTGAATGTGCGCACAGCCATTATATATTTCGAAAGAATATTTGTCGCGGAAGCTGAATGAGCTCTTGTTGTCCACAAATTGAATTTAATTTAGCTTCAATTTCAATTAATTACCCATGCAATTTTCTGAAAATCTTTCAAGATAAATTTTACATTTCTAAGAAAACAAAAAAAACGCTTCAACAAAAAACTTTCTCCGAGCTGTTTTATAATTCGTAACCAATTTAGAAGATAAAAACTCGATTGCGATTTCATAGGCTATAATGAAGAACACAAGGACTCACTTGCATACATAAACACACACACTCAGAAAGAAAAGCACACATACACAGATACAGACTTTAGTTCAGAACCCACACGTAGTTACAAAATTACAAACACACTAATATAGTCGATGAACCCTGTTAAAAGTCTTTTCTTCCAGGAGTACGAAACTATATTCAAATCGTTCTTAATTGGTCATAATTTATGGATTCCTAATATCAATATAATTAGTTACAGTTTAATAATATTCGCACCACACTCCAGATCACTTCAAAGTAGCTTTTATCCTGTCAGATCCTGATAATTGGCTCTCAACGTACGTTGGCACAAAAATTCATTCAAACAGGGCAACTGACTGATTCAATTGCACTTTAAATATCTCAATGTCTTAAAAGTACTCAACAGAAGACGGAAGGTCTTATAACGGGGATAAGAGAGGTTGTCCTTTGTAGAGTAATGCCATCAACATTTCTATGTAGTTTGTCGTGTGTTTACAGTGTATAATGTTTGCATTTTTGCATCCACATTCCTTACGTATTGTCATTATGTTAACTGTACAACGTTTTCCCTTGCCCAATGTTTTAGATATTGATATTGTATGTATAATACACGCATAGCAATCATGAAAAAGCCATTTTGAGTGTGAAGGAGAAATGTAAAACGATCCATCCGCGAGACAAAAATCTTCCATGTTGACAGTGCGACGCCGGCACTGCTTATTGCAAGCAGTGAAATTAAAATTTCAACCCAAAAGACGTGCAATAGGGAATTTTAATGCGGAGGAGAGAATTAACGTTTGGCATGCAAACTATAAAATATGACCAACAACCGTCCCAAGAGTTATACACGGGTCAGGCTACATAATGGAGGCCCCCTAATATCATCCGTCCCCTCGGGGGTTCTGAATTGATGTAAAAAGGTTTCTGCGTCAGCGCAAAACTGATTTCGGAAGGAGTGACTTTAATTATATATTTTTTAACAACTCCAGATGTTCTTCTGATTTATTCTTCAATGACAGTCGTGGTGTTTCAACGAAGAAGCGATTTGACGGAAAACCTTCTTTTTTGTCATTTCCATATATTTCAAATGTATTTTAGAAGTTGAAAATTTTACAATAAAAAGATTATAAGATGAAAAAAACAAAAAATATATTAATAATAAATGATTTTTTTGTAAAAAAAAATATTTTAATGTCCTGCATCTATTTAACTTTTTTTTTAAGTTGACATTTTATAATAAATCTTTAACTAAATAAAAAAATTAAATCATTTTTAAAAGAAAACAAATAAAAATCAAATCTTGTCCCGCTCCTGCCAAATCAGCGTCTTTAGCACTGTCATCTTCCAGTGACGTCAAACCTTCAAATTGGTGCAATTTGTATGCGAGGAGAAGAAAACGATTGAATGAAGCGCCGTTTTACATCCGCCGAGAAATTGGTCGAAACACTTTCGCGCCAAACAAGCGCAGAGACAAACGCTCGACGAAATGAGTTCAATTTCACGTTAGGTGGAAAAGATCAGAGCTGTAGATGGATAGATGGCTGGAGAGATGGATGGATGGACGTGTTGACAATTGGATGGACGGATGAACGAACCCGAGGAGAGACAAACGGGAGAATGAATGATTCGGTAATGGGAAACGGTTGGATTGAATATGGATGAAAAACTACTGCTGCATGTCTGTAAAGGGCCGGGTCGTGACAAGAAGAGTTGCGACTTTGATTAATGGTGGTTCACTACTTGGATGGATAGAATCGTGCCGATGCGCTCGACCAATCAAAGAACGCGCACAGCCAGTAAATAAAAAGTTCATCGATAAACGAGGCTCGAATGCGTTAAAATGTTGATGGATCGAAAAATGAGCCGTTTGAGATGGAATAATCACCTTTTTTCTTCTTTCTAACTAAGACAACATTTTCATAAACTTTTGTTTTCCGGTTTGGCAACCTAATAATAGAAAAAAACATGTTTACATCAACGTTTCCAGCAGCTTACTTACTTACACGACCTGCAAGCATCTCGTTAACTTTTTTTAAAAGCTTTTCCGGAAGCAAAATTTGTTTTTTTAATGAAATTTAGTTTCTAAAAAAAACTAAATTAATTAAAATTTTCACTTTAAAAAGTCTAAAAAACGTTTTTGAAGAAATAGTTTGCCCAACTTGTTGAATACCAGTAACACGTTGATCTGGTAACATGCTGATCTGGTAACATGTTGATCTGGTAACATGTTGATCTGGTAACATGTTGATCTGGCAACATGTTGATCTGGCAACATGTTGATCTGGCAACATGTTGATCTGGCAACATGTTGATCTGGTAACATGTCATACATCTTCCCAAGCGTTTGTGTTATTTTCATTAAAGACATTGTCTTAAAATGATTTTATTATGGAATTTTTCCAATCGCTTTTTTGTTGTCTCACCAGTATTATTTTTAACTTCTTCAGCCAATTTTTCCGGAAATAGTTTTTAGAATAATTTATTTATTTATTTATGCGTTTCTACAAAATAAAGAAAATTATTTAAAAAAAACATAAAATATAAAAAGTGTTTAAATATTTAATTAAATATACATTTTTAGGTTTTAAATAGCAAACTTTTACTTGAGCAGAAATTCCTTTTGTTGAACAGAAGCATTTCTTTTGAGAATTAAGTGGTAGCTCAACGAAGAGAAAAACATTTCAAAGATCTCATGTGATCCAATCACATCGATAGAAAAATATAACTTTTTTCATTTCCATTACATTATTTAGTTTCTCTCTCTCTCTCTCTCTCTCTCTCTCTCTCTCTCTCTCTCTCTTTCTCTCTCTCTCTCTCTCTCTCTCTCTCTGTTCTTCTCTCTGTCCTTCTCTCTCTTTTGCATTCATTTTTCTATATCTTTTTTGGTAGAGTTTTCACCATATTTTAGACAGACTTTCAAATAAATTTAATTTTTTAAATAATTTGCTGAAAAGCCTCAGCCCAATAACAACTTTTCCTTAACCGAGAACGGTAGTTTTTAGTTAGGTGTCATAGTAGAAAGTTTCAATTAGCCTACAGTTTTAAAGACACCTCTCCGGTTATATATTATGTCATGGTTCTAAATTAGTACATGGTTCTATATTAATACATGGTTCTATACAAAGATATCTTGATATATCAAGATATCTTGATATATCAAGATATCTTGATATATCAAGATATCCTTGGTTCTATATTATCATATAGTTCTATAATATTAAATGGTTCTATATTATTACATAGTTCTATATTATTACGTGCTTCTATGTTATTACATGATTCTATATTATTACATAGTTCTATGTTATTACATAGCTTTATGTTATTACATAGTTTTATATTCTTTATTATTACGTGGTTCTCTTCATAGTTATCTTGATATAACATCTATAGTTCTCTTGTTCAGTTAAAGAATTAGTTGATTAATGGATAGATAAAAATTTGTTTAAACCAAATTTGTATGAAAGCGTGTTTTAAAGTTTTAAAATTATAATTACAATATTTTTACTTTCAATTTTGTTTGATTTTTAACGTATTTATTGTTTTCCGGTTTTTCGCAGCATTTTCAAGTAGAAATGCTGCTGGTTTTTTGTTATTTTGCGGTTGAGAAAAATGACACGGAAGCCTATTATATTGGATGTGAGGATATGAGGGTACTTCTCATCCATTTCTCCTCCATCTCTCTTTCATTTCTCTTTCTCTCTCTTTCTTTCTGCTCGATATTTTTCTTTTCTTTATCCATATTTCTTTCTTTTAATTTCAAAGAAATCGAAAATTTCTAATGTCACCAAGACAATATATCGAGCCACCAACACTACCGCAACCACAACTACCACCACCACTACAACCACCACAACCATAACCACCACTACCACCACTACAAACACCACTACCACAACCACAACCACCACCACAACCACAACCACCACCACCACTACAACCACCACAACCATAACCACCACCACCACTACCACCACTACAAATACCACAACCACAACCACCACCTTGAAAGTCATCTCCTCGGAATCGATTTGTTTTATTTTTTACTCTTTTCGGTTTTTCGAATCGATATTCGCCGATATTTATACGATTATATAAATTCATCTATGCAATCAATATATCTATGTTTGAAAACCGACATATCGAAATTTATTTTAGTGAAATGCATGCTTTATTTTTGTGAACTCATAAGAATGTATGAATAATAATTTAGAAAGTCACGTGGTAATGTTTTGATGACGTCATTTTAATTTTTTTTATTTAATCTCTTGTTTCACTCTTTTTCTTTTTTTCTTGCTGAAAATCTTTGAAGTGAATTTTGACAAACTTTCCATCATCCAATCAAGCTGAATTTAGAAATATAGACTAGATAATTATGACGATGCATTTTATTACATTTCAGACATTTTATAAACAATATTTTATAATTATAATTTTCAATTTAAAGTTTTTTTTAAACTTTAAATTGTAAATAACAGGTAGTTTCAAAGATTTTTTGGCTCCGTGAATACCAACCATTGCATAGTTTACATCAAGATGACCTGAAACTTGTAAATCCTATTTTTTTAACGGAAAATAATAATTTGATAATTGTCTCGTATTACTTCATTTTATATTTATAATACAATACACGCGCTAATATTGTACAATTGTTGTACAGGCAGCTTGTTATATACGTATGTATTGTGTATGGATAATACAATACATACACTAATATTGTACAGTTGTTTTACAGGCAGCTTGCTATATATGTACGTGTTGCCTATGTATAATACAATACATACACTAATATTGTACATTTGTTGTACAGGCAGCTTGTTATATACGTATGTGTTGTGTATGTATAATACAATACATAAACTAATATTGTACAGTTGATGTACAGGCAGCTTGTTATATACGTATGTGTTGTGTATGTATAATACAATACATACACTAATATTGTACAGTTGATGTACAGGCAGCTTGTTATATACGTATGTGTTGTGTATGGATAATACAATACATACACTAATATTGTACAGTTGTTGTACAGGCAGCTTGTTATATATTTGTGTTGTGTATGTATAATACAATACATACACTAATAT
This sequence comes from Erpobdella octoculata, assembly GCA_963978895.1. Classification (NCBI taxonomy): domain Eukaryota; kingdom Metazoa; phylum Annelida; class Clitellata; order Hirudinida; family Erpobdellidae; genus Erpobdella; species Erpobdella octoculata. The sequence continues at coordinate 23,523,524 of OZ022244.1, forward strand.
TGTACAGTTGATGTACAGGCATCTTGTTATATACGTATGTGTTGTGTATGTATAATACAATACATACACTAATATTGTACAGTTGATGTACAGGCAGCTTGTTATATACGTATGTGTTGTGTATGTATAATACAATACATACACTAATATTGTACAGTTGATGTACAGGCAGCTTGTTATATACGTATGTGTTGTGTATGTATAATACAATACATACATACACTAATATTGTACAGTTGATGTACAGGCAGCTTGTATTCATCCTGTCACGTTTTCATTCTTGTCGACACATCAAATAAATTCAACGTAATATTTTCCAAATAAATTATTTTAAGAAAATGCTTTGAACTTTTTTTTGGTTTTTAAAGTTCGAAAAGTTGATTAAAAGGGAACGGAAGTTTAAATTTTTTTAATAGACGAGTAACAAAAAAGTTAATCAAAGCTTTGAACATTTTTTTACGAAAATTCACAGTTGTTAATATGAATTCTAGTAACGTTTGCATCAAGTCTCCGTTTTAGATTGTATATCCCTACAGCTTTTTTTCAGATGATACATCCGTATCCCACATCTCCCGAGACTGAACGAAAAAAGATATTAAATAAAATCAATAATTAAATAAGATGATCTGCGACAGGAAAAATCTTAATCATTTATGCCTGCTGCTTTTTCAAACTTAAAACACCTGATGCAGAAGACTATAAAATAGATTATTTTTTAATATAAAATCATTACATGGTCGTCGATCGTTCAAGATCGTCAATCCCGATGAATCCGTCAGTCCAGTAAGAAAGTGTTGAATGACATAAACTGGTTGTAGGAAGTTTTTGTCTGTCTTTGTTCATTCAGATTCTGACTTTGACTCAGGTACACCCAGGTACGGCAGTTCATTTTACCCAAAACACCAAACAGAAGCAGAGCTAATTTAATTTAATTTTTCAAAAAGGCAAGTTCTAAAAAAATATTCAATCAACGCGGTTGTACACTGGGCTCATATCGTTTTTTGGTG
>OZ022244.1:23529530-23904530 GCA_963978895.1 Erpobdella octoculata
TATGTGTATGTGTATGTGTATGTGTATGTGTACGTGTACGCGTACGTGTACGTGTACGTGTATGTGTATGTGTGTGTGCAATACTTTGCATATTCATGCAAAACAGATTTAATTTTTAATATAAATGACGATGAAACAATCCAAGAAGATATAAAAACATGAAATATGATAACGATTGAGACAACATAGCGTACCTTAATTCCATGAAGACCTTTTTCCATAACACGTTGAATGCAGAATAAGAAACTAATTCATTAATTATTTTATGAAAAATTCATTTTGTGTTCATTCTACTTTTTTTACGAAATAAGTTTGTTTTTAAAACCTGGGAGCAATAAATTTTGTATTTTCTCAACTGAACATCTTTTTTGCACTTGACATATTTCTTCCCATCAATTTTTTATTTTTTTTTATAATATTTGCATTGAAAATAATGATTTAAATATTTATATGTATAATATTATTATTCATAATATTAATATTCTTTCTATTATTATTTTAGTAATATTTTTATTATTTTTAATCTTATCACATGATTAGTTGCTTAAACTCTTTTAAAAATTCTTTGAAAACTCTTTGATGAGTTCCAGAATTTAGCCTTAAAAACATTTCAACAGAAGACTGAAAAACCAGAAATTAAGCGAAAAAAATCAGAAATTTTTGAAGCAAGAAATTAATTCAGCAGCAAATTTGTCTGAAATTTTAGAGGACCTGGTCACGTACGGCTCTGGCATGAAACGTTCAACTTTTCAACTTTTCAACTTTTCCATAAAAAAACTTCTCTTCTCCCACGCAAGATTGAATTCGTAGGCACAATGAATGATTCAATTAATCAACCGCCGGCTTGGAATAATTTCACAAAGACAACAGCAGCAACAACAAAAAAACCCAATTTTTCACTTTTTACTTTCACTTTCGGAAAGAAACAGAGAAATCATCCCGATTGACCTCCGTACAAAAACAATACAAACCACCCCCCCCTCGGTATCTCTCACGCGCACCTATTTGTCTTGCTCCATTGATTTCCTACAAATGTGAATGCTGTGATTGCTCCATTGTACCGTGAAATTCCGACAGATGACTTTATTGTAATTGCATCGAAACTACCGAAAGTGCAATTTTTTAAATTAATTATTTCAAATTTGTTTTTTTTTTATGCTTTTAAGCCTTCCATTGAATATTACTAATGTTTTTTATGATCGTTATGCGTTTTTATAATTATTTAATTCAATATAATTTATTTAAATTCTAAGATTAATTCAAAACAATAAGAAATCCAAAATCTGTTCCACATGAACCGTTTGTTCTTCATTCTATTCTATCCATAAATGGTCCTCTTCGTAACTAACGATTCTCAAGAACAACTGAATTATACGAAATCAACCTCATTAGTCATAAGCAATTGATCCATCAAAGTTTTTAAGATGTGTTGTTTCATTTAGATAAATTTTGGTAATTTCTCTGACCCACGTTAAAATTACTCCCAGTCATGTTTTCCTATTAAATATGATTGTCACATTGATAGGACCAATACATTTCCTAGTGATCATTTTTCATTCAGATTTTTTTTTCTTCTGTAGCGGAAGATCGTTAGACATGAGGCGTAAACAAACCGTCTGTACGTTTATGTGTTTTTATGTGTACATGCGGAATGATTTATTGCTGGAAATGTGTCCCGCGGTGTCGCAAAAATATTTCCAGTGGAGTATTAAAGGCACACGTGTTCTTCTGATGTTGTAAAATTGATCCTGTTAGGAAGCGGTTTGCAATCAAACTGGAAAACACAGTCACGAGGTTTTCACCTTTCCAACTGGAGAGAACGTTTATTGAACATATTGTGAAAGAATGTATAACACACACGCAAACACACATTCACACACATACACACATAGACACACATATACACACACAAAGGCACACTATCATTCAAACAAGAATTTTAGGAAACAACTGTTATCATGATAAACAAAAAAAACATTATATTCAAAGTTTTGGAAAATTATTAAAAACGTTGTTAAACCTTCAAAATTTTAAAATTTGAATTTAAAATGTTATTAAAATGAAATTTTTGTTTATTTTTTTTCAAGGCCGACAGAAATTGCTCTGAAATCCTGAAAATGTCACATCGAGGTGCGGCTTTCGCTGCGGCCAACAGCAGACTTCAAACCAGTGGAAGCATTTCTACTAACCAATCATCAAAGCTTATCAAATCGACTCTCGTTACAATTCTCTTATTCTCAACATTTGCTCTGGCATCCAAATCAGAACCTTTAATTCTCAACTACCTGGTCACCGAAGACATCCCCATCGGAACGTACATAGGAAACGTTTTCATCGACTCGGGTCTGAACCGCAAATACACTTCCGATGTAACCAGCCAGTTAGAATTCGTCGTCGTTCCCCGAGAAGTGCCTTACCTCCGCGTCGACATGAAAACAGGACAACTGACCACAACTGATCACCTGGATCGGGAAGGTCCACTGCTTCAATGCCGAAGCATGCCCCGCTGTGAAATCAGATTAGACGTGGCAGTCAAACCGGCTCAGTACTTCGAAATCATAAGACTTGTCATCGGCGTCATCGACGTCAACGACAACGCGCCAGAGTTTAAAAACAGCGATTTTTATTTGTCTATCGCGGAAACCGTTCAAACGGGAACCACGTTTGCCTTGCCAACAGCAACCGACCTCGACAATCCGGCTTACGGGGTTCATAAATATTTTCTTCAGCCGGAAAGAGAAGACGACGACAGTTTTCAGTTGAACTCTGAACTGAAACCAGACGGATTGATAGAGCCGAAACTCGTGGTTGTCAAACCGCTCGATCGAGAGACATCTGCTAAGCATCGTTTCAAACTTCTCGCATGCGAATCAACAGTTCGTCCGCAGTGTGCCAGCATCGATGTTATTGTCCTTGTTTTAGATTCAAACGACAATTCGCCAATATTTGAGCAACAGTTCTATGAAGTCAAAGTGAGTGAATCCACTCTTCCCGGAACGACCATACTGACTCTTTCGGCTACAGACCTCGATGGCGATCTCAACGGAAAAGTTCGCTACGAGCTCAGCGAAGTTTCTAAACGAAATTATGGCTCAATTTTTTCGGTTGAAACCAATTCGGGCAACTTGGTAGTAACGGGTTCTCTGGACAGCGAGAAGATGAAAGTTTATCGACTGTCTGTGATAGCAAGAGATCAAGGAGCGGATAGTAGACATTCCGAGGTTCCTGTTACAGTTTTTGTGAAAGACGAAAATGATAATGCACCAATCATATCGGTATCGTCAATTTCTCTCGATACTTTGATAGAATCATTGGACGACTACAAAAATCAAGAATTCAAAGAAGGAATTTTCAAAAACGGCGACATCTCTCCAACGACTCGGATTTTCAAATTCGAAGAAAACACAGAGATCGGATCGTTTATCGTTCACGTCACCGCCTTCGATTTCGACTCTGAAGAAAACAACAGAATCAGTTGCAGCCAGGACCATCCGAGTTTCAAACTCGTTCCGTTCTCATCAAACAGCGGAGGTTCAAACCTCGAATACCAACTCTTGACCAACGCAAACTTCGACGTAGAAGAATTCGTAAATAGAAACGAGCTTCCACTACTCAAGGTGACCTTGACCTGCAGAGATTTCCCTGTAGACCCACAAATGGCCAGCCTTACCTCGAATGAAACTCTTTACATCTACTTCACAGACGTCAACGACCACCACCCACAAATACAAACGACATCTCATTTCGTCGATCGCTCAATCTTCAACAACTCCACCGCATCTACGCAACGAAATTCGTTTGTTAAAATTTTCAAAATCGCAGCCAGCGATGGCGACGCCACGGAGAAAAATTCGAGACTTTCGTACTCGGCTTCTACGAGTTCGTTCAGTTCGCAAAATATTTCGATCAAACTTGATTCTCAAAGTGGAGAAGTTTTCATGTCGGCGGATAAATCTGCTTTTGAAAATACAAACTTCTTGTGCCTCAATGTTAACGTAAGCGATTCTGGAAGTCCGAGCCTGTGGACAACAGCCAGCGTAAGTATTATGCTTGATCCTATCGAAAACACGGATACCGAAATTAGATTTCCGCTTCGAATTTACCAATTCTACATTGAAGAAAACCTAAACATTATGCCTCACAAGCCCTTAAAAGTTGGCCAAGTGATCGCATTCGATATCACTCAGAGCTGCTCTCGAGTTCTGAACGATGTCGATTATCGCTTGGTTTCTTACGAATCTCGGCTGCCTTTCTTTGTCGATCCGAACTCGGGTGAAATATATCTTGTCGAATCGTTGGACAGGGAGAAACAATCTGCTTATGAATTTAATATTCATGCGACCAAATCATCTGACAGTATCACAGAAAGAAGAGAAACGTACACAAAAATTCGAGTGAACGTCATCGATTTAAATGACAACGTGCCGGAATTCATAAACCTAACGGTTGGTAATGATATTTCACCGCTCAACAGCCTCGATCCGATTCTAGAAAGCACAGAATCGCACGTTGTTCTTCTTCCCCCACAAGACCTTCAGATCGACGAAGCACTGCTGAGAATAACAGCTGTAGATCGCGACGAAGGAGAGAACGGAGTCGTTCGCTACAAACTGAACGTCCACGATGCTTCTCGTAGATTTCACATCGATTCTGAAACCGGTGAGTTGTTTCTTCGTGTAACTGAAACGCAGAAAAACGGCAGTCTGCAGAATTTGAAAAATCTGTTAAAAACTCCCGTTATGATCGATATTGTAGCTTCTGATCGCGGCAGTCCATCGATGAGCGACGAAGCAAGAATCTTCCTTGTTCTAAACACGACAGACTCGATTCGACAGTTCAAGGAGATTTTCCTCGATCAGAATAACTTACGTAACTCGTTGTTCGGTTCCTCTCTCGACAACAAAAAGTCACTCTCTGAGAAAAATTCCAGCTTCAACTTTATGGGACTTAGATTCTTCGAGGTTGTGCTGATGGTAGGAATCCTCTGTCTCATCATCATCATCTTTCTAATCATCGGAATTGTAGCGTTAGTGCGTTGCTACTGCAAATCGAAAAGGAAACGCGATAAGATGAGGCAGGCATTCAAGGACGAATCAAAAGATTTCATTTTCAGGAAAAAATCATCGAAGAGAGACAAAACAGAGAAAATGTCGGAACATTTAGCCAATTCACTGCACAGCGCTTCTGTGGTGGACGGCAGTTTAATAGATCTATCTCTCCGTTCTCTCACCTTTGATGCCGACCGGCTAGAAGAATCCTTGCCTAATAATGCTTCCCACTGCAGCTTTTCAGGTCCCTCCGGATTGCCCATGATTCACCGCTATCCGCTTTCCAACAGCACCCTGGCGATGAAGAGAGACCAATGCAATCGCTACATTAGCATTGAAAACGTGAGTTGATCAATTTTAATTGCCTTTCAAATTAGCTTGGTTGGCTTGTATCTAGGAATGCTGTGAGAGTTTCTGCTCTCAAACAGCAGATTTTTCCGAATTTTTTTGCTTTAATGTTTTCTCCTGGTTGTAATCTTTTGATCAAAACTTCAACCTGTTTGATAATCGTACATTTAAGTGTCAAACAATTAATAAAAAGGAATAAAATAAGATGTAGAGAAATATAAATTATTTTGATTACTAAAAATGTATTGTTAATGTTTGTATAGAAAATAATAAAATAACTTTTAGAAAATCAAATTGAAAACTTAAAACACAAAAAAAAAAGATTTATTTTAAATTGTGGCAGTTAGGAAATTAAAATTTGATTTTGGAATACAAAAGTTACAAATTTTAATTCTTTTTAATAAATAAAAAACTACTATTTGTAACATGAAACTTAAAAAGTTTAGTAATTCCTAAATAATTTACCGGAAATTATGTAAATATGTATTCAACATATGTGTTTGCCCACGATTCATGTCTATTATTGCAAAAGCAAACAAAAAATTATAAACAAAACTTTTGAAATTATTCCATTGTTCAGATGAGCTATGATAGTTTATTTTTTTTTTTTAATTTGAGAGTTAATTGAAAATAATATTGGTTTATAAATACATGCAGTTGTGCTAAAGATAATTATTTTCTTATTTATTATTTGAGCACTAGGTTTATTTATTTACTAGATATAGATATCTTCCTCTTAATGAGGTTATATCAATTTTATGGCAATTTTTCAACTACTCCTGCTAAAGGTTTTTATAATGTGTTTAATTTTATTTTTTAATCCCTTATATTAACTTGGCGTCGGTCTTGTTGGATTGCTTGCATTATCCAATCAAGCTGGAACTTTTAATAGATACCTGCTTTTTATGTCAATTCATTCTATTGAATTTTAAAATTTTGTTATAGACAACCTGTTATTTATTTTTTAATTTTGAAATTTTTTTTATCTTTTTTCTAAAAACTAAATTTAAATATAAAATCATGTTAATTCATTTTTGCTTTAAGTTTTCGCTTCATGGCTTTGCCGTATGTATCCGCATTCTAAATAAATCTCGCTTTTTCCAGCTAATTAGTACTATGAACCCAAACAACTATCAAAATTAGGAACGATAAAACGGTGGCATTTTTTTAAATAAAAAATTAAGTAGGACAAGATTGTACAATGTTGATGCGCCCTTCCTTTCCCCGTGAAATAACGCCTCTGTCGATCTGAACGTTCCACCACGTGACTTATAAAATGGCGATTTAGCAGGCTTTTATTTCTTTGAAGTAAATAAAAAAAATTTAATATCATCTTAGTGTAGACATCTTCCTGGCGCGAAAGTTAATTTTCATCCGACATTTGAACCGGCAAGAATTAATCGAAGCTTTGGTGTTGCGCCACTCTTTTTTTGAAAAAAAATTGCTGTAGCTTAAAAGAAATACACTTTTTTTAATATTAAATTATATATATTTTTTATTATAATTACACATCTGTCATTCAAATCTTGTAAATAAAAAAACTGTCTTCAGCCTTTCTATAAAATTACGACCAGCTTCTTCCGTCCTGGATCAGTTACATCGCTGATCCTTTTCTACTTCGCATAGAAATACGCAATTTAGACTTGTTTTATTTGCGCCGCGTTCGAAAATATACGACATATTCTTTCATTATTATTTCTTATCGCACTAATAAAATAACTTATTTAATTAGAAAAGCAAACTCTTGGCGACTCTAGCTCATGGCTGCGACATCCAGAAATTGTCTACAAGGAGCCATTATATAAAAGCAAATATAAATAATACTTTCTGATAATATTTTTTTTCTACACGAAACAAAACAAAATCTTAATACGCAAAAAAAATGCTCAAAATTTTATCAAATTTTACTTTAAAACAAAATAAAAACCACACTACTTCTTCTGACGAAGAGAAATCTACGAAAGAAATCTGTGAAGCAAAGCTTTTGCGTTGAGTTTCATTCAAGCGTAAGTTGATGGCGTTAGTAATTCTTATTAATACGATGCAATTGTTGCTGCTGCTTTCTTTTGAACAAGAAATCCTGCCATCACCGTTTTTTCTTTATTATGTTAAAAACATTTTTATCACCTGACGTCCACAAATTGTCATAATTTATAGAGCAGATGTTATTCGTGTGAATAAAACTTAAAGTTTTATGGTCTATAAAAAAAAGTTTATACCAATAAATCACTTTAGAGCTCCCGCAGTTAACATTGTTGGTTCCTGAACACTATACCCTATGGGGGTTCTTCAGTTGTTTTTCTGCAACAATAACCTCAATTATATGTCATGATCATTATTCTCAAGTCTCAAACAGCAGTTGAGTGGCAACTGCTTATATTTTTTCTAAATATTAAAATAATATTTGCTATAGAGCTGTCTAAGATCAGTAACGTCTTCTCTATCTTGACATCTTGAAATATCATCATTTGAACAAATTTAAAATACATTTTTATGGAAAAATTTACTAAACTGAGAAAAAACATTTTATAAATCGAGTACAACTGAAGATCCCAGTAGGATATTTGCGTATGTCACTAAAAATAAAAGCGTGGGTGCTTTTAACCTTTTTTGCCTAGTTTATAATTCTGTATTCTGATCATTCACGTTCAAACTAATCAGATAATGAAATATAGAGACATCCTCCTATCATAGACAATTGTATACATTTTTTATAATAAGTATCCTTTTCGATAAAATAAAATAAATGTTAATCTAATTAGGAAAGCCATCTAAGCATTAAAACAAACGATGCTATAAAATATAAATGCGTCACAATCCAATATATTAAGGTGAATGTTTGCTTATCTGTTTGTATACTTTTGTCTAGATAAACGGGAGGGTTTAAAGACAAAAAATAGAGATTAATAAAGAAAAAAATTTCTAAAAAATCCAGTCTAGTCTTTAATATTTTTTAATTTGGCAGCATTTAATTTTTTGTCAGTCATTTCTTGTTGATGATAAGTCTATAAAATAGGAAAACTTTGACCACACTCTTCTAAATACATGATGCGTGAAGTATATGAGGATGAAAAATATAAGAAACTTTCGAATCAATTTGGAAAAAAAACAATTTTTCTTATAAATCCTTTATTTGAAAAATTAATTTTAGTTAAAAACTGATGGTTTTATTTTCTGAAAACTTGTAATTTAAATTTTTAAAAAAAGTAATTAGAATGCATTGTCATCGACAACAATTCGATACACAAAATTTTAGCTCAATTGGATGACTGGAAGTATGCTTTTATAACGTCATAAGATAACCAGCTCATCCCTCCCACCAGGCAAGCATGCAAACACGTTGAAGCTTATATAAGGGATTTAATAAAATAGATATTAAACACAAATCGTTTTGTTTATTTAATTTGCAAAAAATCTTTTTTCTATTAAGCACGTCTAGCCACTTTTTTTTTTTGGTAAATAAACGACAAAAAACAACTTGACGATATGGAGTGTTTGTATATATATATATATATATATATACAAACATATATATATATATACAAACATATATATATATATACAAACATATATATATATATACAAACATATATATATATATACAAACATATATATATATATACAAACATATATATATATATACAAACATATATATATATATACAAACATATATATATATATATATATAATTATATATATATATATATATATATATATATATATATATATATATATATATATATATATATATATATATATATATATTAAAATATAATTATTTAAAGACTAATTTTATTAAAAATAATTATTTTTTGAATTAAATATTTAATATGAATACGTATTTAAGTTGTACTTCCCCCATCAGAGAGGAACGGGGTTTTGCAATCCAGGGGACTACCGTGAAATGACTTGCTACTCCAGCGTGAGGTGAGTGAAAACATATCGTACATAAATATCACATTCTGTTCAGTTTGATGCATCGATTTATAAAGATTGCATGCATGGACGTATTATCACTTATACCATACATTTTGTGAGGAGACAATCTTATAATTGCTTGACGATGCTTGAATTTTGTTTATTTATTTATTTTGTTTATTTATTTTATTTTATTTTGTTTATTTATTTCATAATTTTGAAAAATCATAATAAAAGTGCACCTAAAAATGGAATTCCATACTTGACTGATTTAAAGCTTAAAATTGTATTAACTTTATGGTTAGACTCTAAAAGTATATATATATATATATGTTTATAAATGACTTGTCCAAAAATTGCTATGTAGAAAATGAACGTTTCTGGATATCTCAATTCGATGTTTTAAAATACTCAAAGTTTACTCAGAAAAAGTAATATTGTGTGTTTTTAATGCGTGAATATCTTTTTTATGCATATGCATAAATATTTGTTATATGCACATGCACAAATATAATAACAGTAACTTTCCACGAAACAAATTTTCCACATCTGGAAGATTTCCCACATCTGACAACTGCTATTAAACTGGTTTATTTAGAAAATAAATTTTATCGGCCCGCTTCCAATTTCAGAGATGTAACATTTATTTCAGCTTAAATCCTGGTGCAAAGATATGAAATTAAATTAAAGTTTATTTACTTCATATGATCGAGCGTGTATATATACGTCTATATAATAGCACTATTCTAAAGTTATAATGGATACATCTGAGTAACAAATAAATTAAACGTGTATGTATTTATTGAGGTGCGTCGTTTTGACGACCTTCGTGCGCGTAACACCATTTGCCATATTTTTACTATTTAAATATCGTTTTTTATATTAATTTATATTAAATTATTATTTGAACGACGTAAGAGAAATCAAATAAAAAAATAATCTAGCATCAACGTAAAAAGTTTCTCACGTTCAGATTTACTGGTATTTAAAGACATTCATTACCTGTTACCGGTAATAAAAACTTACCTGTAGTAACCTTTGCCTTCATTGTGTTATACACATCAACAGCCCAGCGCCAACAGAAAGCTACCCAACGAGGCCTTCCAACTACTCTGCCAACAACTCACTCAGCAGAGCACCAACAGAAACGAGGGTAATTTTCTATAAATGTCTTTTTATTCATTTTTTTATTATTTTTTTAAATCCTTTATATTAACTTCACCGCCGGTCTTGCTTGCTTGCTTGAATATTTGCAAACATTGAAAGTGAAAATTAACTAACTTCCCGTCATCCAATTGAGCTGAACTTTCAAAGATAGGCTCACTCTTTATTTCCTTGTGATAATGTTTTCTATTAAAGTTTCAAAATATCTGAAAAAATTTAATTAAAAATAATAAGTATTTATGTTTTAAAACAAAAACAAATCAAATACAATTTTACAGATGTTTACATATATAAATTCAAAAAAATTCATTTTAAAAGAAATATTTTTGCAATAAGTAAAAAGCCGGCTGATTCTGAAATATAAGGGATTTGTGAAAAAAACCCTGGATTTTTACGGCTTCCTTGTTATCAAATTTTATTTTCAATAATTTTTTTTTGATACGCCCTTGAAGATATTTTCGTGATTTAAAAAAACGTTCCTGTTGAGAAAGAAAAGGTTTTTGTGTGCTAAAAGCCCGCTGTTTCAACATTTTCATCTTACTCTCTTATAGTTTTCAATTTTATTTTTGAACTATCAAAATAATCATCCAATAAAGACACTGTCGTATATATATATATATATTCAAATGCTTAAATCATTCATAGTTACTTTTTACAGGAAGTGTCGTTATGCGCCAAGGTATTTATAGCCTAAAAAGGTGCAGTGTAAATACCGAAGAATAAAAATAGCAGGAAACACTTAAATCTTATTTTTGTTCCTTCTCTTCCAGGTGTTTTTATCGGCACTTTGACATACGACCCCGAAAATCGTCGGATGCGAGGCAAAAGAGCATAACGCCGAGTGGCAACCGGGGAGCACTTGTGACAAGAACACTTATCCAATCTTCATACACACCTCTCCATCTAAATGACGCTTGTACACATGTTTTATTGTAATGTTCTGCTCCGTAGTTCAATGACTCCGTGGTCCCGTAATGGAAGAAAATGCTTTTTGTTATAATTTTTCTGAAGAAATCGTTTATATAATTGTTCTAACCGTGTACGAAGTGATTATAAATCTGTTTGTATGTATGTATGTGTGTATGTATGTATGTATGTATGTGTGTATGTATGTATGTATGTATGTATGAATGTGTGTATGTATGTATATGCGTGTGTGACGTTAATTGTGGTTGTTAAGCGTATAACGTGTATTTGTATGTATGTGTGAGCAATGCATATTTTGTTTCACGCTGTTCTTTCCCGTTTTCTTTTTTTAATGATAATTTGTTCAGAAGTTATATTTGAATATTTTTCTATTATATATGGCAGTATTATATATACATATTACTTTTTCAAGTTATGATTTAGTTCCACAGGCAACAAAGCTGTCAACTTTATAGATTTCAAGGGTTACTAAATCATCATTATCATACCCAAACCCTCATCCACCACCACCACCACCACCACTATCATCATCATCATCACCATAATATAGCTTCGTAGTTCAATTGAATTAATTAATTGACCACTTCGATTCAAGTATTATTTTTATTATTTCGAAGTCTTCCACGCATAAAAACCTTTTTAAATTTGTTTTTTTTTCTTATTTAAAAACTTGAAATTTTGATTTTCTTGACTACGTCAGCCTTCGCCACTTTGTTCTCCAATTTCTAATCACGTGATTTCACGTGACCTGTCACGTGATGCAACAGTCACACGTATATATATATATATATATATATATATATATATATATATATATATATATATATATATATATATATATATATATATATATATATATATATATATATATATATATATATATATATATATATATATATATATGATATAAGACTTGTCTTGAAAAAGGCGTGTGCTAAATGTGACAAAGAAAGAAAAAGAAATTTATATATATACACATACAGCAGTATTTCAAATTTTTATTGTACAATGTAACTCTAAATTTGAGCTTACCATCTTCTTGATATTTTATTTTTTTGTAAATATTTACTTCTTCAGTATTGCTTTGGCGATAACATTTTTCCTTTCAAGTTTTGCTATCATTCCGAATTTTGACTGAAAGAAACATTTTAAAGCATAATAAATTACATATATAATAGTTTTTACGTTTCAGTAAAAAAGAAAATATATATATATATATATATAATGTTGAAATAAATTCAATGTTATCATGATAAACATCTAAAAAGTAAAGGAAAAAACGAGTTTTTTAACACAAACTTTAATTTCAAATACATTCGATTTAGAATACAAAAGATGTTCAAAAAATTTTTTTAATTGAATCATGTATTGTCATCCAACATAAAGCTATGCTGAAAGTTTCAGCTTCCTACCTAGTCAAAAAGCTGGTTAAATTTTACTTGCAAGATTTGCGTACAGAGAATGTCACACACACATACACCCATATACACACACACACACACAAACAGAGATTGTAACCTAAATAAAAGTTTGTAAAAATCATTTGAAGCAAAAAAATCATAACTGAAAGTTTGTTCATGTCTTATCCTGGCAGTTTTAGAGTGAAAGTATGTGTAGAAGAGGTGTGGTTGAAAGTTCAATAAATTAAATTGTATCACGTGCAAGATAAGGTCGAACTTCAAAACACACACACACACAAACAAATTTTTTCTTACAAAGTCCACGTAAATGAATGCATACAAGAAGACATTATATTGGTCAACGAATTGAAACATGTTTAAATTGATTAACTAATATGTCTTAATTGATTAACTAATATGTCTTAATTGATTAACGAATAATTCCTAATGGATTAATGAATATGTTTTAATTGATTAACTAATACAATTATAATGAATATACATGATTTATATAAACCAACTTTGGTTAATAGGCAGGATGGCTGTCGATGGTTCAGCTGAACAAAAATATTGTAAGATTCATTAGTCATTTTCATAAAAGAATTATTATTGATTATTGAATTACTGGAACCAACGCAAGACACTGATGAATATATTTAAAGAAAACTTTATAATTTGAACAACTATATCTTCTGAACCACTCTAAAACATGTTATATTATATTATATTATATTATATTATATTATATTATATTATATTATATTATATTATATTAATCAACAATCACTATGTAACCATCAACCATTGAATAATACTTACTAATTACTAAACTAAAAACAAACTTTTACTATATTGTAATAGAGAATTCTATTATTATTCGTATGAAAAAATATTTTATTTGACAGAGCATGACATTAATGAATCGTGCCTGAGGTGCACTGCTTGGAAATGTTTATTTATAGATATATAAAAACATAAATATAAATAAGCCTTTGGTGTATTTGCAACAAAATCATAAACAACAGCTTGACGATTGGTCATCAAATACAAAAACAATATAACAGTCATCAAGAACAAGAAAAAAATGTAGTAATCATCATCATCATCAGCATCATCATCATCATCGACATCATCATCATCATCAAATACAAAAACATTATAACGGTCATCAACAACAAGAAAAATATAGTCATCATTATCATATCATCATCATCATCATCACCAGCATCAACAAAAGCAACTCGTTTCGATCAACAACTCAGGTTCTTAGAGCCACAAGCAAGTAAAACATTTTTTGGCATTGCAGGAGTGTTAAATTGGAAGACCCTCCTGTTCTTCTCAACATTTCTGATTTCGGTAACATTTGCCTTGACATCTTCATCATCTCCATTCTTTCTGCGATCCATCCTCACTTGAGCAACCACTTCCCTGATTGCCAGCCAAACTGAAGTACTCAGCAAAAGAGGTGGTTCCCCGATGCCCTGTACGGGAATGTATAATTCTATCATTAACTTTTCAAATTTTTGTAATAACTAAAAATTATTTAACAAAATTATTCAATGCACACAAATTAGAGCAATAATTCAATAATTAAGCTATCATATAGAGTAATAATTCAATAATTAAGTTATCTTATAGAGTAATAATAAGTAAGTTATCTTATAGAGTAATAATTAAATAATTAAGTTATCATATAGAGTAGCACAATAAATAATAATTAACCTTGGAAGAATAAACAGCCCTTTCGTTTCCTGAATCTTTTAGTAGCGTTACGTTCATCTCCAGAGGCAGATTTCCGACGGTGGGAATGTGGTACTTACCGGGACCAATTGTTTCCAGCGTTCCGTTTGATGAATATCTATGATCCTCCAGAACACTTAAGCCGAGGCCCTTCAATTAAATGTTTAATAAAACAAATTAAACTTTAATATAAATAAATATGAAATTAAACAATTAATTGAAGTTTAATCATTTTCTAACAATCACCCAGTTATAATTATTATTAGTAAAACATTATTCTAATAAACCTTACCTGGATTTATTTACTTTTACGACTCACCATAACGAATCCACCTTCAATCTGTCCGACATCAATAGCGGGATTTAAACTCTTTCCAACATCCATGACAATGTCAACCTTCAGGATCTGTTGTTTAATTCTACTATAATTATCATCATGTACACTTGTTGGTGAAAACTACAATATTGCTGAGCATTTTATCATTTATAACGGAAACAAGTACTTTTAAGATATGAGACAAGTTTATAGCAAATGTTTCAAAAGCTTATCGGTATATAATCTCATCAAAACTGTATCACTAGTTTAAAATGTATTGACATGTGAAAAAAACATAAGCTTCATCACATTTCAAAAAAACACATATGATGTTGTTATATTGTTACATCGCTTCAACGACAACTCAACACGCCAAAAACAACAATAAAAAAAGAAACAAGACTAACGGCATGTTCCCCGGTCGTACAATCGACTTCAACGTGAGACACAACTGCCCCGTACGTGTAGTATGTATGAAAACGACCTTCACCTGTCTTCCAATTGAAGTTTTCGTTGTATTCGCCACTGCAATTAAAGAAAAATTATATAAAAAACATGATTCGAAAAATTAATTACATTATAACAAGCTGAAAAAATAAATCGACATACTATTAAGTTCATGTATCACTAAATGAAATATTCTCAGATGACTAATATTGAGCAAATTTCACGAAAATAGTATATTTTATTGTAAACAACATCTTGCTGATATGTCATTCAATGAAATTCTAATTATAGACAAACAAGCTCCACTCACTTCCAATATCCAACTGCTGAAAGATTTACTTTGTTCTTCAATGCTAGCTGAATCTGAAATTTGATGGCAAGTCGTAATAAATATTTAATTGAAAAGAAAACTATGAAAAATAAAAATAAGTTAAAATTTGAGAAAAAAAGATATATTTGAAGACAAACTAACCAAATCCTTCCAAGGAAGATCAGGATTTGAAGTTCTCAGTGATTTCAAATTATTTTCTATTTGTCGACAGGCGTCCTACGAATTTAGAAAATCATATAATTTATCTTAAATGAAAATAAAAAAAAACATTAATACAATTCATTAAAATTTTCAAGAAATAAATATTTTTATATATATATATAAAAGAAATAAAACTAAATATAAATTGGAATCAAACAAAATAAAAAATTTTAACATTGAAAAACACATATTTTGTATAAATGCTATTCATAAACAACTCAAGCTTTTTTCATTTTGACTAGTTAGCCCTGTAACAGGTGTGCCACAAAACCACAACAAGAAAGAAAACCAGAAAAGATTTAAAAATCCCTGACCACTACAGCCATGCCATTAAGATCCGATCCAGTACTTCCACCAGTTGTTACAGCATTAGGGACTGTTGAAGTGGCCGTCTCATTGATGTGAATGAACGATGCCGGTATTCTTAACGCATGACTTGCCACCTTTATAGATTTTCATATATAATAAATATTAGATCATATATCATATATGAGTAATATTACCCAATAAATCATAATTTCAATAAAACAATTGCAAAGTATTTTAAAAAAAACTTTCTTTAAATATATATCTCTAATGGAACTTTAGAAGAGTCTGAATATAAAAAAATTGTTAATTTTAAGAAATTTTAAAAATTTCATCTCATTTAAATATTTCTTTTGATATTCCATGCTGAAAACTCATAAGTAACAAATAAACTGAAAGAGAAGTGAACTGCTACATAGACTTGATTACACAGCACACAAAATACAAAGTCCATAAACTAAAAGTTGATTTCCAACCAGGATATCTTTGTGTTACAGTGACAATTCATAAAGAGAATAATCCACTGCAACCTATCATCTCTCAAATTCCATCTCTTATGTTTAATTTGACCAAATACCTCAACTGAGTTACCCTAACAAGTGTAACTGTAAGTCTTCTATGGAGTTTATCGACATAATACGTTCAACAAATATTATTGTTTATTTATTATAACTTGACGTTGAAAATCTTTTTACAGATGTTCCAGCGAATAGAATAAAACAATTTCAAGTTTTTAGGTTTTGCAATATGGCCGAAAAAAGGTTTTTTTGACCATAAAAAGTGAAAAAATGAGCACAATTTTTTTTAATTATCCTATTTTTTCTCCTCTTTCAGAGCAGCCTCCATGCCAAATTTTGTTCAAATTGGCCCAGTCGTTTGGACAGACAAGCAAATAAACAGTCATTTTTATAAATCGAGATAAAAGGCAATGTGTGCTTGTTTGTTTTGTGTGATTTTTCGCTTATCATATCTGAACCGCTGGACCAATTTGAGCAAAATTTTGCTTGGAGGTAGTTTCATTGAAGAGAAGGTTTCAAGTAAGCACAGAAGTTTTATTTTTAGTTTTTTCGGTTTCGAAAATAATTTTCTTCCGAACGTCCATTTTTAATCGGTTACAGAAAATTTTTCTTCTGAAGGTTCAAAAACCGATTCCGAAAGTTCGGGTTTATTCAGAAGGGAACGAAAGAAACTTCCATGCTTAGTTTCAAGCCATTAAAAAAATGGTTTATTGAGATATATATTACATAATGTTATAATGTACATATTGATGTATTTTTACTTGGATCATTTTTGTATGCAGTCCCTGCCCTGATTCTACTCCACCATGAGTCAACAAAACCGTGCCATCATTGTAAATGTTGATCAGTGCTGAACCCTAAAAATTGTCAATAAGCTTATGTTTAACATAATTATCATAATAATTATTGAAAATACAAATACCATTATTTATAGAAAACTACATTTACATTACCATTCACATAATATAATCTACACTGCTGACTTCCACATTAACATTAACATACGCATTTCACATAATGTAATCTAAATTATCATTCACATTTTACATAATGTAATCTACAATACCATTCACTTATGTGTAATCTACATTACCATAATAATTTACATAATGTAATCTACATTACCATTCACTTATGCATAATATACATTACCATTCACTTATGTGTAATCTACATTACCATTCACTTATGTGTAATCGACATTACCATTCACTTATGTGTAATCTACATTACCATTCACATAATGTAATCCACACTCTGACATCCACATAAGAAACTCTTTATCCCAGATTGTTAAAAATGTTAACAATACAGACCTTATTCATTCCAGGAGAAAATGATGGAGAAAACTTAATAGGAAGAATTGCAACTGCCTGCTTGACATATTTATTTTTCCTGTGAAGAAAATAAAATTAACTTTTATTCAATAATATTTTACACAATTCATCAAGTCATAAAAACTGCTACACAACAAATTTCCTTTAAAAGTAGTTTTAAACAAACAACATAATACCCAATTGAAGGTCTGACTCACCTATTGAAATCTTTTATTTGCAGTAAAACTTCCTCAAACCTACTCTGTCTCTTCACTTCTAAATAACACCTGTGCAGGGAGTTATCAATTGGACTGTTGCCAACCGTTAGGCTTCCAGGTGTGTACATGTTTGACTCCCTTACCTGTATTGTTTACAATAAGAAATATATACGGTGGTACTCCCCCAAAAACGACCCCCATTTACGATTCTCATTTCCGACTGTTTATTTTGTTGACGGATAGGCTTTCAAGCC
Source organism: Erpobdella octoculata (assembly GCA_963978895.1). Taxonomy (NCBI): domain Eukaryota; kingdom Metazoa; phylum Annelida; class Clitellata; order Hirudinida; family Erpobdellidae; genus Erpobdella; species Erpobdella octoculata. The sequence goes on from OZ022244.1 coordinate 23,547,983, forward strand.
CCGACTAACATCCCCCCATTTAAGACCCCCTTTTAACAACACGATCTTTGGTCCATTTTTAAGATCGTAAAAGGGGAGTACCACTGTATATATTATTTTCGAAAATGTCTATCTGACATTATCCTGCATTTGTAAATAATGTGAATCCATGTATACAATATTTTATATGTATCTTAGCCGGAAAATCTGAACATTAAGCTTCTTTTCTTAATTAATGTAACAGATCAGGCAGCTGTACGGTTAACGAGTCAGACTTACAACCCACAGATAGTAGTTTCAGTTTCTAGATCAGCCTTCAAAAAAGTGATTAAGCCTTCCACTTCTTTTGAGAGAATAAATGAATATAAAATCATTCAATAAGCTCGTTGCTCAAACTATAACAAAACCAAAAACAGAGGAATCAGCAACCTCATGGGCAGGCATGCCGAGATAATTAGCCACGTCGCTTATTAGGCTTTCAGTGATGAAGAGTGCCTGAGGTACGCCCGCCCCCCTCATGGCCGTGCAAGGAGGGAGGTTCGTCTTGCAAGAATATCCAGAAACTTCAAAGTTAGGAATGCTGTACACACCATCAAAGTTCATCACAGACATGGCCATGAACTGAGAGAAATGTAAACAACTTCTTATAATTTTCAAGATTTTAAGAATGCTATAAATCAATGATTTGAATGAAAGTGTACATTAGAAAGCTGTTAAAAAAACAACTAACCAACGGATTTATGTCAGGAAACCAGCCATCGCTAGAGAACATTTTAAGGTCAACTGCTTTAATCTTCCCCTCTCTTGTAAAACCAACCTAACCATCATTAAAACATATCAACTTCAAAATATAATTCAGGAAGCATTATATACTTATTCAATCGATAAACACCTTGTACTTAGCTTTGTACGGACGCCTGTGACCAGTAATCTGCATGTCTTGTCTTCTTGTCAACATGCAACGTACTGGAAGGTTGAACCTGCATGAGGTTGAATTCCATTTAAAAGCATAAACAGCTAACATTTAAAAGCTTTTTAGAATGTTATTCAAAAAATTCAATCAACAAACAAAAAATATATTCAATTTCCAACAAAATAAAATTCACTTAAGTGCAGCCACGGCAGAAGGAGCAGCTGTGAGCCACACTCGCATCTCTTTGCCGCCAAATGCTCCTCCTTAATATTTAAACCGATAATTTACAAAACGTAATAATATGCAACAAATGCTTATGAACTCTTTTCTAAGTCTGCAACAGACAAACATAAACTGCCAATTAATCAATCAATTTTACTTAATAAAGTGCTTTTTTCGACTAGGCGTTCAAAAGCGCTCGGCTACAAATTGACTGGAAAGGAAGGTTTTCCCTAGTTTTCAGCCCCTGGTGGAAAGAAATGAGGAATGAAGACGTAGTGTAGTGAGAGAAGGTGGAAGAAAATTCCAGAAAAAGGGACCAGAATAAAAAAAAGAGTTTTTTGCAGAGAACGTAAAAGCATGATGCCAAACTCCCATTTAAAAAAAATTGCAGGCTTAATAGCATGCATATTTTCACATCAAAATACTTACCTCTTGATCAAGAAATATAATAATTAGTGAGTTATTTTTGGCTCTGAATAAACTATCAGTGAATGAATGCACTGCAACTATCAGTAAGTTGATTCATCTATTCCTATAATTGCCATTTTATACAAACCTTGATACGAACATTACTATACTCTCATATAAAAATATAACAACTGGTACCAACCCATTCTTTTTACTCTAATATTGATTTTATTTTCTGGTATGTTCAACGTCTTAGAAAGGATTTGCTAAAAACATTTATAAATAATTGTTTCATTATTATATTCAATTATGAAAAAATAAAACAAATCATAGATATTAAGAAATCTGGAATTGACAAATAATGTTCACAACAAATATAAAATACAAAACGCAAATTGAGAAAAACAATTTATCATATAAAATGTGCTAATTTAAAAAAACTTATAACCCTATAGTAATAATAGATACTACAACAAATACTACTACTATTACTAAAAATAAAAATAATAATAAATATAAAATACAAATCCCACTTGAAGACCAGCAGCATACTGACACCCAGCAAAGACCTCCACTTCCCCACCATCTTCGACCAACGGGACGACACGACAGCAGTGAGTTTCCATGTAGAAATGTTCCTGTCCACCGATACTCATCTCGTTCTCAAGAATTTCTTCGCGATTTCCGGAGAAAACCTTTCCGGCATCCCCCCGTTTTAAGGAAAACTCACCAAACCCCGTGTGGTACGAATGTTTTATTACGGCATCCTTAACAGACGAATGACAAAAAAACTTATAACTGATGGCGATAACTACGTTTTAAATAAAACAAAACCAATTAAAAAACCTCGATGGTAATAATTGGTTCGCGTTCCTCGTAATAAACTTGAACCAATCGACACGCACTTCTTGCTTGCTCGTGTGTCCGTGCTACAATGGCAGCTATTATCTGGCCCACATAAAATACCTGTTGAAAACAATTTCAAATTCAACAAAAAAAAACATAATATAAGTTTTAATACACTTTTTGCATGGCAAACAAAGCAACACCATAAACGTAAAAAGCTAAAAAAATATTTTAATACAAATGTGGATTATTTATTAATTAGTTGATTTTATTTTGAAATTTACTGTCTGTGACAACAAAAGAACACTTATTATAAGAAACAATTCGAATTATCAGCAAACCTCTTCAGAAGCAAAGAGTTCCTGAGGCTCAAACAGTCCAATAATATTTGACCCTTGCACAGAAGTGTGGTCCACATAACCTACCACACCAGACTGTGCCAGAGCCTCGCTATAATCAACTTTCAAAATTTTTGCTCTGGCTTTTGTGCTGGTCACCAAACTAAGACATAACTCCCCTGAACAAAAATTTATTCCAGCTTTTATGTCATGAATATGTTGGTCAGATGAAAGAAACTTCCAATTTTCTAGAAGTGCTGTATGTGTTCGCAAAATTATTAAGATTAAGATTTTCAGTAGTTACCCTGGTATGGGATCTGGTCGTCAATAAAGATGGCCTCCCCTGTTGTTGATTGGTTGGACCACCTGTGGGGGAGTGGCTTGCCCAACGAGTCATCTTCTGGGCTGCTTATGGCAGAAGCTGCTTTAAAATTGTTCACATGACTGTTGTAGACTTGTGCTCCGGAATGCTTATCCTTGTCATGGCAAGTTGAAAAATTTACAGCTGACAGAACCTCACCGCAGGGCTTGGATATATTAAGCTGTCAAGAATACAAAAGTGAAAATCTAATTAATTTTGAGATATATTCAAAATAATCATTAAGCCCACATTTTTTATTTAATTTATTCTGAGCAAATATTTCTTCTGTATATTCAAAAAATATTTACTCACATATTTTTGAGACAGTTGAATGAGGACTTTAACAAAAAATTTGAAGAAGAGTGCATGCATCGAGAATAGAACGTAATCCAGGTCATCAGCTGAACCGATTATCAAATTTAAATGTTTCAATTTATTAAAATCTTTTTCAACTTCTTCAAGACAACACTGCAACATGTTTTTATCCCATGATCTAAAAATAAACAAATTTTAAGAAAAATAAACAAAAAAGAGATCATTTTTAAAATGTAACTTTTAATATATATATATATATATATATATATATATATATATATATATATATATATATATATATATATATGTACATACATACATACATACATACACACACACACACACACACACACACACACACATACATACATACATATACACATACATAAATGGGCGGAAACGGGAACGGAAAAGCAACTGAGAGCGAAAGAGCGAGCTGGAAAGGAAAAGCGACCGGGAACAGGAAAGCTAGCGAAAGCGGGAAAGCGACCGAGATCAAAAGAGCAAGTGGGAAAAGAGAGTAACCGGGAGCGAGAAACCGACCGGGAGCGAGAATGCGACCGGGAACGGGAGAGCAAGCGGGGAAGGAAACGGGAGCGAGAGAGACAAGCATTAGAAAAATCTCTAAAAACCCCGGGCAACGCCGGGTACCCCGCTAGTATATACATATATGTAACATGCTTTTAAATCATTTGTAAACTCTCCATCTGATTAATATGTTGTTAATATGATATAGAGCCTTATTGAGATTAACGGGCCATACAAATCTTCCTACTTTCCACGGACATAAGCTGCCAGTCCGGACATGATCAGAGGTTTCTGAAACCACCCTCCATAGTTAAAAGAAGCCTCCTTGACAACACATTGTGGGCCATCATTAAATTCAACAGAAAAACCGCAGTTCAAGTTTGCTTGAGAAAAATCTTTACGTGGGGAAAGTTTGAAGAATCCAAAGTATTTATTCTGTAAAAGTTATTGAAGATAATGTAAAAAAGCAATAAATTGAAAACAAATGATTAAATAAATTGTAATCACCAGCAAACCCTTATTACCACTCATTTCAATACAAACTAAACAACCAATCGATACGCATTCTCAAACACGGAGATACCTCGTCAGCAAACGGAATGAAGAGTCGGATGATGATTTCGCTCGCTCTCACTCGTGTGTTTGACAAAAAGAATCCACCGTCAATGTTCATTAACCTTTCACAAGCTTCAAATTCGAAAAAAAGCGCTACTTATGTTTGATCAACTTTGTGTAAATAAAGTTTTGTAATAAATAATCATCACATGACGAATTTATTTATTCGTGAAACAGCAAAATCCACCTCTTGAAAGAACTGTAACTTTACAATTGGCTGCCAATAGAAGTATATTCATGTCAGAGCTTATCGCACCCAAAGCAAGTCCACCACAGATTGTCTAAGATCAAGAATTGTTAAGTCTCTCAGAAAATTTAAAGAAAAGTATTATTTTTATTATTATTTATTAGAAAGAAACATTACAGCTGCATTCCGAATCTGAACTGATCCAAATCTCTGGCAAACTTCCAAGAGCGAAACGACCAGTCTCATTTTAGACTCTGCAAAATAAATTCCAAACGAAATATCAACAACCGACCAAAATATTACTACATTAAGAAACGAAGATTTTTAAAAATTAAAATTTGAAACTGTTATAGAATAAGCTCAATAAACAGTATGTAACCCGATAGCTTGTTTAAATGACTCTTAAGGTAGGATTCAAAAGCAGAGACGGTAACATTCGGTCCCACTGTGATCCCATCATCACTGACTTCCATGCTATCAAAATCATTCACACGAGACAGAGATATTACAATTAGTGGCTGATCCACTGGAGCATTTTTCAATCTGAAAACTGCAATCATTAACAATGCAAATGTTTGAGTGAACTTAAAAAAATAATTTTTAAAGATCACTAAACCATATAAATAAAATTATTTAGATGAAAATCAAATGTCTTTCCACTCTTGTTCATTTATATACAATTAACAAGTTACAATTATTTCAAATATTAATTAATATATAATAATCAGCATTTGACCCACCAGCACTGGTGACCCCGGCAACTATGAGAGCCTGAGGGAAAAGTTTCTTGTATGTTAAAACTAACTCAACAGATACGGGACTATACCAAATGATGTTCTGATTTTGAAATTTTAAATTTTGTCCATCTAGTTGGTCAGACAGCTAGAAATTTGAATTAAATGATACAAATTGATAAAGCAAATTACAATTATTTGAAGATATCATGAAACAATTTATTGAACACCTTGTAACAAGCTCTATGTTAAGCATTTTGATATTAAACCAAAACGGCAAGAATAATACTAAAATTATTATTAATACGGGAAATCCGCAGCAATAATTCAACTATTTGACTGTAATCACCATCAACATCATCACCATTTATTTTTAAAATGTCCCTATTCCATGCAAAGCTAGGGTTGGACGTTTCCTCCTTATCAGGTCCCTCCACAAGTCAAGACTACCGCTTTAGGCCGAGCGTGTCATTATCTTTTTTAACGCATTACTACGTTTTTCAATTAATGTTTCTCAATGAATAATGAATTACAAGATATAAATAAAAAATTAAATGAAAAAAAAGATAAAAAAAAAAAATTATCTTACTTGCAGTTCACTCGGGAAAATCAGTTCTTGCTTGTTTTTGACAAGTTCATCGGATAACTTATCGGGCACAGAAACCATCTTGAAAGAATAAATAAAATAAAACACCATTTAAGAATTTCATACCTGGAACAATACTTTTCTAGCAACACTCCTGCTTATTCACATAGAGTATACAGTGCAGTTGAGTACAGTATATACTTAACTTATATTATCTCATTTAAAAAAACAGCTTATTGCAAACAAACATTAACTGAATTTCATTTCTTTTGCACGTCATCTCAAGAATTTCAAAAATATTTGAAGTAAATCAAACAAATCAAAAAGTACAATCCTAAAAATACTGTGATTAAATTACGTTTACACACTTAAAATTTTAATTTCAACTTTATTGATATTAAATTGCTTCTTGTAACTTGAGAATATATCAAAGAATTAATATATATATATATATATATATATATATATATATATATATATATATATATATATATATATATATATATATATACATACATACACGTTAAACATACATCACCAGGAGGAGCATTACAAATATTATTCCTGCAGCAGTTTTCTCCCATTGGACAATTATCCTTAAGATTATTGAAAATACACCAATTAGATATAATTAAATATACATATACATAATATAATTGCATAATCTCCCAACCTCAATCGCTCACTCAATCATTCACCCACTTATTCACTCCTAATGTTCAAGTTATTTAACTTAACGATATAAGTATCCTTGAGGAAAAAATTAAATCATATAAATTTTTTACAAACTTTTATTTAGGTTACAATCTCTGTTTGTGTGTGTGTGGCGTTCTCTGTACGCAAATCTTGCAAGTACAATTTAACCAGCTTTTTGACTAGCTAGGAAGCTGAAACTTTGAGCATATCTTTATATTGGATGACAATACATGATTCAATTAAAAAAACGTAATTTGAACATCTTTCGTATACATACAAACATTCACACAGACACACATCGAGTGTATTTGAAATCAAAGTTTGTGTTTAAAAACTTGTTTTTTCATTTACTTGTTTAAAGATTAAAGTAACAAAAACCTTTGTAAAAAGTTTAAAAGAGTCAAGGATTGGTCTATAACCTGTGCATCTGCATAAATTACCTTTAAATAAAAAATAACATCACTAATAATTTAATCCTATTTCATTAATCACGAGTAATATATTTAATCATGACAAGCTCAAGAGCTGTAACCATAAATGTTTGATAATAAAAAAAAACAATTAATTATTTTGTCTAAAACAATTTAAGAAATAAGTTTCAAATCACAGTAAACTATTTCAATTGTATAAAATAAAATTATATTATTGAAAATAAAAATTATTTTATATTCTACAAAATATTCTATTCTATTTTGCCTTCTCTGAGAAACAGAAGATTATGAGCTGATCTTATACTACTTTATAGAATGGTGTCTGGTCAGCTGCATGAGGATCTCTGCTCGAGGTTGACAGTTTGTCCAGATCATAGAACAGGAGGTCACAAATTAAAAATGTTGACAAGGGTGGAAAAAAAGATTATAGAAAATTTTTCTTCAGTAAGAGAGCAGTGGCTGTATGGAATGATTTTCCTAGGTCTGTGGTGGAGTCCAGTTAGTATTTAAGATTTCATTGGATGGTTTTTATGGCTTTTTCTTAATAATAACAACAATAATAATAATAATAATAATAATAATAATAATAATAATAATAATAATAATAATAATAATAATAATAATAATAATAATAATACAAAATTATATTATCACCCTTCAAAGCATTCTCAATGTCGAGGTCAGTTGGATTAATCTTGCTTCTAATGAGAGCGTACATGGACATAATCATGCCAGGACTACAAAATCCACATTGCACTCCATGTCCCGCCACAAGATATTCCTGGAAGTAGAAATAATATCCAGTTCTTGTAAAAAATATAGTGAAAGTTACAAAAAACTTTGACTTCTTTTGATAACAAGTACTATTTCAATTGGTTAGAATATTTAAGCCATTACTATTATTTCAAGCAGTAATAAACTTAGCACCATTTATCACATAATAAATGCAGATAATCAACTCAGAATATCAACTTACAATTAAATTACATAAGCTATACACAGTTAATAAAATGCTGTTCCTTAGTACAACCAACAACCTGCAGCTTGTGCATTCCAGTTCTTGTACTACCAAGAGCTTCGATGGTGGTAACAGCAGTGCCATGAAGGGTACATACAGGAGTTAGACAGGCATATCTAGCTTCATGTCTGTTACATATGATTGAACACATGGAAATTTTAATGGATATGGTTTTAATAATTCAATTGATAGAAACTTAAAACAGATAAAAAATAATATGTTGCAATATAATGTTGAGCCCATACTTCAGTCAAGTTTAACTTAAAATTGTCCCACATAGTATTTGAGATAAATTAAAAGTCTGAATCAAAGAGAAAGCCTTGACTTCAAGTAATTTATAGTGGATTTACTAGAAAAAAATATTCAATGAAAAAAGTTAAATTGAATAAAACCTAAATTAAAATATAGGGCTATTAAAAAAGATGTATTTAAAACTTATTTCTTATTTAATACTATTATATAAATATAATGCATCAAACAATTTTATTAGCTAACAAATTAACGTAATTAACTCTATATAATGCACATACTGAATTGTCCGTGTCTTCCTGTCATATTTTGATACCATCACAGTGCAACTACCACACCCACCTTCACTGCAACCAATCTTCGTTCCTTTCAAGTTCACTAATTTCAAAATAAGGAAGGTTGCGCACACGGAATTATAGCAACCAAAAAATTATAGCTTATCTTATATAATATAACTGATAATTACAGAAAACCCAAAAGATACGTCTTTCGCGCAAATATTCAACAAGCTGGGTTTTGGGACATGGGTTGCTCTCAATTACCTGATATATGAAGAATAATTTAACATTTCCAAAACAAACGCATAAGGCATTATATGAAACACTGATTACCTTTCTACCATTGAGGAAAAAGGTAAGATCAGAACTTAGACATCCGTCCATTGCTTGAGTTATTTATATTTATTTATTTACCAAGCACCTGGATAGCAGCTTCTCTGCTCGGAAAGAAAAAAATAGCTAATAACTTTTCTTGACAGGGAATCAGTTTAAGAAAGAGGCACGCACTCTCATCTGGTACCAAATATAATGGATGGTTAGGCTACGCAAACCGGGTCAGGTCAGAAACAAACCTGTGCGGGTACGAAGTCCCTTCGTATCGGATTGGCACGTCCTCGAATTTGAATCGTTGCGATCAAAAAGTAGGGCTTGGTTGAGTTGATCGCTTTAGCTAGCGTGATTATTTTATTTATTTTACAAAGATAAAATAGAATAAAATGGTCCATAGCAAAGTGTGTTTTATAATTTACTAGCAGGGTACCCGGCGTTGCCCGAGGTTTTTAAAGGTTTTTCAATCGTTTTTCTCCATCGCTCCCATTTCCTTCTCACGCTCCCGGTCGCTTTCCCGTTCCCTTTCACGCTCCAGGTCGCTTTTCCGCTCCCGGTAGCTTTTTCGCTCCCGACTGCCTTCCCGCTCCCGATCGCTTTTCCGCTCTCGGTCACTTTCACTTTCTCTTTCCGACTCGCTCTCGGTCGATTTTTCATTCCCGCTTGCTTTCCCGTTCTTGTTCCCGCTCATTCTCCAGTTCCCGTTTCCACTCGCTCTCTCGCTCCCGCTCAGCTCATTTTATGACTGATTTCAATTTTTTTCACTATAATTGTCTCCCATTGACTCCCACTGTTGTGTAAAAATTTCATTACGATCGGATGAATATATATATATGAGTGTTTGTTTGTTTGTTTTTCTTTGTTTTTCCAAAATAACTTCTTAAAATAATTTTAAAAATATATTTTAGAAATAGCTATCCTCAGACCAACCAAATGTACACAACAAATTTAATAAAAATCATTCAGCCGTTTTGGAGGAGTTCAATTTCAAACACTATGACACGAGATTTATATATATATATATATATATATATATATATATATATATATATATATATATATATATATATATATATATATATATATATATATATATATATATATATATATATGGTGAAAAACGAATATCGTTATTTTTTGAGCAGATACTAAATCTTAATTTTTACATCTGTAGCATTTACAGATATTGAGTAGCTGTTACTTTAAAAAACAAATAACCCAATTTTCCGCCCCACATATAAGGTCCTGGAAACCAAATTTTCAAAAAATAGTGAAACACATAATTTTTCATTTTTTAAGAAGAATCTAGATACCAAACTTCAAAAGCCCTTCATTTTTGGTTTTCGAGATATGCGTTGTTTTAGAAAAAAAAGTTTGTTAACCAGTTTCATTCTCTTGTGAGCAAAATTTTCAAAAATTCTTTCTTAGTGGGTTGCCATGGTGCATGGTTGTGCTTACATAAGTCGTAGATGAAAAACGAATATCGTTATTTTTTGAGCAGATACTAAATCTTAATTTTTACATCTGTAGCATTTACAGATATTGAGTAGCTGTTACTTTAAAAAACAAATAACCCTATTTTCCGCCCCACATATAAGGTCCTGGAAACCAAATTTTCAAAAAATAGTGAAACACATAATTTTTCATTTTTTAAGAAGAATCTAGATACCAAACTTCAAAAGCCCTTCATTTTTGGTTTTCGAGATATGCGTTGTTTTAGAAAAAAAAGTTTGTTAACCAGTTTCATTCTCTTGTGAGCAAAATTTTCAAAAATTCTTTCTTAGTGGGTTGCCATGGTGCATGGTTGTGCTTACATAAGTCGTAGATCGCACTTGCCTCGTTTTTATTATAAGACTAGAGAGATAACTGGCGTATATATGTTAATATATCACGATTTTTAGTGTTGTTTAGTATAAGAATAATAATAATTCAGGATAACATAATAGTGCAATCTTTCAACAACGGTTGGAGAACATATTGGTGACGGGTCCAGGGAGATGGAGGCAGGGCATGGAAAATGCATATTCTCCATCAGATTATCAGGAAGCATGTGTTTAACACAGTGTTAAAAACTTCACCAGATTCAACGAGGTTTTGAAAATTAGGTACCCCAATTATTAAAAAATCTGCCAAAAATGAGATACGACTATTTATTATGGCTACGGCTACACCTACGTCCTACATCCCATCCCTCTCCGGTCATGTTATTGATCATTCTTGGTGAAGGACTACCCCTCCAATCCGGTCATCGTGATTTGGATTAGAAAAAATTAGATCCCCCGCCGGCAGAGACGTCTTTTCAGCAAAACCTTGGAGAGGGTGCAACTTGTTCTGAGGGTCCACCATTTTTCAGACCCTCTTTTAATTTTTGCTCCCAAAAAAGCTGATGACAGGGGTATCGTCGGAGCTACTTTTCCAAAAAATTTATAACCCTCTTTTCATTTTCTTGATGACCGGCGAGGGGTAGTCGGAGCCACTTCACCGTCATAGGGGGCCCGCCTACCTATACAAAAGGCCGCACAAACATCTGAAGCTCCAACCTAACCCTTCCCAAGCCATTTTTGAGGCTCAATTGATATCTTTTGGGGGTCCAAAACTATGTCAGGGTGGCCACTCAAAAATCAGGAGGCAATGCCCCCACCACACAATTGACGTCTCTGCCCGCCGGGAACTCCTAGATCCGCCACTGTGCTTATCATTGAGTTCTATTTTAATGAATGATAACTAGATAAGCATGGTATACAATAAGCCTAATCATAATAACAGCTTTATCTCTGACGTATCTTTTAAACTTAGCTAACTATAAACTTGTTAAGAAATATTCAAGTAAAGGTGATTCTAAAATGAAGGAGATGTTATTTACCACACTATTGCTGCTAAATGTCTATTTAGCCTACAGTCGAGGTTTTTAATGTTAACTTTTTCAGTAATTTTTCCTAGTTGATCATAAATATGCATTTTTTAGTGTCCGATGATGAAATCAAGCAGATTTCTAGTGAAATATGGGCTTCAGATGAAAATAGACTGGATGAAAAAGATGTCATTCATACAGTGGATGGAACAAAGTAAGACTTCCCTATACAATTCCAAATTATATTTATTAAATAATATTTCTCTACCTTTCTAAATGGTTTCAACATTGAGTGTCACAGGCCCATACCAATTATGAAGGCAGGGGGTCGAGTCATCCCACCAGAAATTTCTGTTCCTACCAGATTATTGAGTTTTCACTCAATTCATGTGTTTATTTTTATGCATTACTACTGGCTTACTTTTGAAAATTTATTAGACTGTTGATGGATTTCTTCTTCTGAGGTCACCTATATTAATTTTAGCTGGATATTTCCGAAAACTTTTTTCTTTGTATAACCATTGAAAGTTTTTAAGATCAGTTGAAGCCATGTAAAAACAAGCAAGTCGTTAAACTTTTTTTCCACAAATCCTTTATATTTCAGGATTACCCTGACTTACTAGATTATCATACTGCTCCAACCACTATATTACCCTAACTTAACTAAACTACCATACTGCTTTAACTATCAAATAAACTTGACTTTACTAGATTATTATACCAAACAGAAAGAGATTATTACAAAAGTATTTTCTTCTTTTGAACAATCATTTTTTTAACAACTACATTCTAATGTATGTTTATGAAGGTACAGAAAAAAATCCACATTAAGAACTAGGATGTTCATATTATCATAAATCAGCTCCTGCTGTTTCATATGATAGAGATTGTCACAATAAATCAATATTTAAAAAAATCCCCCTTCCAATCCTATTTCTTCTCCCAAAAACAGGGAAATCATGAAAATCCTGGCTACAAGCCTGGAGTATCAGTAACTTTGTTTTTTTTTTATATCTTACCACTTAGTGAAAAATCTAAATGATTTATTTTATGAATTAAGTTTTAATTATGTTTTTAAATCCCTTATATTAACTTCACTGCCGGTCTTGATTGCTTGAATGTTTGCAAACCTTGAAAGTGAAATTTAACTAACTTCCCGTCATCCAATCGAGCTGAAATATAAGTTTACTTATTATGACAATGCATTATATTAAACTTTGAAAATTTTCTGAAAAAACATTATTTATTAAATAAAAAATTAATTATATATGTTTTAAACCAAAATCAAATTAAACACAACTTTATAGAGGTTTGCATATATAAATTTAAACAAGTAAAGGAAAAACGAGTTTTTCAACACAAACTTTTTTTTCTAATTGAATCATGTATTGTCATCCAATGTAAAGCTATGCTGAAAGTTTCAGCTTCTTAGCTAGTCAAAAAGCTGGTTAAATTTTACTTGCAAGATTTGCATACAGAGAAAGACACACACACACAAACAGAGATTGTAACCTAAATAAAAGTTTGTAAAAAATGACGTTTTAAAAGAAAAGTTTGCAATAAATGAAAATCTTTAAGTATAAGGGACTTGTGAGAAAACCTCATTTTACGGCTTGTTATTCTGTAATTTAAAAAAAAATTAAAAGGGTCATAAAATAGCGAAAACAAATCAGTAGCTTAAAAATTTTAAAATACAACAGAAATGTCAATCAATGATTTTGTTAGTTATTTCTAAAGCATTCCTATATTGCTGCCAGATTGTTTGCTTATGTAAATGAAGAAAAATTCACCAAAACCCACAATCTACTGAAAAGCTTTTTCGACAACTACATTCCTCAGACGGGCCAAGTGGAGCAGGTAGATGCAATCGAAATGAAGGAAGAAGAAGAATTTTTAGATGCAATTCTGGCAACAAAACCTGTCATGATTCTTCACAAATGGCTTGTACAAAATGGTGACATATTTGAACATTTCTTTTTATATTCTGGTTCATATGCACAATATAAAAGCATTTGCCTCTTAGGTAGCTAGCAGAGCTAGCTGTTAAAATTTCACTGGTGTCACCAGATCTCAGCAGTTTGGAACAATGGTTCCACAAGTGAGAAAATATATAAGTGAGAAACCATCTGGTAGTTATTTCGTAATTGTCCCACAAGTGAAACAATACAGCAAAAAAAGAGTGAAAATGGCACAGGCTTGTTTTATATGGAATAAATGTCACTATACTTTCTCTGATATATTGTATGACTCATATTATTAAACATATCAAAAATCTTACTAAATAGGACTATACTTTCTCTGATATATAATATGACTAATATTATTAAACATATGAAAAATCTGACTAAATAGGACTATACTTTCTCTGATATATTATATGACTAATATTATTAAACATATGAAAAATCTTACTAAATAGGACTATACTTTCTCCGATAAATTGTATGACTAATTATTAAACATAAGAAATATCTTACTAAATAGGACTGGCTTCCCCGGACCAAGACGGATTCAAATCCGAGTTGAGGCAGTATTGGTTTTTAATGTACACGAGGTCTAAAGGACCAATGGACAGCAGCGCATTTGAGCATGTGTTCAATGGCGAAATTAAGAAAAATTCTGTATCAGGATTTCACAACTGGCTCTTTGCATACTACCAAGAAAAAGCGGGAAATTTTCAATATGGGTCATACCTTGGTCCATGTCAGGTGAGCTCCTGAACTTGCAATATTAGGTTTACATTTGTCTATGGTTTAACAAAAAAGGAACTGTCACCATCTTAGAAGGGGCAAAAAGATCAGTTTTTTTAAAGTTATTGACTGAGAGAAGGGTAAAAATGTTCACACATTTTTTCATGCAGTAAGGAAATTTTTCAATAAGACAATTGTAAACCATTGTAAAAAAAAAGGTTGAACGCTTTAAGATTAAAATAATATTTACATCCTTTTATTAATTTCATGGCATTACACTGATTACTCTATAAAATCGTTTTGGTTCATATTTATTAAACAGAATTTCAGGAATGTACAAAAACTTATTAACCTACTGGGAGAATAAGACTTTGTCCGGATGGGGCAGCTGGCCCTGTTGCCCCAAAAATCTACACCTATGGTGCAGTCAAACCCGTGAGGATATAGCCAGAGTTAGGGAGCGCTTTGACTTTTTTTCAGGCTAGCTAGAAAACCTGGGTAGTATCATAACTACGTTACTTTGTCACCGGCATTGCTGGCCATGAACCCAGGAATATGGATCCCATGTCAGCTTTTATGTTGATTTCCCAATTGATCTAAATTTGATGAGTGATTTATTTTGACTTCCAAACACAACATTTTTCACTACATGATATAATACATTTTAAATCAGTTACTAGTCTGTATAATAGAATTTAATTATGTCAATACAAAGACTAGAAAATCTATTCACAAAAAAACAATGATGGTTTTTTTATCTCATCCAAACCGCTGGAGCAATTTGAACAAAGTTTTGGATGAAGGTAGACTTCATTGAAGAGAAGATTTTGAGCAAAAAAGGGTTCATTATTTAATGTTTTATCGTGAAAAACGAGAAAAAACCTATAGAAAATGATATACAGAGTGACAGATGTTAGTATACTTCACATAACCAAAAGTTATCTATTAACTTTAAACAAGTGAACCAAAAAACAATGTTTATTAAAAACACACTTTTATATAACATCTGTATAATTGTATTTGATTAGTTTTTGTTTTGAAACATAAACAATTATTATTTTTAATTAAAATTGTTTAAGATATTTTGAAACTTCAATAGAAAACATTGTCATAAGGAGTGAGCTTTTATTTCAAATTTGATGAGAAGTTAGTTAATTTTCACTTTTAATGCTTGCAAACCTTCAAACAAGCAAGACAAAAAGTGAAGTTAATATAAGGAACTTAAAAAAATAATAAAACAAGTTAAGCAAAAACAAAGTTTTTTAAAAACACACTTTTATATAATCGATTGTGTAGGCCACATTCTGTTACCTAAACAACGACCATATTAGCTTAAACAAAATTAATAGTTCGACGAAAATATCACAAATCATTATTTAATTAAATTTTGTCCAATCGATCCGAAAATTTGATAGAATGCATTGTTAATCAGTTTGGAGGTATGTTTAAATTTTTAAGTCTCTAGCTCATCGGGAAGTTAGTTTAAAATCGATTGCAAAATTTGACGACAGACAGACCGACAGAGAAGTCAAGTTAAGTAAAAGTGTGTAAAAATGCCATATTAACCCAAGGAATTCAACCAACCGAAAAATATTTTTTAAAAGGTCATAGCGATCAGGGGGAAAAATTGACCTGTTTTTCAGTTACCGTGGTTTTAGCATAAGTCTGCCAGTTTTTACTGGAATTTCCATATCATTCATATACCCTATACTTTGTCCCAATTCTAAATAACTTATTAAATTTTTTTTATTCACAGAATCAAGGAATCAAGCTGAGCTTCAACTGGCTGAATTATAACAAACCGATCTCCTCATTTCTTATAAGAACAAGTCCAGAAGTTGAAATTGCACTTTTTACATTGTGTTTTCTGACCAGAGCAGGTTCTCCTTGTATAGTTGAACTATCTGGCTTGAAACAGACAATCACAACATATCGAATGGATGGAACCAACAAAACCATTGGGACATCATATGTCGAATGCTGAACCACTCAGCAATGTTGAAATGACAACAGAACTTGCATCCAAAATATTGAATTGCACACATAAAATTGACTAAAATATGATCATAAAATTATAACCTATGATGAAATTATACTAACTTCATTTTTAAACAGTAAATTTTATTTTGATTAAAAAAAACAATTGCATAGTTATTATATAGTTGTAAACTTCTTTTACCATTTAATAAGGGGAGGGTCCAAGACCTAATCATCGACTTTTCCTATAACAAATTCGGTGCCCAGTAAGGCAAAACCTGAAAATATTTTTTTTTTTATCAAATTTTGCAGACCACAAAAATTTTTATGCCGTCCCTTAAAAATGCCGCTTATGACGGACCACCGGCCTACCTACTCTATGAAACGAATCAGCACAGGATGATGTGCTGATCCCATCTAGCAATTAGTTAATATGGCTATAGTATGATTACATGACAATGCAACGTTAAAAAAATGTTTGACGTCCGTTACTAATATAAATCTACACTACTAAATTTAGTTTTCTTAATGAAGGTTCCAATGCATTGGCTTAATTCAACCACGGATAAAATCTGGAAAAAGGAACATCATTTCAGCAAATTTAATCTTTGGGAAGGCAACATATTTATAAGTTCCATTTTTCCAAAATAGCTGATGACTGGGGATTTTATGTATTTTTTTTTTCAAAAATTTCTTTACTTTTTCCTCACAAAACAACTGAGGCAGGGGTGTAGTCGTAGGTAGTTTTCCAAAATATTTTCCAAGAGGCCCACTTCAAAATCAGTGGTCCTCCCCTTCAATGTCGGGGGGGGCACTTCAACAACAGAAGGGGCTCATTTCAAAATCAAGGAGGAGCAACCACCTTCACTAAATAACGTTCCTGTCTGGGAACTTATCTGAAGTTGAAAAAAGACACTGGCATTACCCCTGCCTTAACGTTTTTTTCCATATTTTATCAACCACTGATGAATCTAGCATTGATGCTGAGATTTTTAAAAGCCTATCAATATCATTAATCTCTAGAGATAAAAAAGAGAGGAGTTAAAAAAAGGAGACGATGAATACCACAACAAGAACTGAGAGGACAACATCAAGATTGTGGAAACAATAACCAACTTTTGCACATTTATTCTCGCGAAAGGTTTTTTTATTCTGACAAATATTTTTAGCTTTTTACATTTTTATTGAATATATACACTATTAAAAATTTATTTTTAGAAAATGGAACAAACGCATAATTTCCTCAATCTGTTTAATAATTACATAAATTAAAATGTCCTAATCTTCAAGAATGTGGTGAGCCATGTGCTGCAGTGGTCTCTGGAACGGATGACCAAGCAGTTTTGCGCAACAATTAAACATTTGCGTATAGCTGTCTACGGCAAAGATGTAAGAAAGTCCGTTGAAGTCCAAATCACCGAGAGTTGAGAAAATTGTCTAAAGAGCAAGATTAAAAAATTAAATAACTGTGAAAAATAAAAAAGCACACGTGATAACAGTTACCTCGTGAACAGCTTCTTGAACATCTGATGATGGGTACAAGTAGATCACATCCACTGTACAGCATTCGTTGCTTTGCCAGAATGAGTGTTGCTTCAATGAAATAAAAAACAAATTATAATAGAAAATTGATCAAATAAGAACATTTTAAATACAAATAAAAAAACTCTGAAACACAGTATAGGAATAATTTTTGACACATAAACAAATTCTATATCAGAATTATTTATTTTTCATGATGTCCACCTAACGAGCTATATCTTGGAGTCAATCTCATAAATTAAACTTAATTTCTCAATATTCACTAACATCACTACAGAGAAAATAAATAACTGATTAAATTAATAATAATAAACTTCCTAGAAAAAGTTGCTTGCTCTGCATAAACATTTCTTTTACATAATCTCCTGTTTCATTTATCTTTTTCCTTAACCCATTTCCTCACTACTTTTACAAACATAGATCTGTTATTATTATTCTATAAATAAACTCAATAATATTGCAGATAATTTGAATTTACTCACATAATATTGAGCCTCCAAATAACATCACAAATCATTTCACTCAGTCACTGAGAAAACATTTAATACTTTTATTTAACAATTTTTGTACCCCCCCTCTCAAAAGCCTAATACTTTGAGTTATTGTCGGTGGTAAAACAACCTTTCTATTTAAATTAGGTTGTCAAATTTGTAACATAGAGCACACTTTGTTGAAAAAAACAAATATTATTAAGTATAGTATATAATGTGAGAAATCCCAATAACAAAAGCTTCATCATTTTATTTGTTATACTGAATTTGTTCATTCATGTATTGATACCAACTGTCTCAGATAATATAATATTTACAAAAAATTAAATTATCAAAAACTTATAACTATGTACTTACAGGACATAAATTTAAATGAGGAATGCACTGAGATCTCCCATAAAGTAATATCAATCTGTACGACAGTTGTGGTGTACACGACGATTTAGTGGATGCCGATAATGTCTTATGATCTACAGCATGCCTGGAAATGAAAACACATGTGTTGAAGAAGTGCATAAAGAAATAAAGCTAACGTCATTAAAGAAATTGGATGAAAAACCCACAGAGAATCAAAAATGTCTGTCAGCTCAAAACTGTCATCCACAGATGATTCAGGAATCTCATCAAGAACAGAATACAGTTTTTCCTCACTTGACGTAAAATCAAGCATCTGTTTTAAACAGAATAAAAAATCAAATAACTCAAGTCAGTATGAGAAAAGTCTAACAAAAACCCAACAAACTAACCCAGAGTGCAGTGTTGGTGAGAAAAATAATTGCATATTCATGAAAGGAATTGATAATAGACTTGTTACGAATGAAAATCTTTACAGCCTTCTTGACACATTGAATAAAAGATTGCTTCTCCCTGTGTTAGCATAAACAGCAAAGATTATTCTAAAATGTCGCAAAATTATATTTGATCATGACTGCAGAAAAAAGCCACACTTAGCTAAAACCTTTTAGCATGTCTTCTAAAATTGAAGATATTCTTTCCCTCATGCTATATAAGTTTAGAAGACAGTTAATAAATAAAAATTTAACATACCCTGATTCGGAAACAAAACAATGCTTCCACATTTCACTAGATATGTCAATACAAAACACCTGTTGAAGAAACAAATTGCTGAAAACAGAAATTACAAATAACTATACAAAAAAACAAGGATTACTATTTTTTCTGGCACATTTTTCGGAGGTACTGAACGGGGTTTCTGCATCTTGCAAGACGATAAAGACGAAGGAGCACGTAAAGTTCTTGACAAGTAAGGCTGTTTTTTTAATTCGATTTTATCAGTCATATCCAGCTTATCTAAGTTAGTCGTCAACCGCTCGATGACGGAGCTCGATGAAACGCCGCCGTTCCCTGCGCTGGTAGTATTATTAGACTTGGTGACATCACTCGCACCTAACCTACTGAGTGTAGAATTTTCAGATTTAGAAGTTACTAAATATAAAGGATTGATTCCCTCACGCCGAGCTGTATCGGTTGCCTTAAGAGTGGCTGAGTTGTACTCATCCATGTTTCAATGTTTGTGTACAAAAAACAGGAATGGCGCATTCATTTCTTGTATTTTTTTAAATTTCTCTTCAAGCAGTCAAACAGCTGTTTTCTATCAGTTTGACTTGTGAGTCCATTTCAACCAGAAACAGCATTTCCTGACGCAGGCGGGATTAAAGCTACCAGCCCTCAAATTCAAGTATACCGCTATTACCACAAGCTGGATCCCAGCACTATATACTGCACCGATTTTTTAGCTACGCCGCGTAGCCATGGGAGCTCAACTCCCACACAAGCCGTTGCGGCTTCCCACAGTCCCCACAAAAAGTTTAAAATTAAAAACTGCATATGGCAGTTTATGAGTGTTTTAAAATTGTTGGTAAAAGTAAATACGACTAATCCCATGGTCAACAGGTTTTTTTTGGAAGGAGGAATTGTAAAAGGGTTTTAAAAGTTTTGGTAGATTACCCCCCACCATAGTCATCAGGTATCTGGAGAGGAAAATGTGTATATGATTTAAGGCTTGAGTCGCAATTGAGCCATTATAAGTTCGGCTCCAGTTTTCCTACATCCTAAAAAATCGACCCCCGGGTCTACCACTATCCCCAGCATTTTATTGTTCAAGCTTTAAGCAAATTTAAATTTCTGTAGCATAGCAAATCCGCTTTGGTAATTGCAAACCAATCCCAAGACTGGATAAAGTAAGAGGGAAAAAGTACTTCCGTATTTCCTACATCTACTTATATAATCTCTCAGCCTCACTCACTCATTCTGGAACGCAGTGGAGCACCCGATGTGGGGGTTTCCGTCTGGGGTCGGAACTCTGGAGGCGCACCCAATCGGGAAGGTTTTCTGGGCTAGAACTCTGGAGACGCACCCAATAGGGAGGGGGCAATTAAATTAAAAAATCCTTAGTGTGTTTATATCTTTTAATTTCTTTAATACTCATGTTAGGAAATTATTATTAAGAACAGAACTATTAAACTATATCAATCAATACTATGTTCGACGAACACAATGCGTTCTGAGATTTATTTGTACATTCACAGGCCCAGCAATTCACTTTATCTGAAACTAGTCATTGTCACTTAAACTGGAAAAAAGTGACTGATAACAAAAATGCATTGAAAGTTCTCGTCAAATAAAACTATCATAAACTGAAATGTACTACTGTACAAGTTACTGTTCACCAACAAAGTTGAAAAAAAATTGCTAAATAGCACTTATGAATGGCTGGCTATAATTTTATAGAAGTGGAACACTTCTTCTTTGTCAATGGCAGCAACTTCGGTATTGCAAACATTGCAATAAACAGGATGAAAAACGTCATCTGGTTCAGAACCATCAATGTCCATCTGAGCCTCAGTGTTTTTCTTTGACTTTTTTTGACCACCTTTAAGAGGGCACCTGATAATTTCATCTGTAGCGACCTTACAATTTGTAACAAACATAGCTCTATATTGAGACTTGTAGACGGCATGCCTGTTGACACAAAGAAAATATAGAGATTAGAGAAGTATGCAGACTTTTTATTCTTTAATGGCAAACAGACCAAAAAATAAACACAAAATTCCTAATAAAAACTTACCTCTGGCAATCGAGACATAACTGGGTCATGCAGCCAGGACAGTTTAGCACGGCATCACTAGTTGGAAGTGCCTGAGAATGAAGTAGACCATTTGAATCTTTGGGCTGGTACTTCCTTCTCTGAGTGTCCACCCAGATCTCGTCCATGTCATCCATGTCGGGGTCATATAAGAGGTCATCATTTGAAAGGACTGGATGAGATTGATTTCCTTTTTCTAATTAAAATACAATAATTAAAATATAATAACAAATAATAGATGAGTAAAAGCAATTGTTACAAAATAAGAACCTTCTCTAGAATATTCTTCATCTGAATCAGAATCAAAATATTCTTTAGAATAACAAGCTTCAGGACCTTTAGGTTCTTCAATTTTTGGCATAACTGAGCCATCTAATAAAAAATATGTTGAAAAAATATATAAAAATCTTATGAATAAGATTTAAACATAAGGATTTGCTCAAAATTAGATTTTGATAACAGTCGTCTAACCAAAATGATCCTGCTCAAATTTGTCCATGGCATCATCAAGTTCATCTCTCATTTCTTTTTCAAACTCATCTTCACTTTCACTGTCATTGTCACAACCAAGTTCATGTTTATTCTTGTCGTTCTCTGCAAGATGGCAGCTTTCCTCATCAGAGCTATATGGATATATTATAGAAAATGTATGTTTGGAATAAAAAAATCATTGCTATTAAAATATACTAATATACATCATTATTAAATGCAGTGTAACAAACTGAAAAAAAGATTTCTTCCAAAGATAACATCAATATAATATAAAAAAAATAATTTAAATTTTTATTTGCTACAACCCAGCCAAAACTAAACTGTCTTTAACAATTTCTTTCACATTACACATCGGTATTTAGTCATGTGCAGTATTTAGTTACAGTGACTCATGGTACCATAAAAATAAGCATGAATTGTGGTTTTAATTAAAAAAAATTAAATGACAAGAATGACTCACCTTGAGCTGTCTTCAAAAATGTAACCATCATACCCAGAATCCATGTGCAATGAGATGCAGGTTAATTATTTAATTGTTAATAATTAGTTAATTTTAATTAATAACAATTGCTATAGTAATTAAGGCTAAGAGTGGCTAAGACTGTCCTGCTTAGAAAGTATATATTATAGATAATAACGGCCAATCCTTAAAAACTATCAGTAAAAGTTAAATCGTAGTATTTAGTAAGTAATATATAAATATAGCAATAGCACAGCAGCGCCGTACTATACTATACTTATACAGAGAATAATGTAAACAATACAACGAACGACTTGACCGATTTTACAACTTTTATATTAGTTATAATATTTATTTACTCATAGATATGATTTTACTCGTTTATAAAAACAAATGTAAAAATAACAATTGAAATTTGATTTATTCTTAGAGCGTTTTTACATGTTTTTCTATAGGTATATATGGTTTTTTCCAGTGATGGAATAATTACTCGAAAAAGTAATATATTACTTATCTATGGTTTGAACCTAAGTTAGCTTTTACTTTAGGGATTTTTTTAATACTTGTAAACAATTGTTAGTTTTTTTACACACTTTTATTTAACGTTAACTTGACTTTTCTGTCTCTATGGTCAAATTTTTTAATTGATTTCTACCAACTTTTAGATTACATAGAACTTTGAAATTTTCAGCTTAGACTTTGGCTTTAGCCACCTGCAAAAACAATATTCAATAATTTCAAATATAACTTGAATATTAATAAATAATAATTATGTATTTATTTCGTAACGAGTTTAAAGTTACTCAATAGATAGCACTTGCATCAATTAAAAGAATTTTTTTAGATAATCATGATTATGTCAAAAACTTATTAAAATTTATAAACAATGGTAAAACTATTGTCTATTGTTCATTGATTGCACTAGATTGACTAGATAGATTATTTAATGGACTAGACTAGACTAGATTATTAGATTTTCAACACTAGTTGTAGTTGTCTTCTTTACTGTTGTCTTTTACTTTTTTAAGTTTAGTTTAGCCAGCTTTTTAGAGTTTATAGATAGAGTAGTAGACTTTTTTTTTTAGAATTTTAGAATAAGTTATTTCTACTTTTTAATTGAAAAAAGTATATTATTTATCATTGGAAAGTTATTAATATTAAAATGCAAAATTTAGCATTTTAATATTAATAACTTTCCAATGAATCTAGTCTTTATTTTTAATCAGTTACTTAGTTTGCTAAATAACTGACGTAGTGACTATAATTTAATGCTGGAGAAATGCATATCTGTAGTTATGTTTTACAGAGATTTGAAATTTAAGTTTAAGTAAATGTGCAATATTGTCATAAGCCTTAAAATTAAATGGTGAAGATCAAACATTTTAGTGAATAAAAGTTAGATCAGTGATTAGTGGTTAATGACTAACACCACGTTAAACATTGTCAAACTTTTTATAAAGTTAAATGTTGTTCATGAAAATTAAAATCCTCTAAAGTTTGTCTACTAATGTACTTAAATGTAATTTTTGTTGTCGTATAATTTATTAATTTATTTTTATTTGATATATTGTAACTTTTTATGATGTATAAACTACAAATCTCTTTTTAATTTACTCAATATTTCACAAAATCGAGCCTTAAAAACCGTTTTTTGTTTTTCTTCTACTTCATCTGTTGAACCTTATCATTTGCAACACAGTATTTTCTCTGATGATGAAATTTTTATTCTCCAATCACTATTATTTATCTACAGATATCATTACCTTTACTATCTCGTGGTTTTTCAGATTTTTTTCTCACACTTCCTCATCAGATTAGTTTCAAGTTATAGATCTTGGAAAATAAATTCTTGTCTCAAAATATACTCTGTTGGTTTTATGAGATTAAATTTTTTGAGTTTCTTTTCATAAAAATGGGAAAAAATGAGGATTGAATATTTTAAAAGATTAACCAATCAGTTACTTAATAAAAAACAAACTGTCTGACTTTTTGCGATTCCATTCATTCAATTTTGTATTTTCACTAGGTTATTTGTATAATTTGTCTAGCAGGATTTTATCAATTCAGATTTTCTACAAATTTTTCTGCCACTTTTGTTTTTGTTGTTTTATGTAGTCTCACTATAAATAAATGATTAAAAATGTAATATTAAAAATAATTGATTAATAAGAAAAGAAATTCTGATAAACTTTGTAGGCGATTGGTATCAAGAACTATGAAGATTAAATAATTTGGTTACACGAGTTGTTCAACTGTTGAAAGGTGATGGCAATAATAAACGCAAGAAATGAGTGAATTTATTTTCAAAAAAATAGGATGCAGTCAATAAAAACATGTTTAACTCGATTCTTTTGTCTACCCGGCCACCTTCGCCACACAAATTCTCAAGAAGCTTCCGAAGTTGCCAGCTGTTCTAGGTCTAATGTGGTAAGAAACAAATTTTCGTTCATGACGATCTTTTGCTTTGATGACTGCAATGCATGCTGCATGCAATAGCACAGTAAGCTACATGGTGGTGAGATGCTGAACTTTATCATTTGCTATCACTTTTAAATAAATACTCAATACAGAATAACAATAAAATAATGGCATGGCAAAGATAGAAAAAAATGAGCAAAATTACAATTTAAAAAGGCATCTGTTGAATAATCTGTGGCATAAATTTTTTGTTAGTTATCTTTCTATAATAATTTTTTATTTTTTTTTATTTAAATTTAAAACTATTTAAATTGCAGCTAAAAAAATTGTATCTTGATTTTTTATTAATTTATCTTCAAAAGGAACCTGTCAAAGAAATATCTCCTGATGGAGCTGGTGGTGATGATGATGTCATAGTTGATGCTCCACAAAGCTACAACCTTCTTTTCTTAGCAAGTGTCAGCGGTGATAAAACTTTACTAACCAAACTCGTCATGTGTGAGTTCAACTCTGTTTTTTTTTTTTTTTTTTTTTTTTTATAAACTTTATGTTTTTGTAAAATTAATTTTGAAATGAACCTGCATAGGATAATATCGAAGTTTTTAATGCTTTTCTTAGCCAGTCCAGATGAAAGTGCAGACACAACAGACAAATTTGGGAGGACGGCTCTTATGTATTCGGTGCTGAGCGAGAGGATTGAGATATGTGAAGTACTGTTAAAGATCACCATTGATATAAATAAGCAGGATGTTATGGGCAGGACTGCTCTTCATTGGGCTGCTGTTAAAGTATTATATAATTGTCATAGTTCTCATCATGTCAAATGTTTTCTATTTATAAAAAATATTTCTTATAAAATGTCTAAAAGGGATTGTTCGATAATTTCTTTAGTTGGAATTCTGATTTTTATATCTTTTATATTTTGAATTTTTTTTTTATACTTTATACACTCGAGTCGGGCATCTTTGATTTTCTATACCAGGGCAACACGAACGTTCTTAAAATGCTGCTGAGCCGAGAGGCAAACGTGACCTTGAAGGACAACAACGGTGCCACTGCTCTCCACTTGAGTACAAGACACAAGTCTTCTAAATGTCTTTCTCTTCTCATCAAGGTCGTTCAACTCGGAGTTGTTGATGACCAAGATTGTAACAAGGTTTATACAACTTTTAAGATTAGATTTTAATGGCTGACTGTTTGTCTATTTTTTCAAATAAGTTCATATATAGCAAGGTTTTATTGTGTATGAAATTTTATAAGAAATAATAATTAAAGTACAAACAATTTGTTGCAGAGCAGAGGAGAAAACTAAATAATTTTTTTCATTTAAAAAATTTTTTTTCTACAAATTGATTACGTTATTTATACGATCATGTATAAGGTTACAGAACGAATTAAAATCATATGCCACTGTATTTTTGCAATCATGTATTGTCATTTTAGTCATGAAATGACTTTTAACGAATTTGGCATGTTTTTTTTTAATGCGAGCTAATTAATTGTTATATGCGTTTTCATTTATTGCTATTAAGTATTTTAATAGCTGATAAAACATAAACATGCGATAAGTAAATATAATTTCGAATTAGGAATTTAAACTCAAATTATGTTTTTCTTTTAAAAAAAGAGAACGGCTCTTCACTTGAGTTCAGCTAATGGAAACTTGAGTCAAGTTCGTCTGTTGATAAAGCACGACTCTAACATCGGAATTCCCGACATAGGGGGACGAACGCCTCTCCATTGGGCTGCTTCATCTCATTGTGCAGAAGCTGTTGAGTGTGTCCAGTCCTTGCTTGTGAGCTTTGCTATGTTTATGTTAAAAAAAACTAACCCATAAAAACAAAGTTTTTATTATAAATCCTTTATATACGATCCTAGATTTTTATTTTATTTGAATTTTTGTTCTCTGCCTATTTTTCATCATCACAGCATATTGATTCACATGTTACTTTTAAGGAACAACAAGATTATAAATATAAGGGAAATTGTTTGTTTCTTCAGTCTTTCTGTTTCTATTAGGAGTGAATTCGGTTTATCACATGAAATTTGTCATCCTATTGACATCACTTCTCTCGTTGAACTTTTTCTTACCTTAGTGAAACTGGACTGCTAAAATGACGAAAATATTGATGTTGTATGTAAAATGCTTTGAAGATGCGAGAAAAGTTTCACCGGGCAAACAACAACAAACAATTTTCCGGTACTAATTCCTTTTACAGCCCAGAGCCAAATTCAAAAATTAAAAATCCGTTAAAATTTGGTGTTTTTTGAAAAACTTAATTATACAATATCCGATCAAACTGAAATTTTGATAGATTCAATTGTCTCGCAGCCCAAGTCGATGTGCCAAATTTCAGCTCGATCGGATAACGGGAAGTGAGTTAATTTTGAGACTCAAAGTTTGTGACCGACAGGAAGACAGACAATCGAAAATAATATAAAGGATTTAAAAAATAGTGTTTTCTTTATAAAAAAATAATCAAAACTACTCACATACTTAAAATAATGAAGAAAAATCTTAAAAATTG
The DNA here is from genome assembly GCA_963978895.1 of Erpobdella octoculata. Classification (NCBI taxonomy): domain Eukaryota; kingdom Metazoa; phylum Annelida; class Clitellata; order Hirudinida; family Erpobdellidae; genus Erpobdella; species Erpobdella octoculata. The sequence goes on from OZ022244.1 coordinate 23,575,569, forward strand.
AGTTTAAAAATGATAAAGAAATTATTTTGCGTGTTTTTATTATTGGAATTTATTCTATAGGAAGCTTCACCGAGCGTGATAAACTGGCAGGATTACGATGGATGTACGGCTCTACACCTGGCAGTTGCAAGCGGAAATGTGGCCGTCGTACAAGCATTAGTCTGTATGCTTTTAATTTATTGTATGATGCTCGGGTCTTTTTAAATTATAAAAAGTTTTTATTTCTATATTTTTGTTTGTGTAGTTTCATGATTACGTGGTTTTTTTTATTCATCTATGTATTCGTATAGATATCAGCAGAGAAGTGCAACGTCTCGGCGCTGGACAACCAGTTTCGGACACCTCTCCATTGGGCTGCTGCCTCAGGTTGTTTCAAAACAGCATTATTTTAATAATAATTATAATAACAACAACAACAACAACAACAATAATAATAATAATAATTCCTGGTTTAATTGTGTTGCTATTTATTTTAAAACTCATCGAAGGTAACTCACAGATCGCGTCCATGTTGTTGGACAACAAAGCTGACCACTCTAGTTCCGACTCAAATGGTGCCACAGCACTTCATTATGCCGCCCAATACAATGCTCTTGTACGAGATTTTCTTTTTTATTCAATAGGTGTATTGTTTTTATTTTTAATGATGTGATTAGGAATTATAAAACGAGATAAACTATCAGGAAACTGTCAAGGTCTTTGCTGCTCATCCTGGTCTAAAAGACGAAGAAGACGTAGAAGGTAGAACGGCTTTCATGTGGGCGACAAGCTACGGGGCTAACGACGTTGTGAAGTTTTTCATCAAAAACAAAATTGATCTCATGGCGACGGACAAGTGGGGATGTACAGGTGAATTAATGTTGATCTTTTTTCGGTCATCGTAAATAACTATAACCACCCGCTAATGTTTTCCAGCCCTTCACATGGCAGCAGTGGCAGGACATGCATCAACCGCCTCCTTGCTTTTGCTCCACGGGGTTCCAGTTGATGTGGTCGACCTTGCAAAGCATACTCCACTATTCAGTGCATGTCAGGCAGGTAATATGGAGGTCGTTCAAACACTTATCGAACACGGAGCAGTCATAGACCATCAGGACCAAGATGGCTTATGCCCTCTTCATTGGTCTGTTTGTGTAATATAATTAACTGCTAATTAGTTAAATTTTTGTTCTAGCTGGGAGAATGAATTTTTACTAAATCTTCACTTATTTTAGTTTTATTCATTTTATCAGGGCAGCACTTGGAGGCCAAGGAAGGATTTGTCAGCTGCTGGTGAAATGTGGAGTCAATGTGAATCTAAGAGATATGGCAGGGTGAGTCCAGTTCTTTTTTATTTTTATTAATATTTACTAACATTTTTAAGTAGCTTTGATTTATGATTGTAGGTATGATTTATAGTTGGTTTATTTAATAGAAAGAGTTTTACTAGAAATCGTTAAAGTATAACTTTGCTTCAACTCCCGTATTTTTATTAATATTTACTAACATTTTTAAGTAGCTTTGATTTATGATTGTAGGTATGATTTATAGTTGGTTTATTTAATAGAAAGAGTTTTACTAGAAATCGTTAAAGTATAACTTTGCTTCAACTCCCGTAAGAGTGATAAATTTAGATTTTGGGTTTGACACTGTATGTAATATGTTCCGCCTAAATTTACGCTGAAAGAAATTACATTTTTCTAATTAAATAATGATGATTGCATGTCATGAATGAATTTTATTTACAATCCCAGTCGAACACCTCTGCACTGTGCAGCATTCAATGGTTCAATAAATAGTTTGACTGTTCTATTGGAGAATAAATCAGATGTTAATGCTCAAGACAATGAGGTTCCACAGTGATGTATTTTTTCTTTTTAAAAACTTTTATTTAGGTTACTATCTCTGTTTGTTTGTGTGTGTGTGTGGCTTTCTCTGTACACAAATCTTGCAAGTAAAATTTAACCAGCTTTTTGACTAGCTAGGAAGCTGAAACTTTCAGCATAGCTTTATATTGGATGACAATACATATTTCAATTGAAAAAAATTAATTTGAACATCTTTCATATTTCTAAATCGAGTGTATTTGAAATCAAAGTTTGTGTTGAAGAATTTGTTTTTCCTTTACTTGTTTATATATAATTGATTTACTTTTAAAATGCTTACAAAAATTATCATTTATTTGAGAATACAGGGTATGACAAGCTTGCATTGGGCTTGCTGTCAAGGACACCTGGACATTATCAAGTTGCTGGTTCGATTTGATGCTCAGCTAAATGTGATGGAATATGGAGAAGACAGGTATGATTATTTTGTTTAGATATGCTGGAAGTCAAAGTGTACTGCCATTAAAATGGTGGATATAAGTATTTTTGAAAATTAGTCATCCAGTTCAATAATAATTGGCAGACATTTTAGTTAGCAGACATTTTAGTATTTGAAGATCAATTAATTTCTTGAATGGCTTCTCAGATCTACACCGCTCGACTATGCCTTGACGAATGGACATCAGGATGCCAGCCAGTATTTGATTGAACAAGGTGCGCTGTCCATATCAGGAATTCAAGATCTGGCAGCTATTAAGATACAGACCTGGTTCAAGGGATCTGTAGTCAGAAAAGCGTTTGTTGGTCATAAGATGTTGTTGATGAAACATGAACAACTAAGAAGGTACAACTTTCAAAATATATTTGATTAATTTAATTATATTTAAAAATAAATCATTGCCAGGGTAACCAGCCAGAAAAGGCTATAAAAATAACAGGGTTGTTAATATTAATGTTGATATCAACGATATTTGTATTGCCATTTTTTCTTGATACTTCGATATCAATACTTTTGACATTTTTAAGTTGTCATATCCATAGATATGAAGCTATATATCTATGGCATTCTATGGTCGCACCACTAAAAGTAAACTCTTGCATTACTTTAATGGGGCATTAAAATCTGCATGCTATCCCCTAAAACCAGCTATGTCATCAATGGATACGGACGAAGGTCATGATTTCTTCTACAAACTTGCAGCCAAGAAATAACGGTGTACTACTGAATTGGAGTCGGCTACGATATCGTACGAAATTCACAGGTACTTGGATGACAGCATGCAATTTGGTAGATATTCAATGACCTTAAAACTGGCTAACACATCTGCTGGATTTTTTCGGGCATACCTTATGTTCAGAGTTATGGAAAATAAAATGCCTGCAGAGAAGTTTTTGTCAATAGTAAAAATCTCCAATGGAAAGGCAGAAACAAATGCAGATGCTATTGACAAGGAAATTACTGCTCTTGATTTAAATTTTGAGAAATCGCTGCTTTTGGATTTGGTGGTTCTTCCAATATGACTGGTAATATTGGAATTGTGAAAAGAAAGCTTTTGGAAAAAGCAAACAAGGAAGTTGTCTATATGCACTGCAGAGCTAAAATCTTATTCCTGAATGCAGCTGCCTGCAGAAACAAAAACCAAAATATTAAAAGATTTTTTTTCATATTTTGAAAGACATGTACAAGTTGTTCAGCAAATTTTTGAGATTAAATTGGAAACACACCTGGTTGAAGATGAAAATGCTAAAAGTATATTAACAGGAATGAAGAAGTATTGCAAAATGTTTATCAAAGAAATTGAAGAAAGATTTAATGACAAATAAATTGAGATTATGTTATTGTCGATTTAAACCTTTGTATCAGTGTCAGGCTTGCAAGACAAGGACTTTATAAATTTGTTCAACAAATTTCCCTTTCTTGAAGCAGAAGCTGTACTTCCAGTATCATACATTTTTTTTTATAAAGTCTATGGTTAAATGCAAAAGGTACAAAGCCGATGAAAGCCCATTGACCAAAATATTGGAATCTGATAGAAGTGAGCTACAAGCGCTCTGTGAAATTCTTCTGGTTATTCAAGTAACAACTGCCTCATTTGAGATATCGTTTAGCACAATGAACAGAATACTTAGCAAGGCATGAACAAGAATACTACCACAAACTTCAACTCATTGTATGATAATAAGCATTGAAGGGCCTGAAGTTCCAATGGAAGATTTTTTAGATAGAGTATTAGATATATTTGCTCTTAAAAAAACTTGGCTTTTAAGATTTCTTTGAAAATTTCAGTCATAAAAATTTTTTTAGCTTGTGTGATTTTTAATATGTTTGTATACTTTTGTTAGTTGAAATCATTATATTGAACTGAAAATATGTTCGATTTCAAATTTGTATTTGGTACAAGAAACTGGCTCCCTGAACTCATGAAATGCCACCCCCCCCCCGAATTACAATGTCTGAAAGAGCTGTCATAAGCATACGAGAGCTACATAGTGAGCGAGCTAAAATAACAATTGCCTGAATGTCCTAATAATACTAAACTTTTTTTTCTAAAATGGCTAGGGACCAGCGAGAGGGGGTTGTAACAATTCATTTTTTAAAATTTTTTTATAATACAGAACTGATGACCAGGGGCAGTAGAATTGAGAACTTTTGCTCAAACTTTTTTACTTGTTTTTTTGGATATTGTTATAGTGTTTTGCCTGAATTTTCGACTCCTTTAGCTAGAATTTTAAGACATTTTTGCCCAAATCTGGGGGGGGGGGCTACTGTCTTTCAGATCTTATGCAGTCATCATTTCGAGATAGTGATGTTCTTACATTTATCGAAGAATTTCTAAATGAACAAAAATTTGAACAAGAAAGGAACAACTGGAATTGTTAAATAAAAACCTGACTGAAATGTTTGAGTTTTTTGTGATCATTCAGATTTCATTCTTCTGACTTGGCAAAAGAGGCCATTCATAGCCTTAGTCAAATAGTCATAGGTTTCAATAAAATCTACAGTCTATCTCTCCTAATGTAGGAAATAACATTATTGGTATCAAATTATCGTTATCGACTTCAATATTTTTTTAGATTCAATATCAGTATCAACGATACTTTTTAAGTCTATCCATTATTTGAAAAGTATTGTTAACAACCCTGGGAAACAGCTTAAATACTTTTTATGAATATTCATTCAGTTTATTCTGTTTTTTAATTTTTTTAGTTTAAAGATCTGTGTTAACATTTGTATTTTTAAATGCCTTTATACATTTTCAACCATAGAATGAAATGGGATCACTATTATTTTCAGTATTCAATTAAAAATTAAAGCTACTTTAATAGTATATCATCTTTTTTTCTCAGGAAAAGAGCTGAAGATTAAAAGTCAAAATCTAAAGGGATTGTAGATTTGTCAATTAAATTATGTGTTTATCTATTCTGTCCTAATTTGTACCAGTTGAGATATTTTTATGTCAAATTGTTTCCTTATGTTTGTGCCTTAAAATACTCATTTGTATATATGTATTTTATATATACATATATACAGTGATATATATATACTTTTTGGTTTGATATTTGTTGTGTTTCACCGATTGTTTCGTTGGTAATTTTACGGTAGTTTGCCTTATACTTTGTGTGAGCGTATATTATCTGTTTTTAATAACCGTTTTTTTGTATAATAATATTCTTATGCTATATCACGCATTCAACAATATTTGATTCAATTTTGTCATTGTATTTTACCCGTTGAGAAAATGTTTTTCAATGGGCTACTTAAACAAAATTGGAGGACTTGTTGCTCTTATTTGTAAAGAAAGAGAAAAGAGTTATATGCTGTTCTCAAATGATGTCCTTTGTTTAGCAAAATGTGTTGTTTTGCAGCCAGTTGTAAGATATCTTGAATATCTGTTATTCAGTAAAACCAAACAAATGGTATTTAAACTATAATTTGTATTTACTCTCTTTTTCTTCCTCTTTTTCCATTTTTTCACTTTTTTCTGTGTTTTTGTTCTCTATGGTGCAATGTCGACCCAAGGCATCTCTTTTATCCAGTGTGCTTGCAGAAGAAGCACCACTCCGCACCAAGACTGCGCCAACCCGCACCAAACCGCACTAACCCGCACTTAACTGCTTCAAACTGCATTAAACTGCTTTAAACCACTCCGCACCACAGGGCCGTAACCAGCTATGGGACCGGGGGGGGGGGGGGGATGGGCCCCCCCAGTTTTGTTGAGGCCCCCCCAGTTTTGGTCGGTCCCCCAGCTCAATCAGACCCCCCAGTTTTTTGTATTGCTGTCTAGTTCAACAAAGCAAATGTAGGCTAAGGATGATAAATTGTGTATGATTTAAAAAACATGCCTCAAAATGCCAAGTACATGTCGTCTCTTATCCAAAACGAGGTAATCGAATTGATGGCACAGATGGTACAAGTTTTGATTGTTGAAGAATGCAAAGATTCTGACATTAACTGGTATTCGATCAAGCGCCACGAAACTCAAGATCAGTGCAATGTTGAGGATATGTGGATTGTCATTCGCCATGTGCGTTGTGAAAAGGCAATAGAGCACATGATCTCAAAGATTCTAAAAGCCTGACACGTTCGCTGCTTACAGAGCTTCAGGTTCAGCAGCTGGACCCCGCTCGAATTTTGAGTCAATGTTATGACGACGCCGGTGTAATGAACGGCGGAAAGAGAGGTGTCCAGAAAATACTGCAAGATACTCTGGGCCGCCGAATTCCGTACATGCACTGCATCGCCAACTCCATCATGTGGTTGCGCACGCTATGGAATCAGAGATAAAGATAAACAACTTTTTCAACTTATATGAGCAATTGTATGTAGGTGACACAATTAAGCGGTTACTTGCTCAAAGATGGACTGGCCCTTATAAATCTGCAATGGTTGTCAAAAACAACAGAGATGAAATTTTGCAGATCCTCGAAATTGTTGCCAACTTAGAAAAAGCTCCGGTTGATGTGTTGGTTGAAGCAGCTGGGCTGCTCAACAAAGTTTAAAAGAAGGATTTTTTTCAAATGCCATTGTCAAAATACTGAGCTTGCTTTCAACGGTCAGTGCTTTGTTGCAAGGTCGCTTGTGCAATGTGTCTCTTGCTATGGAACTGATCTCCACTGCTAAAGAGAGCCTTTTTGCCTTGTGGTCTGCAGAGGTTTTTGTTCAAATGGCAGATGCTGCTGGTTTTTCATCAAATGGGGATGACCATGTAGTGTCAGTAAAGTGCAAACGAGTTCAGAGCACCTGGCTGACCGGTCTGTGGTCAGCTCCACTTTGGGTCATTACCATGTTATTGGTTCTAAAGTTACTTCACGCGAGCTCATGAGCTCTACAACACCATTTCGAAATGAACAACCAATTTGGGGAGTCCAACTTGGCTTTGTTTCAAGCTGTAGAATCTTTCGTTCCATCATTTCTAAAATTTCTAAAAATTCTGCGATACCGGTATCACAAAATTTTCAACTTTTTTCAAGTTTTTAAATTTGGCTGAAAATTGTTTTTATAGAGAGGTTGGATGCATGGGAGCACAAAAAACCTCAAAATAGATCATATCAATCTAGAACTAGTGTATAAAACAAATATCAAGAAAGGTCAAAACTTTGAAAAATTCTGCGATACCGGTATCACAAAATTTTCAACTTTTTTCAAGTTTTCAAATTTGGCTGAAAATTGTTTTAATAGAGAGGTTCGATACATGGGAGCACAAAAAACCTCAAAATAGATCATATCAATCTAGAACTAGTGTATAAAACTAATATCAAGAAAGGTCAAAATTTTGAAAAATTCTGCGATACCGGTATCACAAAATTTTCAATTTTTTTCAAGTTTTTAAATTTGGCTGAAAAATGTTTTTATAGAAAGGTTTGATACATGGGAGCACAAAAAACTTCAAATTAGATCATATCAAACTAGAACTAGTGTATAAAACTAATTTCAAGAAGGGTCAAAATTTCTAAAAATTCTGCGATACCGGTATCACAAAATTTTTAACTTTTTTCAAGTTTTCAAATTTGGCTGAAAAATGTTTTTATAGAAAGGTTTGATGCATGGAAGCACAAAAAACATCAAATTAGATCATATCAAACTAGAACTAGTGTATAAAACTAATATCAAGAAAAGTCAAAATTTCTGAAAATTCTGCGATACCGGTATTACAAAATTTTCAACTTTTTTCAAGTTTTCAAATTTGGCTGAAAATTGTTTTTATAAAAAGGTTTGATGGATGATAGTTCAAAAAACCGCAAATTAGATCATATCAGTCTAGAACTAGTGTATAAAACTAATATCAAGAAAGGTCAAAATTTTGAAAAATTCTGCGATACCGGTATCACAAAATTTTCAATTTTTTTCAATTTTTCAAATTTGCTGAAAATTGTTTTTAATGAAAGGTTTGATGCATAGACGAACAAAAAACCTCAATTTAGAACATAACAATCTAGAACAAGTGTATAAAACTAATATCAAAAAAGGTCAAAATTTTGAAAAAATCTGCGATACCGGTATCACAAAATTTTCAACTTTTTTATTGTTTTTAAATTTGGCTGAAAATTGTTTTTATAGAGAGGTTGGATGCATGGGAGCACAAAAAACCTCAAAATAGATCATATCAATCTAGAACTAGTGTATAAAACTAATATCACAAAATTTTCAACTTTTTTCAAGTTTTCAAATTTGGCTGAAAAATGTTTTTATAGAAAGGTTTGATGCATGGAAGCACAAAAAAATTCAAAATAGATCATATCAATCTAGAACTAGTGTATAAAACTAATATCAAGAAAGGTGAAAATTTTGAAAAATTCTGCGATACCGGTATCACAAAATTTTCAATTTTTTTCAAGTTTTTAAATTTGGCTGAAAAATGTTTTTATAGAAAGGTTTGATACATGGGAGCACAAAAAACTTCAAATTAGATCATATCAAACTAGAACTAGTGTATAAAACTAATTTCAAGAAGGGTCAAAATTTCTAAAAATTCTGCGATACCGGTATCACAAAATTTTCAACTTTTTTCAAATTTTCAAATTTGGCTGAAAATTGTTTTTATAGAAAGGTTTGATGGATGAGAGTTCAAAAAACCGCAAATTAGATCATATCAATCTAGAACTAGTGTATAAAACTAATATCAAGAAAGGTCAAAATTTTGAAAAATTCTGCGATACCGGTATCACAAAATTTTCAACTTTTTTCAAGTTTTCAAATTTGGGTGAAAATTGTTTTTATAGAAAGGTTTGATGGATGAGAGTTCAAAAAACCGCAAATTAAATCATATCAGTCTAGAACTAGTGTAGAAAACTAATATCAAGAAAGGTCAAAATTTTGAAAAATTCTGCGATACCGGTATCACAAAATTTTCAATTTTTTTCAATTTTTCAAATTTAGCTGAAAATTGTTTTTAATGAAAGGTTTGATGCATAGGCGAACAAAAAACCTCAATTTAGAACATAACAATCTAGAACAAGTGTATAAAACTAATATCAAGAAAGGTCAAAATTTTGAAAAAAATCTGCGATACCGGTATCACAAAATTTTCAACTTTTTTCAAGTTTTTAAATTTGGCTGAAAATTGTTTTTATAGAGAGGTTGGATGCATGGGAGCACAAAAAACCTCAAAATAGATCATATCAATCTAGAACTAGTGTATAAAACTAATATCAAGAAAGGTCAAAACTTTGAAAAATTCTGCGATACCGGTATCACAAAATTTTCAACTTTTTTATTGTTTTCAAACTTGGCTGAAAATTGTTTTTATAGAAAGGTTTGATGAATAGGAGAACAAAAAACCTGAAATTAGATCATATCAATCTAGAACTAGAGTATAAAACTAATATCAAGAAAGGTCAAAATTTCTAAAAATTCTGCGATACCGGTATCACAAAAATTTCAATTTTTTTCAATTTTTCAAATTTGGCTGAAAATTGTTTTTAATGAAAGGTTTGATGCAAAGGCGAACAAAAAACCTCAATTTAGAACATAACAATCTAGAACAAGTGTATAAAACTAATATCAAAAACGTCAAAAATTTGAAAAATTCTGCGATACCGGTATCACAAAATTTTCAACTTTTTTAATGTTTTCAAACTTGGCTGAAAATTGTTTTTATAGAAAGGTTTGATGAATAGGAGAAAAAAAACCTCAAAATAGATCATATCAATCTAGAACTAGTGTATAAAACTAATATCAAGAAAGGTCAAAACTTTGAAAAATTCTGCGATACCGGTATCACAAAATTTTCAACTTTTTTCAAGTTTTCAAATTTGGCTGAAAATTGTTTTTATAGAAAGGTTTGATGGATGAGAGTTCAAAAAACCGCAAATTAGATCATATCAATCTAGAACTAGTGTATAAAACTAATATCAAGAAAGGTCAAAATTTTGAAAAATTCTGCGATACCGGTATCACAAAATTTTCAACTTTTTTCAAGTTTTCAAATTTGGGTGAAAATTGTTTTTATAGAAAGGTTTGATGGATGAGAGTTCAAAAAACCGCAAATTAAATCATATCAGTCTAGAACTAGTGTAGAAAACTAATATCAAGAAAGGTCAAAATTTTGAAAAATTCTGCGATACCGGTATCACAAAATTTTCAATTTTTTTCAATTTTTCAAATTTAGCTGAAAATTGTTTTTAATGAAAGGTTTGATGCATAGGCGAACAAAAAACCTCAATTTAGAACATAACAATCTAGAACAAGTGTATAAAACTAATATCAAGAAAGGTCAAAATTTTGAAAAAATCTGCGATACCGGTATCACAAAATTTTCAACTTTTTTCAAGTTTTTAAATTTGGCTGAAAATTGTTTTTATAGAGAGGTTGGATGCATGGGAGCACAAAAAACCTCAAAATAGATCATATCAATCTAGAACTAGTGTATAAAACTAATATCAAGAAAGGTCAAAACTTTGAAAAATTCTGCGATACCGGTATCACAAAATTTTCAACTTTTTTATTGTTTTCAAACTTGGCTGAAAATTCTTTTTATAGAAAGGTTTGATGAATAGGAGAACAAAAAACCTGAAATTAGATCATATCAATCTAGAACTAGTGTATAAAACTAATATCAAGAAAGGTCAAAATTTCTAAAAATTCTGCGATACCGGTATCACAAAAATTTCAATTTTTTTCAATTTTTCAAATTTGGCTGAAAATTGTTTTTAATGAAAGGTTTGATGCATAGGCGAACAAAAAACCTCAATTTAGAACATAACAATCTAGAACAAGTATATAAAACTAATATCAAAAACGTCAAAAATTTGAAAAAATCTGCGATACCGGTATCACAAAATTTTCAACTTTTTTCAAGTTTTTAAATTTGGCTGAAAATTGTTTTTATAGAGAGGTTGGATGCATGGGAGCACAAAAAACCTCAAAATAGATCATATCAATCTAGAACTAGTGTATAAAACTAATATCAAGAAAGGTCAAAACTTTGAAAAATTCTGCGATACCGGTATCACAAAATTTTCAACTTTTTTATTGTTTTCAAACTTGGCTGAAAATTGTTTTTATAGAAAGGTTTGATGAATAGGAGAACAAAAAACCTGAAATTAGATCATATCAATCTAGAACTAGAGTATAAAACTAATATCAAGAAAGGTCAAAATTTCTAAAAATTCTGCGATACCGGTATCACAAAATTTTCAATTTTTTTCATTTTTTCAAATTTGGCTAAAAATTGTTTTTAATGAAAGGTTTGATGCATAGGCGAACAAAAAACCTCAATTTAGAACATAACAATCTAGAACAAGTGTATAAAACTAATATCAAAAACGTCAAAAATTTGAAAAATTCTGCGATACCGGTATCACAAAATTTTCAACTTTTTTAATGTTTTCAAACTTGGCTGAAAATTGTTTTTATAGAAAGGTTTGATGAATAGGAGAAAAAAAACCTCAAATTAGACCATATCAATCTAGAACTAGTGTATAAAACTAATATCAAGAAAGGTCAAAATTTTGAAAAATTCTGCGATACCGGTATCACAAAATTTTCAACTTTTTTCAAGATTTTAAATTTGGCTGAAAATTGTTTTTATAGAGAGGTTGGATGCATGGGAGCACAAAAAACCTCAAAATAGATCATATCAATCTAGAACTAGTGTATAAAACTAATATCAAGAAAGGTCAAAACTTTGAAAAATTCTGCGATACCGGTATCACAAAATTTTCAACTTTTTTCAAGTTTTCAAATTTGGCTGAAAATTGTTTTTAATAAAAGGTTTGATGCATAGGCGAACAAAAAACCTCAATTTAGAACATAACAATCTAGGACAAGTGTATAAAACTAACATCAAAAAAGGTCAAAATTTTGAAAAAATCTGCGATACCGGTATCACAAAATTTTCAACTTTTTTCGAGTTTTCAAATTTGGCTGAAAATTGTTTTTATAGAAAGGTTTGATGGATGAGAGTTCAAAAAACCGCAAATTAGATCATATCAATCTAGAACTAGTGTATAAAAGTAATATAAAAAAAATGTCAAAACTTTGAAAAATTCTGCGATACCGGTATCACAAAATTTTCAACTTTTTTATTGTTTTCAAACTTGGCTGAAAATTGTTTTTATAGAAAGGTTTGATGAATAGGAGAACAAAAAACCTGAAATTAGATCATATCAATCTAGAACTAGAGTATAAAACTAATATCAAGAAAGGTCAAAATTTCTAAAAATTCTGCGATACCGGTATCACAAAAATTTCAATTTTTTTCAATTTTTCAAATTTGGCTGAAAATTGTTTTTAATGAAAGGTTTGATGCATAGGCGAACAAAAAACCTCAATTTAGAACATAACAATCTAGAACAAGTGTATAAAACTAATATCAAAAACGTCAAAAATTTGAAAAAATCTGCGATACCGGTATCACAAAATTTTCAACTTTTTTCAAGTTTTTAAATTTGGCTGAAAATTGTTTTTATAGAAAGGTTTGATGAATAGGAGAAAAAAAACCTCAAAATAGATCATATCAATCTAGAACTAGTGTATAAAACTAATATCAAGAAAGGTCAAAACTTTGAAAAATTCTGCGATACCGGTATCACAAAATTTTCAACTTTTTTATTGTTTTCAAACTTGGCTGAAAATTGTTTTTATAGAAAGGTTTGATGAATAGGAGAACAAAAAACCTGAAATTAGATCATATCAATCTAGAACTAGAGTATAAAACTAATATCAAGAAAGGTCAAAATTTCTAAAAATTCTGCGATACCGGTATCACAAAAATTTCAATTTTTTTCAATTTTTCAAATTTGGCTGAAAATTGTTTTTAATGAAAGGTTTGATGCAAAGGCGAACAAAAAACCTCAATTTAGAACATAACAATCTAGAACAAGTGTATAAAACTAATATCAAAAACGTCAAAAATTTGAAAAATTCTGCGATACCGGTATCACAAAATTTTCAACTTTTTTAATGTTTTCAAACTTGGCTGAAAATTGTTTTTATAGAAAGGTTTGATGAATAGGAGAAAAAAACCTCAAAATAGATCATATCAATCTAGAACTAGTGTATAAAACTAATATCAAGAAAGGTCAAAACTTTGAAAAATTCTGCGATACCGGTATCACAAAATTTTCAACTTTTTTCAAGTTTTCAAATTTGGCTGAAAATTGTTTTTATAGAAAGGTTTGATGGATGAGAGTTCAAAAAACCGCAAATTAGATCATATCAATCTAGAACTAGTGTATAAAACTAATATCAAGAAAGGTCAAAATTTTGAAAAATTCTGCGATACCGGTATCACAAATTTTTCAACTTTTTTCAAGTTTTCAAATTTGGGTGAAAATTGTTTTTATAGAAAGGTTTGATGGATGAGAGTTCAAAAAACCGCAAATTAAATCATATCAGTCTAGAACTAGTGTAGAAAACTAATATCAAGAAAGGTCAAAATTTAGAAAAATTCTGCGATACCGGTATCACAAAATTTTCAATTTTTTTCAATTTTTCAAATTTAGCTGAAAATTGTTTTTAATGAAAGGTTTGATGCATAGGCGAACAAAAAACCTCAATTTAGAACATAACAATCTAGAACAAGTGTATAAAACTAATATCAAGAAAGGTCAAAATTTTGAAAAAATCTGCGATACCGGTATCACAAAATTTTCAACTTTTTTCAAGTTTTTAAATTTGGCTGAAAATTGTTTTTATAGAGAGGTTGGATGCATGGGAGCACAAAAAACCTCAAAATAGATCATATCAATCTAGAACTAGTGTATAAAACTAATATCAAGAAAGGTCAAAACTTTGAAAAATTCTGCGATACCGGTATCACAAAATTTTCAACTTTTTTATTGTTTTCAAACTTGGCTGAAAATTCTTTTTATAGAAAGGTTTGATGAATAGGAGAACAAAAAACCTGAAATTAGATCATATCAATCTAGAACTAGTGTATAAAACTAATATCAAGAAAGGTCAAAATTTCTAAAAATTCTGCGATACCGGTATCACAAAAATTTCAATTTTTTTCAATTTTTCAAATTTGGCTGAAAATTGTTTTTAATGAAAGGTTTGATGCATAGGCGAACAAAAAACCTCAATTTAGAACATAACAATCTAGAACAAGTATATAAAACTAATATCAAAAACGTCAAAAATTTGAAAAAATCTGCGATACCGGTATCACAAAATTTTCAACTTTTTTCAAGTTTTTAAATTTGGCTGAAAATTGTTTTTATAGAGAGGTTGGATGCATGGGAGCACAAAAAACCTCAAAATAGATCATATCAATCTAGAACTAGTGTATAAAACTAATATCAAGAAAGGTCAAAACTTTGAAAAATTCTGCGATACCGGTATCACAAAATTTTCAACTTTTTTATTGTTTTCAAACTTGGCTGAAAATTGTTTTTATAGAAAGGTTTGATGAATAGGAGAACAAAAAACCTGAAATTAGATCATATCAATCTAGAACTAGAGTATAAAACTAATATCAAGAAAGGTCAAAATTTCTAAAAATTCTGCGATACCGGTATCACAAAAATTTCAATTTTTTTCAATTTTTCAAATTTGGCTGAAAATTGTTTTTAATGAAAGGTTTGATGCATAGGCGAACAAAAAACCTCAATTTAGAACATAACAATCTAGAACAAGTGTATAAAACTAATATCAAAAACGTCAAAAATTTGAAAAAATCTGCGATACCGGTATCACAAAATTTTCAACTTTTTTCAAGTTTTTAAATTTGGCTGAAAATTGTTTTTATAGAAAGGTTTGATGAATAGGAGAAAAAAAACCTCAAAATAGATCATATCAATCTAGAACTAGTGTATAAAACTAATATCAAGAAAGGTCAAAACTTTGAAAAATTCTGCGATACCGGTATCACAAAATTTTCAACTTTTTTATTGTTTTCAAACTTGGCTGAAAATTGTTTTTATAGAAAGGTTTGATGAATAGGAGAACAAAAAACCTGAAATTAGATCATATCAATCTAGAACTAGAGTATAAAACTAATATCAAGAAAGGTCAAAATTTCTAAAAATTCTGCGATACCGGTATCACAAAAATTTCAATTTTTTTCAATTTTTCAAATTTGGCTGAAAATTGTTTTTAATGAAAGGTTTGATGCAAAGGCGAACAAAAAACCTCAATTTAGAACATAACAATCTAGAACAAGTGTATAAAACTAATATCAAAAACGTCAAAAATTTGAAAAATTCTGCGATACCGGTATCACAAAATTTTCAACTTTTTTAATGTTTTCAAACTTGGCTGAAAATTGTTTTTATAGAAAGGTTTGATGAATAGGAGAAAAAAAACCTCAAAATAGATCATATCAATCTAGAACTAGTGTATAAAACTAATATCAAGAAAGGTCAAAACTTTGAAAAATTCTGCGATACCGGTATCACAAAATTTTCAACTTTTTTCAAGTTTTCAAATTTGGCTGAAAATTGTTTTTATAGAAAGGTTTGATGGATGAGAGTTCAAAAAACCGCAAATTAGATCATATCAATCTAGAACTAGTGTATAAAACTAATATCAAGAAAGGTCAAAATTTTGAAAAATTCTGCGATACCGGTATCACAAATTTTTCAACTTTTTTCAAGTTTTCAAATTTGGGTGAAAATTGTTTTTATAGAAAGGTTTGATGGATGAGAGTTCAAAAAACCGCAAATTAAATCATATCAGTCTAGAACTAGTGTAGAAAACTAATATCAAGAAAGGTCAAAATTTTGAAAAATTCTGCGATACCGGTATCACAAAATTTTCAATTTTTTTCAATTTTTCAAATTTAGCTGAAAATTGTTTTTAATGAAAGGTTTGATGCATAGGCGAACAAAAAACCTCAATTTAGAACATAACAATCTAGAACAAGTGTATAAAACTAATATCAAGAAAGGTCAAAATTTTGAAAAAATCTGCGATACCGGTATCACAAAATTTTCAACTTTTTTCGAGTTTTCAAATTTGGCTGAAAATTGTTTTTATAGAAAGGTTTGATGGATGAGAGTTCAAAAAACCGCAAATTAGATCATATCAATCTAGAACTAGTGTATAAAAGTAATATAAAAAAAATGTCAAAATTTTGAAAAATTCTGCGATACCGGTATCACAAAAGTTTCAACTTTTTTCAAATTTTTAAATTTGGCTGAAAGTTGTTTTTATAGAAAGGTTTGATGCATAGGAGAACAAAAAACCTCAAATTAGATCATATCAATCTAGAACAAGTGTATAAAACTAATATCAAGAAAGGTCAAAATTTTGAAAAATTCTGCGATACCGGTGTCACAAAAGTTTCAACTTTTTTCATGTTTTTAAATTTGGCTTAAAATTGTTTTAATAGAGAGGTTCGATACATGGGAGCACGAAAAACCTCAAAATAGATCATATCAATCTAGAACTAGTGTATAAAACTAATATCACAAAATTTTCAACTTTTTTCAAGTTTTCAAATTTGGCTGAAAAATGTTTTTATAGAAAGGTTTGATGCATGGAAGCACAAAAAAATTCAAAATAGATCATATCAATCTAGAACTAGTGTATAAAACTAATATCAAGAAAGGTGAAAATTTTGAAAAATTCTGCGATACCGGTATCACAAAATTTTCAACTTTTTTCAAGTTTTCAAATTTGGCTGAAAATTGTTTTTATAGAAAGGTTTGATGGATGAGAGTTCAAAAAACCGCAAATTAAATCATATCAGTCTAGAACTAGTGTAGAAAACTAATATCAAGAAAGGTCAAAATTTTGAAAAATTCTGCGATACCGGTATCACAAAATTTTCAACTTTTTTAATGTTTTCAAACTTGGCTGAAAATTGTTTTTATAGAATGGTTTGATGAATAGGAGAACAAAAAACCTCAAATTAGATCATATCAATCTAGAACTAGTGTATAAAACTAATATCAAGAATGGTCAAAATTTCTAAAAATTCTGCGATACCGGTATCACAAAATTTTCAACTTTTTTCAAGTTTTCAAATTTGGCTGAAAATTGTTTGTATAGAAAGGTTTGATGGATGAGAGTTCAAAAAACCGCAAATTAGATCATATCAATCTAGAACTAGTGTATAAAACTAATATCAAGAAAGGTCAAAATTTTGAAAAATTCTGCGATACCGGTATCACAAGAGTTTCAACTTTTTTCAAGTTTTTAAATTTGGCTGAAAATTGTTTTAATAGAGAGGTTTGATACATGGGAGCACAAAAAACCTCAAAATAGATCATATCAATCTAGAACTAGTGTATAAAACTAATATCAAGAAAAGTGAAAATTTTGAAAAACTCTGCGATACTGGTATCACAAAATTTTCAACTTTTTTAATGTTTTTAAATTTGGCTGAAAGTTGTTTTTATAGAAATGTTTGATGCATAGGAGAACAAACAACCTCAAATTAGATCATATCAATCTAGAACTAGTGTATAAAACTAATATCAAGAAAAGTCAAAATTTTGATAAATTCAGCGATACCGGTATCACAAACTTTTCAACTTTTTTCAAGTTTTCAAATTTAGTTGAAAATTGTTTTTATAGAAAGGTTTGATGGATGAGAGCTCAAAAAACCGCAAATTAGATCATATCAGTCTAGAACTAGTGTATAAAACTAATATCAAGTAAGGTCAAAATTTTGAAAAATTCTGCGATACCGGTATCACAAAAGTTTCAACTTTTTTCAACTTTTCAAATTTGGCTGAAAATTGTTTTTATAGAGAGGTTTGATGCATGGGAGCACAAAAAACCTCAAAATAGATTATATCAATCTAGAACTAGTGTATAAAACTAATATCAAGAAAGGTCAAAATTTTGAAAAATTCTGCGATACCGGTATCACAAAATTTTCAACTTTTTTCAAGTTTTCAAATTTGGCTGAAATATGTTTTTATAGAAGGGTTTGATGGATGAGAGTTCAAAAAACCGCAAATTAGATCATGTCAGTCTAGAACTAGTGTATAAAACTAATATCAAGAAAGGTCAAAATTTTGAAAAATTCTGCGATACCGGTATCACAAAATTTTCAACTTTTTTCAACTTTTTTTATAGAAAGGTTTGATGAACAGGAGAACAAAAAACCTCAAATTAGATCATATCAATCTAGAACTAGTGTATAAAACTAATATCAAGAAAGGTCAAAATTTTGAAAAATTCTGCGATACCGGTATCACAAAATTTTCAACTTTTTTCAAGTTTTCAAATTTGGCTGAAAATTGTTTTTATAGAAAGGTTTGATGGATGAGAGTTCAAAAAACCGCAAATTAGATCATGTCAGTCTAGAACTAGTGTACAAAACTAATATCAAGAAAGGTCAAAATTTTGAAAAATTCTGCGATACCGGTATCACAAAATTTTCAACTTTTTTCAACTTTTTTTATAGAAAGGTTTGATGAACAGGAGAACAAAAAACCTCAAATTAGATCATATCAATCTAGAACTAGTGTATAAAACTAATATCAAGAAAGGTCAAAATTTTGAAAAATTCTGCGATACCGGTATCACAAAATTTTCAACTTTTTTCAAGTTTTTAAATTTGGCTGAAAATTGTTTTAATAGAGAGGTTCGATACATGGGAGCACAAAAAACCTCAAAATAGATCATATCAATCTAGAACTAGTGTATAAAACTAATATCAAGAAAGGTCAAAATTTTGAAAAATTCTGCGATACCGGTATCACAAAATTTTCAACTTTTTTCAAGTTTTTAAATTTGGCTGAAAAATGTTTTTATAGAAAGGTTTGATACTTGGGAGCACAAAAAACTTCAAATTAGATCATATCAAACTAGAACTAGTGTATAAAACTAATTTCAAGAAGGGTCAAAATTTCTAAAAATTCTGCGATACCGGTATCACAAAATTTTCAACTTTTTTCAAGTTTTCAAATTTGGCTGAAAAATGTTTTTATAGAAAGGTTTGATGCATGGAAGCATACAAAAATTTCAAATTAGATCATATCAAACTAGAACTAGTGTATAAAATGTTTTCAAACTTGGCTGAAAATTGTTTTTATGAAAAGGTTTGATGAATAGGAGAACAAAAACCTCAAATTAGATCATATCAATCTAAAACTAGTGTATAAAACTAATATCAAGAAAAGTCAAAATTTTGAAAAATTCTGCGATACCGGTATCACAAAATTTTCAACTTTTTTGATGTTTTTAAATTTGGCTGAAAGTTGTTTTTATAGAAAGGTTTGATGCATAGGAGAACAAAAAACCTCAAATTAGATCATATCAATCTAGAACTAGTGTATAAAACTAATATTAAGTGAGGTCAAAATTTTGAAAAATTCTGCGATACCGGTATCACAAAAGTTTCAACTTTTTTCAACTTTTCAAATTTGGCTGAAAATTGTTTTTATAGAGAGGTTTGATGCATGGGAGCACAAAAAACCTCAAAATAGATTATATCAATCTAGAACTAGTGTATAAAACTAATATCAAGAAAGGTCAAAATTTTGAAAAATTCTGCGATACCGGTATCACAAAATTTTCAACTTTTTTCAAGTTTTCAAATTTGGCTGAAATATGTTTTTATAGAAGGGTTTGATGGATGAGAGTTCAAAAAACCGCAAATTAGATCATGTCAGTCTAGAACTAGTGTATAAAACTAATATCAAGAAAGGTCAAAATTTTGAAAAATTCTGCGATACCGGTATCACAAAATTTTCAACTTTTTTCAACTTTTTTTATAGAAAGGTTTGATGAACAGGAGAACAAAAAACCTCAAATTAGATCATATCAATCTAGAACTAGTGTATAAAACTAATATCAAGAAAGGTCAAAATTTTGAAAAATTCTGCGATACCGGTATCACAAAATTTTCAACTTTTTTCAACTTTTCAAATTTGGCTGAAAATTGTTTTTATAGAGAGGTTTGATGCATGAGAGCACAAAAAACCTCAAAATAGATTATATCAATCTAGAACTAGTGTATAAAACTAATATCAAGAAAGGTCAAAATTTTGAAAAATTCTGCGAAAACGGTATCACAAAATTTTCAACTTTTTTCAAGTTTTCAAATTTGGCTGAAAATTGTTTTTATAGAAAGGTTTGATGGATAAGAGTTCAAAAAACCGCAAATTAGATCATATCAGTCTAGAACTAGTGTATAAAACTAATATCAAGAAAGGTCAAAATTTTGAAAAATTCTGCGATACCGGTATCACAAAATTTTCAACTTTTTTCAACTTTTTTTATAGAAAGGTTTGATGAACAGGAGAACAAAAAACCTCAAATTAGATCATATCAATCTAGAACTAGTGTATAAAACTAATATCAAGAAAGGTCAACATTTTGAAAAATTCTGCGATACCGGTATCACAAAATTTTCAACTTTTTTCAACTTTTCAAATTTGGCTGAAAATTGTTTTTATAGAGAGGTTTGATGCATGGGAGCACAAAAAACCTCAAAATCTATATATATAAAAGAACATGTCCTGACTGATAATCAACGCCGAGCTCAAACGCCTCATCCTAGGAACGTGAAATTTGGAACTTATATTACTTTTATAGCGTAAACATCCGCTAAGAAAGGATTTTTGAAAATTTTGCTCCTGAGGGGAAAAAACCGGAAAACAAACTTTTTTCTAAAAAATTTTTCTAAAATTTTTTTTTGAAATTTGGTATATAGATTCTTTTTGAAAAATAAAAAGATACGTGTTTCACCATTTTTTGAAAATTTGGTTTCCCGGACCTCAAATGTGGGTTGGAAAATTGGGTTATTTGGTTTTTAAAGTAGCTTCTACTCAAAAACTGTTAATGCTACAGGAGTAAAAATTAGTATTTAGTTTCTACTCCAACAATAATGAAATACGTGTTTTAGCATTTTTTGAAAATTTGGTTTCCAGGACTTCAAATGTGGGGTGGAAAATAGGGCTAATTGTCTTTTATAGTAACTGCTACTCAAAAACAGTAAATACCACAGATGTAAAAATTATTATTTAGTTTCTTTTCTAAAAATAAAGATATACGTGTTTCACCATTTTTTACAAATTTGGTTTCCCGGACCTCAAATGTGGGTTGGAAAATTGGGTTATTTGGTTTTTAAAGTAGCTTCTACTCAAAAACTGTTAATGCTACAAAAGTAAAAATTAGTATTTAGTTTCTACTCTAAAAATAAGGATATATGTGTTTCACCATTTTTTGAAATTTTGGTTTTCAGGACCTCAAATGTGGGGTTGAAAAAAGGTTTCTTTGGTTTTTAAAGTAACTGCTACTCAAAAACTGTGAATGCTACAGATGTCAAAATTAGTATTTAGTATTTACTCAAAAAATTATGATATAAGTGTTTCAACATTTTTTTAAAAATTTGGTTTCCAGGACATCAAATGTGGGGTGGAAAAAAGGGTTATTTGATTTTAAAATAACTGCTACTCAAAAACTGTAAGTGCTACAAATGTAAAAATTAGTATTTTGAAGTTTTGTGCCGGTTAAAAGTAGCTAAGTTCAGTTTATCACCGGCCGGGCCAAGCCGTTATTTTAGAGTCTTCACACGGGCCAGGCCAAACCTTAAATCAAAGTGGAACGGGCCGAGGTTTTTCACCAAGTATATAGATATTTTAGTGATTTTAGGGTCTTCAGTTGGGCCGGGCCAAACCTGAAGTCAAGGTGGGACGGGCCGAAGTTTTTCATCAAGTATATAGAACTTCTAAGCCTGTAAGAATGGACCGGGCCTAATTCAGACGGGCTGTGCCGGGCCAGGAGTTTGGGTTTTTAAAACGGGCTGGGCTAAGTTGTCGACGGGCCGAGCCGAGACCTAAAAAATTGATCTCTACTATGGATGCACGGTTCAAACTCTCTAATTTCATGCGAGCGAAGCCGCTACGGGCACTGCTAGTAGATTATATCAATCTAGAACTAGTGTATAAAACTAATATCAAGAAAGGTCAAAATTTTGAAAAATTCTGCGATACCGGTATCACAAAATTTTCAACTTTTTTCAAGTTTTCAAATTTGGTTGAAAATTGTTTTTATAGAAAGGTTTGATGGATGAGAGTTCAAGAAACCGCAAATTAGATCATATCAGTCTAGAACTAGTGCATAAAACTAATATCAAGAAAGGTCAAAATTTTGAAAAATTCTGCGATACCGGTATCACAAAATTTTCAATTTTTTTCAATTTTTCAAATTTGGCTGAAAATTGTTTTTAATGAAAGGTTTGATGCATAGGCGAACAAAAAACCTCAATTTAGAACATAACAATCTAGAACAAGTGTATAAAACTAATATCAAAAACGTCAAAAATTTGAAAAATTCTGCGATACCGGTATCACAAAATTTTCAACTTTTTTCAACTTTTTTTATAGAAAGGTTTGATGAACAGGAGAACAAAAAACCTCAAATTAGATCATATAAATCTAGAACTAGTGTATAAAACTAATATCAAGAAAGGTCAAAATTTTGAAAAATTCTGCGATACCGGTATCACAAAATTTTCAACTTTTTTCAAGTTTTTAAATTTGGCTGAAAATTGTTTTAATAGAGAGGTTCGATACATGGGAGCACAAAAAACCTCAAAATAGATCATATCAATCTAGAACTAGTGTATAAAACTAATATCAAGAAAGGTCAAAATTTTGAAAAATTCTGCGATACCGGTATCACAAAATTTTCAACTTTTTTCAAGTTTTTAAATTTGGCTGGAAATTGTTTTAATAGAGAGGTTCGATACATGGGAGCACAAAAAACCTCAAAATAGATCATATCAATCTAGAACTAGTGTATAAAACTAATATCAAGAAAGGTCAAAATTTTGAAAAATTCTGCAATACCGGTATCACAAAATTTTCAAGTTTTTTCAAGTTTTCAAATTTGGCTGAAAAATGTTTTTAGAAAGGTTTGATGCATGGAAGCATACAAAAATTTCAAATTAGATCATATCAAACTAGAACTAGTGTATAAAACTAATATCAAGAAAAGTCAAAATTTTGAAAAATTCTGCGATACCGGTATCACAAAATTTTCAACTTTTTTCAAGTTTTCAAATTTGGCTGAAAAATGTTTTTATAGAGAGGTTCGATTCATGGGAGCACAAAAAACCTCAAAATAGATCATATCAATCTAGAACTAGTGTATAAAACTAATATCAAGAAAGGTCAAAGTTTTGAAAAATTCTGCGATACCGGTATCACAAAATTTTCAACTTTTTTCAAGTTTTCAAATTTGGCTAAAAAATGTTTTTATAGAAAGGTTTGATGGATGAGAGTTCAAAAAACCTCAAATTAGATCATATCAATCTAGAACTAGTGTATAAAACTAATATCAAGAAAAGTCAAAATTTTGAAAAATTCTGCGATACCGGTATCACAAAATTTTCAACTTTTTTCAAGTTTTCAAATTTGGCTGAAAAATGTTTTTATAGAGAGGTTCGATACATGGGAGCACAAAAAACCTCAAAATAGATCATATCAATCTAGAACTAGTGTATAAAACTAATATCAAGAAAGGTCAAAATTTTGAAAAATTCTGCGATACCGGTATCACAAAATTTTCAACTTTTTTCAAGTTTTCAAATTTGGCTGAAAAATGTTTTTATAGAAAGGTTTGATGCATGGAAGCATACAAAAATTTCAAATTAGATCATATCAAACTAGAACTAGTGTATAAAACTAATATCAAGAAAAGTAAAAATTTCTAAAAATTCTGCGATACGGTATCACAAAATTTTCAACTTTTTTCAAGTTTTCAAATTTGGCTAAAAAATGTTTTTATAGAAAGGTTTGATGGATGAGAGTTCAAAAAACCTCAAATTAGATCATATCAATCTAGAACTAGTGTATAAAACTAATATCAAGAAAAGTCAAAATTTTGAAAAATTCTGCGATACCGGTATCACAAAATTTTCAACTTTTTTCAACTTTTCAAATTTGGCTGAAAGTTGTTTTTATAGAGAGGTTTGATGCATGGGAGCACAAAAAACCTCAAAATAGATTATATTAATCTAGAACTAGTGTATAAAACTAATATCAAGAAAGGTCAAAATTTTGAAAAATTCTGCGATACCGGTATCACAAAATTTTCAATTTTTTTCACTTTTTCATATTTGGCTGAAAATTGTTTTTAATGAAAGGTTTGATGCATAGGCGAAAAAAAACCTCAATTTAAAACATAACAATCTAGAACAAGTGTAAAAAACTAATATCAAAAAAGGTCAAAATTTTGAAAAATTCTGCGTACCGGTATCACAAAATTTTCAACTTTTTTTTAAGTTTTCAAACTTGGCTGAAAATTGTTTTTATAAAAAGGTTTGATGAATAGGAGAACAAAAACCTCAAATTAGATCATATCAATCTAAAACTAGTGTATAAAACTAATATTAAGAAAGGTCAAAATTTTGAAAAATTCTGCGATACCGGTATCACAAAATTTTCAACTTTTTTTCAAGTTTTCAAATTTGGCTAAAAATGTTTTTATAGAAAGGTTTGATGCATGGAAGCATACAAAAATTTCAAATTAGATCATATCAATCTAGAACTAGTGTATAAAACTAATATCAAGAAAAGTCAAAATTTTGAAAAATTCTGCGATACCGGTATCACAAAATTTTCAACTTTTTTCAACTTTTCAAATTTGGCTGAAAGTTGTTTTTATAGAAAGGTTTGATGGATGAGAGTTCAAAAAACCTCAAATTAGATCATATCAATCTAGAACTAGTGTATAAAACTAATATCAAGAAAAGTCAAAATTTTGAAAAATTCTGCGATACCGGTATCACAAAATTTTCAACTTTTTTCAACTTTTCAAATTTGGCTGAAAATTGTTTTTATAGAGAGGTTTGATGCATGGGAGCACAAAAAACCTCAAAATAGATCATATCAAACTAGAACTAGTGTATAAAACTAATATCAAAAAAGGTCAAAATTTTGAAAAATTCTGCGTACCGGTATCACAAAATTTTCAACTTTTTTAATGTTTTCAAACTTGGCTGAAAATTGTTTTTATAAAAAGGTTTGATGAATAGGAGAACAAAAACCTCAAATTAGATCATATCAATCTAAAACTAGTGTATAAAACTAATATTAAGAAAGGTCAAAATTTTGAAAAATTCTGCGATACCGGTATCACAAAATTTTCAACTTTTTTTCAAGTTTTCAAATTTGGCTAAAAATGTTTTTATAGAAAGGTTTGATGCATGGAAGCATACAAAAATTTCAAATTAGATCATATCAATCTAGAACTAGTGTATAAAACTAATATCAAGAAAAGTAAAAATTACTAAAAATTCTGCGATACCGGTATCACAAAATTTTCAACTTTTTTCAAGTTTTCAAATTTGGCTGAAAATTGTTTTTATAGAATGGTTTGATGGATGAGAGTTCAAAAAACCGCAAATTAGATCATATCAGTCTAGAACTAGTGTATAAAACTGATATCAAGAAAGGTCAAAATTTTGAAAAATTCTGCGATACCGGTATCACAAAATTTTCAACTTTTTTCAACTTTTTTTACAGAAAGGTTTGATGAACAGGAGAACAAAAAACCTCAAATTAGATCATATCAATCTAGAACTAGTGTATAAAACTAATATCAAGAAAGGTCAAAATTTTGAAAAATTCTGCGATACCGGTATCACAAAATTTTCAACTTTTTTCAAGTTTTCAAATTTGGCTGAAAATTGTTTTTATAGAAAGGTTCGATGAATAGGAGAACAAAAAACCTCAAAATAGATTATATCAATCTAGAACTAGTGTATAAAACTAATATCAAGAAAGGTCAAAATTTTGAAAAATTCTGCGATACCGGTATCACAAAATTTTCAACTTTTTTCAAGTTTTCAAATTTGGCTGAAAATTGTTTTTATAGAAAGGTTTGATGGATGAGAGTTCAAAAAACGGCAAATTAGATCATATCAGTCTAGAACTAGTGTATAAAACTAATATCAAGAAAGGTCAAAATTTTGAAAAATTCTGCGATACCGGTATCACAAAATTTTCAACTTTTTTCAACTTTTTTTATAGAAAGGTTTGATAAACAGGAGAACAAAAAACCTCAAATTAGATCATATCAATCTAGAACTAGTGTATAAAAATAATATCAAGAAAGGTCAAAATTTTGAAAAATTCTGCGATACCGGTATCATAAAATTTTCAACTTTTTTCAAGTTTTTAAATTTGGCTGAAAATTGTTTTAATAGAGAGGTTCGATACATGGGAGCCCAAAAAACCTCAAAATAGATCATATCAATCTAGAACTAGTGTATAAAACTAATATCAAGAAAGGTCAAAATTTTGAAAAATTCTGCGATACCGGTATCACAAAATTTTCAACTTTTTTCAAGTTTTTAAATTTGGCTGAAAAATGTTTTTATAGAAAGGTTTGATACTTGGGAGCACAAAAAACTTCAAATTAGATCATATCAAACTAGAACTAGTGTATAAAACTAATTTCAAGAAGGGTCAAAATTTCTAAAAATTCTGCGATACCGGTATCACAAAATTTTCAACTTTTTTCAAGCTTTCAAATTTGGCTGAAAAATGTTTTTATAGAAAGGTTTGATGCATGGAAGCATACAAAAATTTCAAATTAGATCATATCAATCTAGAACTAGTGTATAAAACTAATATCAAGAAAAGTCAAAATTTTGATAAATTCTGCGATACCGGTATCACAAAATTTTCAACTTTTTTCAAGTTTTCAAATTTGGCTGAAAAATGTTTTTATAGAGAGGTTCGATTCATGGGAGCACAAAAAACCTCAAAATAGATCATATCAATCTAGAACTAGTGTATAAAACTAATATCAAGAAAGGTCAAAGTTTTGAAAAATTCTGCGATACCGGTATCACAAAATTTTCAACTTTTTTCAAGTTTTTAAATTTGACTGAAAAATGTTTTTATAGAAAGGTTTGATACTTGGGAGCACAAAAAACCTCAAAATAGATCATATCAATCTAGAACTAGTGTATAAAACTAATATCAAGAAAGGTCAAAATTTTGAAAAATTCTGCGATACCGGTATCACAAAATTTTCAACTTTTTTCAAGTTTTCAAATTTGGCTGAAAAATGTTTTTATAGAAAGGTTTGATGCATGGAAGCATACAAAAATTTCAAATTAGATCATATCAAACTAGAACTAGTGTATAAAACTAATATCAAGAAAAGTAAAAATTTCTAAAAATTCTGCGATACGGTATCACAAAATTTTCAACTTTTTTCAAGTTTTCAAATTTGGCTAAAAAATGTTTTTATAGAAAGGTTTGATGGATGAGAGTTCAAAAAACCTCAAATTAGATCATATCAATCTAGAACTAGTGTATAAAACTAATATCAAGAAAAGTCAAAATTTTGAAAAATTCTGCGATACCGGTATCACAAAATTTTCAACTTTTTTCAACTTTTCAAATTTGGCTGAAAGTTGTTTTTATAGAGAGGTTTGATGCATGGGAGCACAAAAAACCTCAAAATAGATTATATTAATCTAGAACTAGTGTATAAAACTAATATCAAGAAAGGTCAAAATTTTGAAAAATTCTGCGATACCGGTATCACAAAATTTTCAATTTTTTTCACTTTTTCATATTTGGCTGAAAATTGTTTTTAATGAAAGGTTTGATGCATAGGCGAAAAAAACCTCAATTTAAAACATAACAATCTAGAACAAGTGTAAAAAACTAATATCAAAAAAGGTCAAAATTTTGAAAAATTCTGCGTACCGGTATCACAAAATTTTCAACTTTTTTTTAAGTTTTCAAACTTGGCTGAAAATTGTTTTTATAAAAAGGTTTGATGAATAGGAGAACAAAATCCTCAAATTAGATCATATCAATCTAAAACTAGTGTATAAAACTAATATCAAGAAAGGTCAAATTTTTGAAAAATTCTTCGATACCGGTATAACAAAACTTTCAACTTTTTTCAAGTTTTTAAATTTGGCTGAAAATTGTTTTAATAGAGAGGTTCGATACATGGGAGCACAAAAAACCTCAAAATAGATCATATCAATCTAGAACTAGTGTATAAAACTAATATCAAAAAAGGTCAAAATTTTGAAAAATTCTGCGATACCGGTATCACAAAATTTTCAACTTTTTTCAACTTTTCAAATTTGGCTGAAAATTGTTTTTATAGAGAGGTTTGATGGATGAGAGTTCAAAAAACCTCAAATTAGATCATATCAATCTAGAACTAGTGTATAAAACTAATATCAAGAAAAGTAAAAATTTTGATAAATTCAGCGATACCGGTATCACAAAATTTTCAACTTTTTTCAAGTTTTCAAATTTGGCTAAAAAATGTTTTTATAGAGAGGTTTGATGCATGGGAGCACAAAAAACCTCAAAATAGATCATATCAAACTAGAACTAGTGTATAAAACTAATATCAAAAAAGGTCAAAATTTTGAAAAATTCTGCGTACCGGTATCACAAAATTTTCAACTTTTTTAATGTTTTCAAACTTGGCTGAAAATTGTTTTTATAAAAAGGTTTGATGAATAGGAGAACAAAAACCTCAAATTAGATCATATCAATCTAAAACTAGTGTATAAAACTAATATTAAGAAAGGTCAAAATTTTGAAAAATTCTGCGATACCGGTATCACAAAATTTTCAACTTTTTTTCAAGTTTTCAAATTTGGCTAAAAATGTTTTTATAGAAAGGTTTGATGCATGGAAGCATACAAAAATTTCAAATTAGATCATATCAATCTAGAACTAGTGTATAAAACTAATATCAAGAAAAGTAAAAATTTCTAAAAATTCTGCGATACCGGTATCACAAAATTTTCAACTTTTTTCAAGTTTTCAAATTTGGCTAAAAAATGTTTTTATAGAAAGGTTTGATGGATGAGAGTTCAAAAAACCTCAAATTAGATCATATCAATCTAGAACTAGTGTATAAAACTAATATTAAGAAAAGTCAAAATTTTGAAAAATTATGCGATACCGGTATCACAAAACTTTCAACTTTTTTCAAGTTTTTAAATTTGGCTGAAAATGTTTTTATAGAAAGGTTTGATACTTGGGAGCACAAAAAACTTCAAATTAGATCATATCAAACTAGAACTAGTGTATAAAACTAATTTCAAGAAGGGTCAAAATTTCTAAAAATTCTGCGATACCGGTATCACAAAATTTTCAACTTTTTTCAAGTTTTCATATTTGGCTGAAAAATGTTTTTATAGAAAGGTTTGATGCATGGAAGCATAGAAAAAATTTCAAATTAGATCATATCAATCTAGAACTAGTGTATAAAACTAATATCAAGAAAAGTAAAAATTACTAAAAATTCTGCGATACCGGTATCACAAAATTTTCAACTTTTTTCAAGTTTTCAAATTTGGCTGAAAATTGTTTTTATAGAATGGTTTGATGGATGAGAGTTCAAAAAACCGCAAATTAGATCATATCAGTCTAGAACTAGTGTATAAAACTGATATCAAGAAAGGTCAAAATTTTGAAAAATTCTGCGATACCGGTATCACAAAATTTTCAACTTTTTTCAACTTTTTTTACAGAAAGGTTTGATGAACAGGAGAACAAAAAACCTCAAATTAGATCATATCAATCTAGAACTAGTGTATAAAACTAATATCAAGAAAGGTCAAAATTTTGAAAAATTCTGCGATACCGGTATCACAAAATTTTCAATTTTTTTCAATTTTTCATATTTGGCTGAAAAATGTTTTTAATGAAAGGTTTGATGCATAGGCGAACAAAAGTGTATAAAACTAATATCAAGAAAAGTCAAAATTTTGAAAAATTCTGCGATACCGGTATCACAAAATTTTCAACTTTTTTCAACTTTTTTTATAGAAAGGTTTGATGAACAGGAGAACAAAAAACCTCAAATTAGATCATATCAATCTAGAACTAGTGTATAAAACTAATATCAAGAAAAGTCAAAATTTTGAAAAATTCTGCGATACCGGTATCACAAAATTTTCAACTTTTTTCAAGTTTTCAAATTTGGCTAAAAAATGTTTTTATAGAAAGGTTTGATGGATGAGAGTTCAAAAAACCTCAACTTAGATCATATCAATCTAGAACTAGTGTATAAAACTAATATCAAGAAAAGTCAAAATTTTGAAAAATTCTGCGATACCGGTATCACAAAATTTTCAACTTTTTTCAACTTTTTTTATAGAAAGGTTTGATGAACAGGAGAACAAAAAAACCTCAAATTAGATCATATCAATCTAGAACTAGTGTATAAAACTAATATCAAGAAAGGTCAAAATTTTGAAAAATCCTGCGATACCGGTATCACAAAATTTTATACTTTTTTCAATTTTACCTCAAAATAGATCATATCAATCTAGAACTAGTGTATAAAACTAATATCAAGAAAGGTCAAAATTTTGAAAAATTCTGCAATACCGGTATCACAAAAGTTTCAACTTTTTTCAAGTTTTTAAATTTGGCTGAAACTTGTTTTAATAGAGAGGTTTGATACATGGGAGCACAAAAAACCTCAAAATAGATCATATCAATCTAGAACTAGTGTATAAAACTAATATCAAGAAAGGTCAAAATTTTGAAAAATTCTGCAATACCGGTATCACAAAAGTTTCAACTTTTTTCAAGTTTTTAAATTTGGCTGAAAATTGTTTTAATAGAGAGGTTTGATACATGGGAGCACAAAAAACCTCAAAATAGATCGATACCGGTATCACAAAATTTTCAACTTTTTTCAACTTTTCAAATTTGGCTGAAAATTGTTTTTATAGAGAGGTTTGATGCATGGGAGCACAAAAAACCTCAAAATAGATTATATCAATCTAGAACTAGTGTATAAAACTAAAATCAAGAAAGGTCAAAATTTTGAAAAATTCTGCGATACCGGTATCACAAAATTTTCAACTTTTTTCAAGTTTTTAAATTTGGCTGAAAAATGTTTTTATAGAAAGGTTTGATACATGGGAGCACAAAAAACTTCAAATTAGATCATATCAAACTAGAACTAGTGTATAAAACTAATTTCAAGAAGAGTCAAAATTTTGAAAAATTCTGCGATACCGGTATCACAAAATTTTCAACTTTTTTCAATTTTTCAAATTTGGCTGAAAATTGTTTTTATAGAAAGGTTCGATGAATAGGAGAACAAAAAACCTCAAAATAGATCATATCAATCTAGAACTAGTGTATAAAACTAATATCAAGAAAGGTCAAAATTTTGAAAAATTCTGCGATACCGGTATCACAAAATTTTCAACTTTTTTCAAGTTTTTAAATTTGGCTGAAAATTGTTTTAATAGAGAGGTTCGATACCTGGGAGCACAAAAAACCTCAAAATAGATCATATCACTCTAGAACTAGTGTATAAAACTAATATCAAGAAAGGTCAAAATTTTGAAAAATTCTGCGATACCGGTATCACAAAATTTTCAACTTTTTTCAAGTTTTTAAACTTGGCTGAAAAATGTTTTTATAGAAAGGTTTGATACATGGGAGCACAAAAAACTTCAAATTAGATCATATCAAACTAGAACTAGTGTATAAAACTAATTTCAAGAAGAGTCAAAATTTTGAAAAATTCTGCGATACCGGTATCACAAAATTTTCAACTTTTTTAATGTTTTCAAACTTGGCTGAAAATTGTTTTTATAGAAAGCTTTGATGAATAGGAGAACAAAAACCTCAAATTTGATCATATCAATCTAAAACTAGTGTATAAAACTAATATCAAGAAAGATCAAAATTTTGAAAAATTCTGCGATACCGGTATCACAAAATTTTCAACTTTTTTAATGTTTTTAAATGTGGCTGAAAGTTGTTTTTATAGAAAGGTTTGATGCATAGGAGAA
Organism: Erpobdella octoculata; assembly: GCA_963978895.1. Classification (NCBI taxonomy): domain Eukaryota; kingdom Metazoa; phylum Annelida; class Clitellata; order Hirudinida; family Erpobdellidae; genus Erpobdella; species Erpobdella octoculata. The sequence goes on from OZ022244.1 coordinate 23,607,544, forward strand.
CAAAAAACCTCAAATTAGATCATATCAATCTAGAACTAGTGTATAAAACTAATATCAAGAAAGGTCAAAATTGTGAAAAATTCTGCGATACAGGTATCACAAAATTTTCAACTTTTTTCAATTTTTCAAATTTGGCTGAAAATTGTTTTAATAGAAAGGTTCGATGCATGGAAGCACAAAAAACATCAAATTAGATCATATCAAACTAGAACTAGTGTATAAAACTAATATCAAGAAAAGTAAAAATTTCTAAAAATTCTGCGATACCGGTATCACAAAATTTTCAACTTTTTTCAAGTTTTCAAATTTGGCTGAAAAATGTTTTTATAGAAAGATTTGATGGATGAGAGTTCAAAAAACCGCAAATTAGATCATATCAGTCTAGAACTAGTGTATAAAACTAATATCAAGAAAGGTCAAAATTTTGAAAAAATCTGCGATACCGGTATTACAAAATTTTCAACTTTTTTAATGTTTTTAAATTTGGCTGAAAGTTGTTTTTATAGAAAGGTTTGATGCACAGGAGAACAAAAAACCTCAAATTAGATCATATCAGTCTAGAACTAGTGTATAAAACTAATATCAAAAAAGGTCAAAATTTTGAAAAATTCTGCGATACCGGTATCACAAAATTTTCAACTTTTTTCAACTTTTTTTATAGAAAGGTTTGATGAACAGGAGAACAAAAAACCTTAAATTAGATCATATCAATCTAGAACTAGTGTATAAAACTAATATCAAGAAAGGTCAAATTTTTGAAAAATTCTGCGATACCGGTATCACAAAATTTTCAACTTTTTTCAATTTTTCAAATTTGGCTGAAAATTGTTTTAATAGAAAGGTTCGATGCATGGAAGCACAAAAAACATCAAATTAGATCATATCAAACTAGAACTAGTGTATAAAACTAATATCAAGAAAAGTAAAAATTTCTAAAAATTCTGCGATACCGGTATCACAAAATTTTCAACTTTTTTCAAGTTTTCAAATTTGGCTGAAAATTGTTTTTATAGAAAGGTTTGATGGATGAGAGTTCAAAAAACCGCAAATTAGATCATATCAGTCTAGAACTAGTGTATAAAACTAATATCAAGAAAGGTCAAAATTTTGAAAAATTCTGCGATACCGGTATCACAAAATTTTCAACTTTTTTCAACTTTTTTTATAGAAAGGTTTGATGAACAGGAGAACAAAAAACCTCAAATTAGATCATATCAATCTAGAACTAGTGTATAAAACTAATTTCAAGAAGGGTCAAAATTTCTAAAAATTCTGCGATACCGGTATTACAAAATTTTCAACTTTTTTAATGTTTTTAAATTTGGCTGAAAGTTGTTTTTATAGAAAGGTTTGATGCACAGGAGAACAAAAAACCTCAAATTAGATCATATCAGTCTAGAACTAGTGTATAAAACTAATATCAAAAAAGGTCAAAATTTTGAAAAATTCTGCGATACCGGTATCACAAAATTTTCAACTTTTTTCAACTTTTTTTATAAAAAGGTTTGATGAACAGGAGAACAAAAAACCTTAAATTAGATCATATCAATCTAGAACTAGTGTAAAACTAATATCAAGAAAGGTCAAATTTTTGAAAAATTCTGCGATACCGGTATCACAAAATTTTCAACTTTTTTCAATTTTTCAAATTTGGCTGAAAATTGTTTTAATAGAAAGGTTCGATGCATGGAAGCACAAAAAACATCAAATTAGATCATATCAAACTAGAACTAGTGTATAAAACTAATATCAAGAAAAGTAAAAATTTCTAAAAATTCTGCGATACCGGTATCACAAAATTTTCAACTTTTTTCAAGTTTTCAAATTTGGCTGAAAAATGTTTTTATAGAAAGATTTGATGGATGAGAGTTCAAAAAACCTCAAATTAGATCATATCAATCTAGAACTAGTGTATAAAACTAATATCAAGAAAAGTCAAAATTTTGAAAAACTCTGCAATACCGGTATCACAAAATTTTCAACTTTTTTCAAGTTTTCAAATTTGGCTGAAAATTGTTTTAATAGAGAGGTTTGATACATGGGAGCACAAAAAACCTCAAAAAAGATCATATCAATCTAGAACTAGTGTATAAAACTAATATCAAGAAATGTCAAAATGTTGAAAAATTCTGCGATACCGGTATCACAAAATTTTCAACTTTTTTCAAGTTTTTAAATTTGGCTGAAAAATGTTTTTATAGAAAGGTTTGATGGATGAGAGTTCAAAAAACCGCAAATTAGATCATATCAGTCTAGAACTAGTGTATAAAACTAATATCAAGAAAGGTCAAAATTTTGAAAAATTCTGCGATACCGGTATCACAAAATTTTCAACTTTTTTCAACTTTTTTTATAGAAAGGTTTGATGAACAGGAGAACAAAAAACCTCAAATTAGATCATATCAATCTAGAACTAGTGTATAAAACTAATATCAAGAAAGGTCAAAATTTTGAAAAATTCTGCGATACCGGTATCACAAAATTTTCAACTTTTTTCAAGTTTTCAAATTTGGCTGAAAAATGTTTTTATAGAAAGATTTGATGGATGAGAGTTCAAAAAACCTCAAATTAGATCATATCAATCTAGAACTAGTGTATAAAACTAATATCAAGAAAAGTCAAAATTTTGAAAAACTCTGCGATACCGGTATCACAAAATTTTCAACTTTTTTCAAGTTTTCAAATTTGGCTGAAAATTGTTTTTATAGAAAGGTTTGATGGATGAGAGTTCAAAAAACCGCAAATTCGATCATATCAGTCTAGAACTAGTGTATAAAACTAATATCAAGAAAGGTCAAAATTTTGAAAAATTCTGCGATACCGGTATCACAAAATTTTCAACTTTTTTCAACTTTTCAAATTTGGCTGAAAATTGTTTTTATAGAAAGGTTTGATGCATGGAAGCACAAAAAACCTCAAAATAGATTATATCAATCTAGAACTAGTGTATAAAACTAATATTAGGAAAGGTCAAATTTTTGAAAAATTCCGCGATTTCGTATCACAAAATTTTCAACTTTTTTCAACTTTTTTATAGAAAGGTTTGATGAACAGGAGAACAAAAAACCTCAAATTAGATCATATCAATCTAGAACTAGTGTATAAAACTAATTTCAAGAAGGGTCAAAATTTCTAAAAATTCTGCGATACCGGTATCACAAAATTTTCAACTTTTTTCAAGTTTTCAAATTTGGCTGAAAAATGTTTTTATAGAAAGATTTGATGGATGAGAGTTCAAAAAACCTCAAATTAGATCATATCAATCTAGAACTAGTGTATAAAACTAATATCAAGAAAAGTCAAAATTTTGAAAAACTCTGCGATACCTGTATCACAAAATTTTCAACTTTTTTCAACTTTTCAAATTTGGCTGAAAATTGTTTTTATAGAGAGGTTTGATGCATGGGAGCACAAAAAACCTCAAAATATATCAATCTAGAACTAGTGTATAAAACTAATATCAAGAAAGGTCAAAATTTTGAAAAATTCTGCGATACCGGTATCACAAAATTTTCAATTTTTTTCACTTTTTCATATTTGGCTGAAAATTGTTTTTAATGAAAGGTTTGATGCATAGGCGAACAAAAAACCTCAATTTAGAACATAACAATCTAGAACAAGTGTATAAAACTAATATCAAGAAAGGTCAAAATTTTGAAAAATTCTGCGATACCGGTATCACAAAATTTTCAACTTTTTTAATGTTTTCAAACTTGGCTGAAAATTGTTTTTATAGAAAGGTTTGATGAATAGGAGAACAAAAACCTCAAATTAGATCATATCAATCTAAAACTAGTGTATAAAACTAATATCAAGGAAAGTCAAAATTTTGAAAAATTCTGCAATACCGGTATTACAAAATTTTCAACTTTTTTAATGTTTTTAAATTTGGCTGAAAGTTGTTTTTATAGAAAGGTTTGATGCATAGGAGAACAAAAAACCTCAAATTAGATCATATCAATCTAGAACTAGTGTATAAAACTAATATCAAGAAAAGTCAAAATTTTGAAAAATTCTGCGATACCGGTATCACAAAATTTTCAACTTTTTTCAACTTTTCAAATTTGGCTGAAAATTGTTTTTATAGAAAGGTTTGATGGATGAGAGTTCAAAAAACCGCAAATTAGATCATATCAGTCTAGAACTAGTGTATAAAACTAATATCAAGAAAGGTCAAAATTTTGAAGAATTCTGCGATACCGGTATCACAAAGTTTTCAACTTTTTTCAACTTTTTTTATAGAAAGGTTTGATGAACAGGAGAACAAAAAACCTCAAATTAGATCATATCAATCTAGAACTAGTGTATAAAACTAATATCAATAAAGGTCAAATTTTTGAAAAATTCTTCGATACCGGTATCACAAAACTTTCAACTTTTTTCAAGTTTTTAAATTTGGCTGAAAATTGTTTTAATAGAGAGGTTCGATACATGGGAGCACAAAAAACCTCAAAAAATATCATATCAATCTAGAACTAGTGTAGAAAACTAATATCAAGAAAAGTCAAAATTTTGAAAAATTCTGCGATACCGGTATCACAAAATTTTCAACTTTTTTCAACTTTTTTTATAGAAAGGTTTGATGAACAGGAGAACAAAAAACCTCAAATTAGATCATATCAATCTAGAACTAGTGTATAAAACTAATATCAAGAAAGGTCAAAATTTTGAAAAATTCTGCGATACCGGTATCACAAAATTTTCAACTTTTTTCAATTTTTCAAATTTGGCTGAAAATTGTTTTAATAGAAAGGTTCGATGCATGGAAGCACAAAAAACATCAAATTAGATCATATCAAACTAGAACTAGTGTATAAAACTAATATCAAGAAAAGTAAAAATTTCTAAAAATTCTGCGATACCGGTATCACAAAATTTTCAACTTTTTTCAAGTTTTCAAATTTGGCTGAAAAATGTTTTTATAGAAAGGTTTGATGCATGGAAGCATACAAAAACATCAAATTAGATCATATCAAACTAGAACTAGTGTATAAAACTAATATCAAGAAAAGTAAAAATTTCTAAAAATTCTGCGATACCGGTATCACAAAATTTTCAACTTTTTTCAAGTTTTCAAATTTGGCTGAAAAATGTTTTTATAGAAAGATTTGATGGATGAGAGTTCAAAAAACCTCAAATTAGATCATATCAATCTAGAACTAGTGTATAAAACTAATATCAAGAAAAGTCAAAATTTTGAAAAACTCTGCAATACCGGTATCACAAAATTTTCAACTTTTTTCAAGTTTTCAAATTTGGCTGAAAATTGTTTTTATAGAGAGGTTTGATGCATGGGAGCACAAAAAACCTCAAAATAGATTATATCAATCTAGAACTAGTGTATAAAACTAATATTAGGAAAGGTCAAATTTTTGAAAAATTCCGCGATTTCGTATCACAAAATTTTCAAATTTTTTCAAGTTTTCAAATTTGGCTGAAACTTGTTTTAATAGAGAGGTTTGATACATGGGAGCACAAAAAACCTCAAAATAGATCATATCAATCTAGAACTAGTGTATAAAACTAATATCAAGAAATGTCAAAATTTTGAAAAATTCTGCGATACCGGTATCACAAAATTTTCAACTTTTTTCAAGTTTTTAAATTTGGCTGAAAAATGTTTTTATAGAAAGGTTTGATGGATGAGAGTTCAAAAAACCGCAAATTAGATCATATCAGTCTAGAACTAGTGTATAAAACTAATATCAAGAAAGGTCAAAATTTTGAAAAATTCTGCGATACCGGTATCTCAAAATTTTCAACTTTTTTCAACTTTTTTTATAGAAAGGTTTGATGAACAGGAGAACAAAAAACCTCAAATTAGATCATATCAATCTAGAACTAGTGTATAAAACTAATATCAAGAAAGGTCAAAATTGTGAAAAATTCTGCGATACCGGTATCACAAAATTTTCAACTTTTTTCAATTTTTCAAATTTGGCTGAAAAATGTTTTTATAGAAAGGATTGATGCATGGAAGCACAAAAAACATCAAATTAGATCATATCAAACTAGAACTAGTGTATAAAACTAATATCAAGAGAAGTAAAAATTTCTAAAAATTCTGCGATACCGGTATCACAAAATTTTCAACTTTTTTCAAATTTTCAAATTTGGCTGAAAAATGTTTTTATAGAAAGATTTGATGGATGAGAGTTCAAAAAACCTCAAATTAGATCATATCAATCTAGAACTAGTGTATAAAACTAATATCAAGAAAAGTCAAAATTTTGAAAAACTCTGCGATACCGGTATCACAAAATTTTCAACTTTTTTCAACTTTTCAAATTTGGCTGAAAATTGTTTTTATAGAGAGGTTTGATGCATGGGAGCACAAAAAACCTCAAAATATATCAATCTAGAACTAGTGTATAAAACTAATATCAAGAAAGGTCAAAATTTTGAAAAATTCTGCGATACCGGTATCACAAAATTTTCAATTTTTTTCACTTTTTCATATTTGGCTGAAAATTGTTTTTAATGAAAGGTTTGATGCATAGGCGAACAAAAACCTCAAATTAGATCATATCAATCTAAAACTAGTGTATAAAACTAATATCAAGGAAAGTCAAAATTTTGAAAAATTCTGCGATACCGGTATTACAAAATTTTCAACTTTTTTAATGTTTTTAAATTTGGCTGAAAGTTGTTTTTATAGAAAGGTTTGATGCATAGGAGAACAAAAAACCTCAAATTAGATCATATCAATCTAGAACTAGTGTATAAAACTAATATCAAGAAAAGTCAAAATTTTGAAAAATTCTGCGATACCGGTATCACAAAATTTTCAACTTTTTTCAACTTTTTTTATAGAAAGGTTTGATGAACAGGAGAACAAAAAACCTTAAATTAGATCATATCAATCTAGAACTAGTGTATAAAACTAATATCAAGAAAGGTCAAATTTTTGAAAAATTCTGCGATACCGGTATCACAAAATTTTCAACTTTTTTCAATTTTTCAAATTTGGCTGAAAATTGTTTTAATAGAAAGGTTCGATGCATGGAAGCACAAAAAACATCAAATTAGATCATATCAAACTAGAACTAGTGTATAAAACTAATATCAAGAAAAGTAAAAATTTCTAAAAATTCTGCGATACCGGTATCACAAAATTTTCAACTTTTTTCAAGTTTTCAAATTTGGCTGAAAATTGTTTTTATAGAAAGGTTTGATGGATGAGAGTTCAAAAAACCGCAAATTAGATCATATCAGTCTAGAACTAGTGTATAAAACTAATATCAAGAAAGGTCAAAATTTTGAAAAATTCTGCGATACCGGTATCACAAAATTTTCAACTTTTTTCAACTTTTTTTATAGAAAGGTTTGATGAACAGGAGAACAAAAAACCTCAAATTAGATCATATCAATCTAGAACTAGTGTATAAAACTAATTTCAAGAAGGGTCAAAATTTCTAAAAATTCTGCGATACCGGTATTACAAAATTTTCAACTTTTTTAATGTTTTTAAATTTGGCTGAAAGTTGTTTTTATAGAAAGGTTTGATGCACAGGAGAACAAAAAACCTCAAATTAGATCATATCAGTCTAGAACTAGTGTATAAAACTAATATCAAAAAAGGTCAAAATTTTGAAAAATTCTGCGATACCGGTATCACAAAATTTTCAACTTTTTTCAACTTTTTTTATAAAAAGGTTTGATGAACAGGAGAACAAAAAACCTTAAATTAGATCATATCAATCTAGAACTAGTGTAAAACTAATATCAAGAAAGGTCAAATTTTTGAAAAATTCTGCGATACCGGTATCACAAAATTTTCAACTTTTTTCAATTTTTCAAATTTGGCTGAAAATTGTTTTAATAGAAAGGTTCGATGCATGGAAGCACAAAAAACATCAAATTAGATCATATCAAACTAGAACTAGTGTATAAAACTAATATCAAGAAAAGTAAAAATTTCTAAAAATTCTGCGATACCGGTATCACAAAATTTTCAACTTTTTTCAAGTTTTCAAATTTGGCTGAAAAATGTTTTTATAGAAAGATTTGATGGATGAGAGTTCAAAAAACCTCAAATTAGATCATATCAATCTAGAACTAGTGTATAAAACTAATATCAAGAAAAGTCAAAATTTTGAAAAACTCTGCAATACCGGTATCACAAAATTTTCAACTTTTTTCAAGTTTTCAAATTTGGCTGAAAATTGTTTTTATAGAAAGGTTTGATGGATGAGAGTTCAAAAAACCGCAAATTAGATCATATCAGTCTAGAACTAGTGTATAAAACTAATATCAAGAAAGGTCAAAATTTTGAAAAATTCTGCGATACCGGTATCACAAAATTTTCAACTTTTTTCAACTTTTTTTATAGAAAGGTTTGATGAACAGGAGAACAAAAAACCTCAAATTAGATCATATCAATCTAGAACTAGTGTATAAAACTAATTTCAAGAAGGGTCAAAATTTCTAAAAATTCTGCGATACCGGTATTACAAAATTTTCAACTTTTTTAATGTTTTTAAATTTGGCTGAAAGTTGTTTTTATAGAAAGGTTTGATGCACAGGAGAACAAAAAACCTCAAATTAGATCATATCAGTCTAGAACTAGTGTATAAAACTAATATCAAGAAAGGTCAAAATTTTGAAAAATTCTGCGATACCGGTATCACAAAATTTTCAACTTTTTTCAACTTTTTTTATAGAAAGGTTTGATGAACAGGAGAACAAAAAACCTCAAATTAGATCATATCAATCTAGAACTAGTGTATAAAACTAATATGAAGAAAGGTCAAAATTTTGAAAAATTCTGCGATACCGGTATCACAAAATTTTCAACTTTTTTCAATTTTTCAAATTTGGCTGGACATTGTTTTTTTAGAAAGGTTCGATGAATAGGAGAACAAAAAACCTCAAAATAGATCATATCAATCTAGAACTAGTGTATAAAACTAATATCAAGAAAGGTCAAAATTTTGAAAAATTCTGCGATACCGGTATCACAAAAGTTTCAACTTTTTTCAAGTTTTTAAATTTGGCTGAAACTTGTTTTAATAGAGAGGTTTGATACATGGGAGCACAAAAAACCTCAAAAAAGATCATATCAATCTAGAACTAGTGTATAAAACTAATATCAAGAAATGTCAAAATGTTGAAAAATTCTGCGATACCGGTATCACAAAATTTTCAACTTTTTTCAAGTTTTTAAATTTGGCTGAAAAATGTTTTTATAGAAAGGTTTGATGGATGAGAGTTCAAAAAACCGCAAATTAGATCATATCAGTCTAGAACTAGTGTATAAAACTAATATCAAGAAAGGTCAAAATTTTGAAAAATTCTGCGATACCGGTATCACAAAATTTTCAACTTTTTTCAACTTTTTTTATAGAAAGGTTTGATGAACAGGAGAACAAAAAACCTCAAATTAGATCATATCAATCTAGAACTAGTGTATAAAACTAATATCAAGAAAGGTCAAAATTTTGAAAAATTCTGCGATACCGGTATCACAAAATTTTCAACTTTTTTCAAGTTTTCAAATTTGGCTGAAAAATGTTTTTATAGAAAGATTTGATGGATGAGAGTTCAAAAAACCTCAAATTAGATCATATCAATCTAGAACTAGTGTATAAAACTAATATCAAGAAAAGTCAAAATTTTGAAAAACTCTGCGATACCGGTATCACAAAATTTTCAACTTTTTTCAAGTTTTCAAATTTGGCTGAAAATTGTTTTTATAGAAAGGTTTGATGGATGAGAGTTCAAAAAACCGCAAATTCGATCATATCAGTCTAGAACTAGTGTATAAAACTAATATCAAGAAAGGTCAAAATTTTGAAAAATTCTGCGATACCGGTATCACAAAATTTTCAACTTTTTTCAACTTTTCAAATTTGGCTGAAAATTGTTTTTATAGAAAGGTTTGATGCATGGAAGCACAAAAAACCTCAAAATAGATTATATCAATCTAGAACTAGTGTATAAAACTAATATTAGGAAAGGTCAAATTTTTGAAAAATTCCGCGATTTCGTATCACAAAATTTTCAACTTTTTTCAACTTTTTTATAGAAAGGTTTGATGAACAGGAGAACAAAAAACCTCAAATTAGATCATATCAATCTAGAACTAGTGTATAAAACTAATTTCAAGAAGGGTCAAAATTTCTAAAAATTCTGCGATACCGGTATCACAAAATTTTCAACTTTTTTCAAGTTTTCAAATTTGGCTGAAAAATGTTTTTATAGAAAGATTTGATGGATGAGAGTTCAAAAAACCTCAAATTAGATCATATCAATCTAGAACTAGTGTATAAAACTAATATCAAGAAAAGTCAAAATTTTGAAAAACTCTGCGATACCTGTATCACAAAATTTTCAACTTTTTTCAACTTTTCAAATTTGGCTGAAAATTGTTTTTATAGAGAGGTTTGATGCATGGGAGCACAAAAAACCTCAAAATATATCAATCTAGAACTAGTGTATAAAACTAATATCAAGAAAGGTCAAAATTTTGAAAAATTCTGCGATACCGGTATCACAAAATTTTCAATTTTTTTCACTTTTTCATATTTGGCTGAAAATTGTTTTTAATGAAAGGTTTGATGCATAGGCGAACAAAAAACCTCAATTTAGAACATAACAATCTAGAACAAGTGTATAAAACTAATATCAAGAAAGGTCAAAATTTTGAAAAATTCTGCGATACCGGTATCACAAAATTTTCAACTTTTTTAATGTTTTCAAACTTGGCTGAAAATTGTTTTTATAGAAAGGTTTGATGAATAGGAGAACAAAAACCTCAAATTAGATCATATCAATCTAAAACTAGTGTATAAAACTAATATCAAGGAAAGTCAAAATTTTGAAAAATTCTGCAATACCGGTATTACAAAATTTTCAACTTTTTTAATGTTTTTAAATTTGGCTGAAAGTTGTTTTTATAGAAAGGTTTGATGCATAGGAGAACAAAAAACCTCAAATTAGATCATATCAATCTAGAACTAGTGTATAAAACTAATATCAAGAAAAGTCAAAATTTTGAAAAATTCTGCGATACCGGTATCACAAAATTTTCAACTTTTTTCAACTTTTCAAATTTGGCTGAAAATTGTTTTTATAGAAAGGTTTGATGGATGAGAGTTCAAAAAACCGCAAATTAGATCATATCAGTCTAGAACTAGTGTATAAAACTAATATCAAGAAAGGTCAAAATTTTGAAGAATTCTGCGATACCGGTATCACAAAGTTTTCAACTTTTTTCAACTTTTTTTATAGAAAGGTTTGATGAACAGGAGAACAAAAAACCTCAAATTAGATCATATCAATCTAGAACTAGTGTATAAAACTAATATCAATAAAGGTCAAATTTTTGAAAAATTCTTCGATACCGGTATCACAAAACTTTCAACTTTTTTCAAGTTTTTAAATTTGGCTGAAAATTGTTTTAATAGAGAGGTTCGATACATGGGAGCACAAAAAACCTCAAAAAATATCATATCAATCTAGAACTAGTGTAGAAAACTAATATCAAGAAAAGTCAAAATTTTGAAAAATTCTGCGATACCGGTATCACAAAATTTTCAACTTTTTTCAACTTTTTTTATAGAAAGGTTTGATGAACAGGAGAACAAAAAACCTCAAATTAGATCATATCAATCTAGAACTAGTGTATAAAACTAATATCAAGAAAGGTCAAAATTTTGAAAAATTCTGCGATACCGGTATCACAAAATTTTCAACTTTTTTCAATTTTTCAAATTTGGCTGAAAATTGTTTTAATAGAAAGGTTCGATGCATGGAAGCACAAAAAACATCAAATTAGATCATATCAAACTAGAACTAGTGTATAAAACTAATATCAAGAAAAGTAAAAATTTCTAAAAATTCTGCGATACCGGTATCACAAAATTTTCAACTTTTTTCAAGTTTTCAAATTTGGCTGAAAAATGTTTTTATAGAAAGGTTTGATGCATGGAAGCATACAAAAACATCAAATTAGATCATATCAAACTAGAACTAGTGTATAAAACTAATATCAAGAAAAGTAAAAATTTCTAAAAATTCTGCGATACCGGTATCACAAAATTTTCAACTTTTTTCAAGTTTTCAAATTTGGCTGAAAAATGTTTTTATAGAAAGATTTGATGGATGAGAGTTCAAAAAACCTCAAATTAGATCATATCAATCTAGAACTAGTGTATAAAACTAATATCAAGAAAAGTCAAAATTTTGAAAAACTCTGCAATACCGGTATCACAAAATTTTCAACTTTTTTCAAGTTTTCAAATTTGGCTGAAAATTGTTTTTATAGAGAGGTTTGATGCATGGGAGCACAAAAAACCTCAAAATAGATTATATCAATCTAGAACTAGTGTATAAAACTAATATTAGGAAAGGTCCAGTTTTTGAAAAATTCCGCGATTTCGTATCACAAAATTTTCAAATTTTTTCAAGTTTTCAAATTTGGCTGAAACTTGTTTTAATAGAGAGGTTTGATACATGGGAGCACAAAAAACCTCAAAATAGATCATATCAATCTAGAACTAGTGTATAAAACTAATATCAAGAAATGTCAAAATTTTGAAAAATTCTGCGATACCGGTATCACAAAATTTTCAACTTTTTTCAAGTTTTTAAATTTGGCTGAAAAATGTTTTTATAGAAAGGTTTGATGGATGAGAGTTCAAAAAACCGCAAATTAGATCATATCAGTCTAGAACTAGTGTATAAAACTAATATCAAGAAAGGTCAAAATTTTGAAAAATTCTGCGATACCGGTATCTCAAAAATTTTCAACTTTTTTCAACTTTTTTTATAGAAAGGTTTGATGAACAGGAGAACAAAAAACCTCAAATTAGATCATATCAATCTAGAACTAGTGTATAAAACTAATATCAAGAAAGGTCAAAATTGTGAAAAATTCTGCGATACCGGTATCACAAAATTTTCAACTTTTTTCAATTTTTCAAATTTGGCTGAAAAATGTTTTTATAGAAAGGATTGATGCATGGAAGCACAAAAAACATCAAATTAGATCATATCAAACTAGAACTAGTGTATAAAACTAATATCAAGAGAAGTAAAAATTTCTAAAAATTCTGCGATACCGGTATCACAAAATTTTCAACTTTTTTCAAATTTTCAAATTTGGCTGAAAAATGTTTTTATAGAAAGATTTGATGGATGAGAGTTCAAAAAACCTCAAATTAGATCATATCAATCTAGAACTAGTGTATAAAACTAATATCAAGAAAAGTCAAAATTTTGAAAAACTCTGCGATACCGGTATCACAAAATTTTCAACTTTTTTCAACTTTTCAAATTTGGCTGAAAATTGTTTTTATAGAGAGGTTTGATGCATGGGAGCACAAAAAACCTCAAAATATATCAATCTAGAACTAGTGTATAAAACTAATATCAAGAAAGGTCAAAATTTTGAAAAATTCTGCGATACCGGTATCACAAAATTTTCAATTTTTTTCACTTTTTCATATTTGGCTGAAAATTGTTTTTAATGAAAGGTTTGATGCATAGGCGAACAAAAACCTCAAATTAGATCATATCAATCTAAAACTAGTGTATAAAACTAATATCAAGGAAAGTCAAAATTTTGAAAAATTCTGCGATACCGGTATTACAAAATTTTCAACTTTTTTAATGTTTTTAAATTTGGCTGAAAGTTGTTTTTATAGAAAGGTTTGATGCATAGGAGAACAAAAAACCTCAAATTAGATCATATCAATCTAGAACTAGTGTATAAAACTAATATCAAGAAAAGTCAAAATTTTGAAAAATTCTGCGATACCGGTATCACAAAATTTTCAACTTTTTTCAACTTTTCAAATTTGGCTGAAAATTGTTTTTATAGAAAGGTTTGATGGATGAGAGTTCAAAAAACCGCAAATTAGATCATATCAGTCTAACTAGAGTATAAAACTAATATCAAGAAAGGTCAAAATTTTGAAGAATTCTGCGATACCGGTATCACAAAGTTTTCAACTTTTTTCAACTTTTTTTATAGAAAGGTTTGATGAACAGGAGAACAAAAAACCTCAAATTAGATCATATCAATCTAGAACTAGTGTATAAAACTAATATCAAGAAAGGTCAAATTTTTGAAAAATTCTTCGATACCGGTATCACAAAACTTTCAACTTTTTTCAAGTTTTTAAATTTGGCTGAAAATTGTTTTAATAGAGAGGTTCGATACATGGGAGCACAAAAAATCTCAAAAAATATCATATCAATCTAGAACTAGTGTAGAAAACTAATATCAAGAAAAGTCAAAATTTTGAAAAATTCTGCGATACCGGTATCACAAAATTTTCAACTTTTTTCAAGTTTTTAAATTTGGCTAAAAAATGTTTTTATAGAAAGGTTTGATACTTGGGAGCACAAAAAACTTCAAATTAGATCATATCAAACTAGAACTAGTGTATAAAACTAATTTCAAGAAGGGTCACAATTTCTAAAAATTCTGCGATACCGGTATCACAAAATTTTCAACTTTTTTCAAGTTTTCAAATTTGGCTGAAAAATGTTTTTATAGAAAGGTTTGATGCATGGAAGCAACCAAAAACTTCAAATTAGATCATATCAAACTAGAACTAGTGTATAAAACTAATATCAAGAAAAGCAAAATTTCTAAAAAATCTGCGATACCGGTATCACAAAATTTTCAACTTTTTTCAAGTTTTCAAATTTGGCTGAAAATTGTTTTTATAGAGAGGTTTGATGCATGGGAGCACAAAAAACCTCAAAATAGATTATATCAATCTAGAACTAGTGTATAAAACTAATATTAGGAAAGGTCAAATTTTTGAAAAATTCTGCGATTTCGTATCACAAAATTTTCAAATTTTTTCAAGTTTTCAAATTTGGCTGAAACTTGTTTTAATAGAGAGGTTTGATACATGGGAGCACAAAAAACCTCAAAATAGATCATATCAATCTAGAACTAGTGTATAAAACTAATATCAAGAAATGTCAAAATTTTGAAAAATTCTGCGATACCGGTATCACAAAATTTTCAACTTTTTTCAAGTTTTTAAATTTGGCTGAAAAATGTTTTTATAGAAAGGTTTGATGGATGAGAGTTCAAAAAACCGCAAATTAGATCATATTAGTCTAAAACTAGTGTATAAAACTAATATCAAGAAAGGTCAAAATTTTGAAAAATTCTGCGATACCGGTATCACAAAATTTTCAACTTTTTTCAACTTTTTTTATAGAAAGGTTTGATGAACAGGAGAACAAAAAACCTCAAATTAGATCATATCAAACAAGAACTAGTGTATAAAACTAATATCAAGAAAGGTCAAAATTTTGAAAAATTCTGCGATACCGGTATCACAAAAGTTTCAACTTTTTTCAAGTTTTTAAATTTGGCTGAAAATTGTTTTTATAGAAAGGTTTGATGGATGAGAGTTCAAAAAACCGCAAATTAGATCATATTAGTCTAAAACTAGTGTATAAAACTAATATCAAGAAAGGTCAAAATTTTGAAAAATTCTGCGATACCGGTATCACAAAATTTTCAACTTTTTTCAACTTTTTTTATAGAAAGGTTTGATGAACAGGAGAACAAAAAACCTCAAATTAGATCATATCAAACAAGAACTAGTGTATAAAACTAATATCAAGAAAGGTCAAAATTTTGAAAAATTCTGCGATACCGGTATCACAAAAGTTTCAACTTTTTTCAAGTTTTTAAATTTGGCTGAAAATTGTTTTAATAGAGAGGTTTGATACATGGGAGCACAAAAAACCTCAAAATAGATCATATCAATCGAGAACTAGTGTATAAAACTAATATCAAGAAAAGTCAAAATTTTGAAAAACTCTGCGATACCGGTATCACAAAATTTTCAACTTTTTTCAAGTTTTCAAATTTGGCTGAAAATTGTTTTATAGAAAGGTTTGATGGATGAGAGTTCAAAAAACCGCAAATTAGATCATATCAGTCTAGAACTAGTGTATAAAACTAATATCAAGAAAGGTCAAAATTTTGAAAAATTCTGCGATACCGGTATCACAAAATTTTCAATTTTTTTCAAGTTTTTAAATTTGGCTGAAAAATGTTTTTATAGAAAGGTTTGATACATGGGAGCACAAAAAACTTCAAATTAGATCGAATCAAACTAGAACTAGTGTATAAAACTAATATCAAGAAGGGTCAAAATTTTGAAAAATTCTGCGATACCGGTATCACAAAGTTTTCAACTTTTTTCAACTTTTTTTATAGAAAGGTTTGATGAACAGGAGAACAAAAAACCTCAAATTAGATCATATCAATCTAGAACTAGTGTATAAAACTAATATCAAGAAAAGTCAAAATTTTGAAAAATTCTGCGATACCGGTATCACAAAATTTTCAACTTTTTTCAACTTTTCAAATTTGGCTGAAAATTGTTTTTATAGAAAGGTTTGATGGATGAGAGTTCAAAAAACCGCAAATTAGATCATATCAGTCTAACTAGAGTATAAAACTAATATCAAGAAAGGTCAAAATTTTGAAGAATTCTGCGATACCGGTATCACAAAGTTTTCAACTTTTTTCAACTTTTTTTATAGAAAGGTTTGATGAACAGGAGAACAAAAAACCTCAAATTAGATCATATCAATCTAGAACTAGTGTATAAAACTAATATCAAGAAAGGTCAAATTTTTGAAAAATTCTTCGATACCGGTATCACAAAACTTTCAACTTTTTTCAAGTTTTTAAATTTGGCTGAAAATTGTTTTAATAGAGAGGTTCGATACATGGGAGCACAAAAAATCTCAAAAAATATCATATCAATCTAGAACTAGTGTAGAAAACTAATATCAAGAAAAGTCAAAATTTTGAAAAATTCTGCGATACCGGTATCACAAAATTTTCAACTTTTTTCAAGTTTTTAAATTTGGCTAAAAAATGTTTTTATAGAAAGGTTTGATACTTGGGAGCACAAAAAACTTCAAATTAGATCATATCAAACTAGAACTAGTGTATAAAACTAATTTCAAGAAGGGTCACAATTTCTAAAAATTCTGCGATACCGGTATCACAAAATTTTCAACTTTTTTCAAGTTTTCAAATTTGGCTGAAAAATGTTTTTATAGAAAGGTTTGATGCATGGAAGCATACAAAAACTTCAAATTAGATCATATCAAACTAGAACTAGTGTATAAAACTAATATCAAGAAAAGCAAAATTTCTAAAAAATCTGCGATACCGGTATCACAAAATTTTCAACTTTTTTCAAGTTTTCAAATTTGGCTGAAAATTGTTTTTATAGAGAGGTTTGATGCATGGGAGCACAAAAAACCTCAAAATAGATTATATCAATCTAGAACTAGTGTATAAAACTAATATTAGGAAAGGTCAAATTTTTGAAAAATTCTGCGATTTCGTATCACAAAATTTTCAAATTTTTTCAAGTTTTCAAATTTGGCTGAAACTTGTTTTAATAGAGAGGTTTGATACATGGGAGCACAAAAAACCTCAAAATAGATCATATCAATCTAGAACTAGTGTATAAAACTAATATCAAGAAATGTCAAAATTTTGAAAAATTCTGCGATACCGGTATCACAAAATTTTCAACTTTTTTCAAGTTTTTAAATTTGGCTGAAAAATGTTTTTATAGAAAGGTTTGATGGATGAGAGTTCAAAAAACCGCAAATTAGATCATATTAGTCTAAAACTAGTGTATAAAACTAATATCAAGAAAGGTCAAAATTTTGAAAAATTCTGCGATACCGGTATCACAAAATTTTCAACTTTTTTCAACTTTTTTTATAGAAAGGTTTGATGAACAGGAGAACAAAAAACCTCAAATTAGATCATATCAAACAAGAACTAGTGTATAAAACTAATATCAAGAAAGGTCAAAATTTTGAAAAATTCTGCGATACCGGTATCACAAAAGTTTCAACTTTTTTCAAGTTTTTAAATTTGGCTGAAAATTGTTTTAATAGAGAGGTTTGATACATGGGAGCACAAAAAACCTCAAAATAGATCATATCAATCGAGAACTAGTGTATAAAACTAATATCAAGAAAAGTCAAAATTTTGAAAAACTCTGCGATACCGGTATCACAAAATTTTCAACTTTTTTCAAGTTTTCAAATTTGGCTGAAAATTGTTTTATAGAAAGGTTTGATGGATGAGATTTCAAAAAACCGCAAATTAGATCATATCAGTCTAGAACTAGTGTATAAAACTAATATCAAGAAAGGTCAAAATTTTGAAAAATTCTGCGATACCGGTATCACAAAATTTTCAATTTTTTTCAAGTTTTTAAATTTGGCTGAAAAATGTTTTTATAGAAAGGTTTGATACATGGGAGCACAAAAAACTTCAAATTAGATCGAATCAAACTAGAACTAGTGTATAAAACTAATATCAAGAAGGGTCAAAATTTTGAAAAATTCTGCAATACCGGTATCAAAAAATTTGCAACTTTTTTCAACTTTTCAAATTTGGCTGAAAATTGTTTTTATAGAGAGGTTTGATGCATGGGAGCACAAAAAACCTCAAAATATATCAATCTAGAACTAGTGTATAAAACTAATATCAAGAAAGGTCAAAATTTTGAAAAATTCTGCGATACCGGTATCACAAAATTTTCAATTTTTTTCACTTTTTCATATTTGGCTGAAAATTGTTTTTAATGAAAGGTTTGATGCATAGGCGAACAAAAAACCTCAATTTAGAACATAACAATCTAGAACAAGTGTATAAAACTAATATCAAGAAAGGTCAAAATTTTGAAAAATTCTGCGATACCGGTATCACAAAATTTTCAACTTTTTTAATGTTTTCAAACTTGGCTGAAAATTGTTTTTATAGAAAGGTTTGATGAATAGGAGAACAAAAACCTCAAATTAGATCATATCAATCTAAAACTAGTGTATAAAACTAATATCAAGGAAAGTCAAAATTTTGAAAAATTCTGCAATACCGGTATTACAAAATTTTCAACTTTTTTAATGTTTTTAAATTTGGCTGAAAGTTGTTTTTATAGAAAGGTTTGATGCATAGGAGAACAAAAAACCTCAAATTAGATCATATCAATCTAGAACTAGTGTATAAAACTAATATCAAGAAAAGTCAAAATTTTGAAAAATTCTGCGATACCGGTATCACAAAATTTTCAACTTTTTTCAAGTTTTCAAATTTGGGTGAAAATTGTTTTTATAGAAAGGTTTGATGGATGAGAGTTCAAAAAACCGCAAATTAAATCATATCAGTCTAGAACTAGTGTAGAAAACTAATATCAAGAAAGGTCAAAATTTTGAAAAGTTCTGCGATACCGGTATCACAAAATTTTCAATTTTTTTCAATTTTTCAAATTTAGCTGAAAATTGTTTTTATAGAAAGGTTTGATGAATAGGAGAACAAAAAACCTGAAATTAGATCATATCAATCTAGAACTAGAGTATAAAACTAATATCAAGAAAGGTCAAAATTTCTAAAAATTCTGCGATACCGGTATCACAAAAATTTCAATTTTTTTCAATTTTTCAAATTTGGCTGAAAATTGTTTTTAATGAAAGGTTTGATGCATAGGCGAACAAAAAACCTCAATTTAGAACATAACAATCTAGAACAAGTGTATAAAACTAATATCAAAAACGTCAAAAATTTGAAAAATTCTGCGATACCGGTATCACAAAATTTTCAACTTTTTTAATGTTTTCAAACTTGGCTGAAAATTGTTTTTATAGAAAGGTTTGATGAATAGGAGAAAAAAAACCTCAAATTAGACCATATCAATCTAGAACTTGTGTATAAAACTAATATCAAGAAAAGTCAAAATTTTGAAAAATTCTGCGATACCGGTATCACAAAATTTTCAACTTTTTTCAAGTTTTTAAATTTGGCTGAAAATTGTTTTTATAGAGAGGTTGGATGCATGGGAGCACAAAAAACCTCAAAATAGATCATATCAATCTAGAACTAGTGTATAAAACTAATATCAAGAAAGGTCAAAACTTTGAAAAATTCTGCGATACCGGTATCACAAAATTTTCAACTTTTTTCAAGTTTTCAAATTTGGCTGAAAATTGTTTGTATAGAAAGGTTTGATGAATGAGAGTTCAAAAAACCGCAAATTAGATCATATCAGTCTAGAACTAGTGTATAAAACTAATATCAAGAAAGGTCAAAATTTTGAAGAATTCTGCGATACCGGTATCACAAAGTTTTCAACTTTTTTCAACTTTTTTTATAGAAAGGTTTGATGAACAGGAGAACAAAAAACCTCAAATTAGATCATATCAATCTAGAACTAGTGTATAAAACTAATATCAAGAAAGGTCAAATTTTTGAAAAATTCTTCGATACCGGTATCACAAAACTTTCAACTTTTTTCAAGTTTTTAAATTTGGCTGAAAATTGTTTTAATAGAGAGGTTCGATACATGGGAGCACAAAAAACCTCAAAAAATATCATATCAATCTAGAACTAGTGTAGAAAACTAATATCAAGAAAAGTCAAAATTTTGAAAAATTCTGCGATACCGGTATCACAAAATTTTCAACTTTTTTCAAGTTTTTAAATTTGGCTAAAAAATGTTTTTATAGAAAGGTTTGATACTTGGGAGCACAAAAAACTTCAAATTAGATCATATCAAACTAGAACTAGTGTATAAAACTAATTTCAAGAAGGGTCAAAATTTCTAAAAATTCTGCGATACCGGTATCACAAAATTTTCAACTTTTTTCAAGTTTTCAAATTTGGCTGAAAAATGTTTTTATAGAAAGGTTTGATGCATGGAAGCATACAAAACTTCAAATTAGATCATATCAAACTAGAACTAGTGTATAAAACTAATATCAAGAAAAGCAAAATTTCTAAAAAATCTGCGATACCGGTATCACAAAATTTTCAACTTTTTTCAAGTTTTCAAATTTGGCTGAAAATTGTTTTTATAGAGAGGTTTGATGCATGGGAGCACAAAAAACCTCAAAATAGATTATATCAATCTAGAACTAGTGTATAAAACTAATATTAGGAAAGGTCAAATTTTTGAAAAATTCTGCGATTTCGTATCACAAAATTTTCAAATTTTTTCAAGTTTTCAAATTTGGCTGAAAATTGTTTTTATAGAAAGGTTTGATGGATGAGAGTTCAAAAAACCGCAAATTAGATCATATTAGTCTAAAACTAGTGTATAAAACTAATATCAAGAAAGGTCAAAATTTTGAAAAATTCTGCGATACCGGTATCACAAAATTTTCAACTTTTTTCAACTTATTTTATAGAAAGGTTTGATGAACAGGAGAACAAAAAACCTCAAATTAGATCATATCAATCTAGAACTAGTGTATAAAACTAATATCAAGAAAGGTCAAAATTTTGAAAAATTCTGCGATACCGGTATCACAAAAGTTTCAACTTTTTTCAAGTTTTTAAATTTGGCTGAAAATTGTTTTAATAGAGAGGTTTGATACATGGGAGCACAAAAAACCTCAAAATAGATCATATCAATCGAGAACTAGTGTATAAAACTAATATCAAGAAAGGTCAAAATTTTGAAAAATTCTGCGATACCGGTATCACAAAATTTTCAACTTTTTTCAAGTTTTCAAATTTGGCTGAAAAATGTTTTTATAGAAAGGTTTGATGGATGAGAGTTCAAAAAACCGCAAATTAGATCATATTAGTCTAAAACTAGTGTATAAAACTAATATCAAGAAAGGTCAAAATTTTGAAAAATTCTGCGATACCGGTTTGATGAACAGGAGAACAAAAAACCTCAAATTAGATCATATCAATCTAGAACTAGTGTATAAAACTAATATCAAGAAAGGTCAAAATTGTGAAAAATTCTGCGATACCGGTATCACAAAATTTTCAACTTTTTTTAATTTTTCAAATTTGGCTGAAAAATGTTTTTATAGAAAGGTTTGATGCATGGAAGCACAAAAAACATCAAATTAGATCATATCAAACTAGAACTAGTGTATAAAACTAATATCAAGAGAAGTAAAAATTTCTAAAAATTCTGCGATACCGGTATCACAAAATTTTCAACTTTTTTCAAGTTTTCAAATTTGGCTGAAAAATGTTTTTATAGAAAGATTTGATGGATGAGAGTTCAAAAAACCTCAAATTAGATCATATCAATCTAGAACTAGTGTATAAAACTAATATCAAGAAAAGTCAAAATTTTGAAAAACTCTGCGATACCGGTATCACAAAATTTTCAACTTTTTTCAACTTTTCAAATTTGGCTGAAAATTGTTTTTATAGAGAGGTTTGATGCATGGGAGCACAAAAAACCTCAAAATATATCAATCTAGAACTAGTGTATAAAACTAATATCAAGAAAGGTCAAAATTTTGAAAAATTCTGCGATACCGGTATCACAAAATTTTCAATTTTTTTCACTTTTTCATATTTGGCTGAAAATTGTTTTTAATGAAAGGTTTGATGCATAGGCGAACAAAAAACCTCAATTTAGAACATAACAATCTAGAACAAGTGTATAAAACTAATATCAAGAAAGGTCAACATTTTGAAAAATTCTGCGATACCGGTATCACAAAATTTTCAACTTTTTTAATGTTTTCAAACTTGGCTGAAAATTGTTTTTATAGAAAGGTTTGATGAATAGGAGAACAAAAACCTCAAATTAGATCATATCAATCTAAAACTAGTGTATAAAACTAATATCAAGGAAAGTCAAAATTTTGAAAAATTCTGCGATACCGGTATTACAAAATTTTCAACTTTTTTAATGTTTTTAAATTTGGCTGAAAGTTGTTTTTATAAAAAGGTTTGATGCATAGGAGAACAAAAAACCTCAAATTAGATCATATCAATCTAGAACTAGTGTATAAAACTAATATCAAGAAAAGTCAAAATTTTGAAAAATTCTGCGATACCGGTATCACAAAATTTTCAACTTTTTTCAACTTTTCAAATTTGGCTGAAAATTGTTTTTATAGAAAGGTTTGATGGATGAGAGTTCAAAAAACCGCAAATTAGATCATATCAGTCTAACTAGAGTATAAAACTAATATCAAGAAAGGTCAAAATTTTGAAGAATTCTGCGATACCGGTATCACAAAGTTTTCAACTTTTTTCAACTTTTTTTATAGAAAGGTTTGATGAACAGGAGAACAAAAAACCTCAAATTAGATCATATCAATCTAGAACTAGTGTATAAAACTAATATCAAGAAAGGTCAAATTTTTGAAAAATTCTTCGATACCGGTATCACAAAACTTTCAACTTTTTTCAAGTTTTTAAATTTGGCTGAAAATTGTTTTAATAGAGAGGTTCGATACATGGGAGCACAAAAAATCTCAAAAAATATCATATCAATCTAGAACTAGTGTAGAAAACTAATATCAAGAAAAGTCAAAATTTTGAAAAATTCTGCGATTTCGGTATCACAAAATTTTCAACTTTTTTCAAGTTTTTAAATTTGGCTAAAAATAGTTTTTATAGAAAGGTTTGATACTTGGGAGCACAAAAAACTTCAAATTAGATCATATCAAACTAGAACTAGTGTATAAAACTAATTTCAAGAAGGGTCAAAATTTCTAAAAATTCTGCGATACCGGTATCACAAAATTTTCAACTTTTTTCAATTTTTCAAATTTGGCTGAAAATTGTTTTAATAGAAAGGTTCGATGCATGGAAGCACAAAAAACATCAAATTAGATCATATCAAACTAGAACTAGTGTATAAAACTAATATCAAGAAAAGTAAAAATTTCTAAAAATTCTGCGATACCGGTATCACAAAATTTTCAACTTTTTTCAAGTTTTCAAATTTGGCTGAAAATTGTTTTTATAGAAAGGTTTGATGGATGAGAGTTCAAAAAACCGCAAATTAGATCATATCAGTCTAGAACTAGTGTATAAAACTAATATCAAGAAAGGTCAAAATTTTGAAAAATTCTGCGATACCGGTATCACAAAATTTTCAACTTTTTTCAACTTTTTTTATAGAAAGGTTTGATGAACAGGAGAACAAAAAACCTCAAATTAGATCATATCAATCTAGAACTAGTGTATAAAACTAATTTCAAGAAGGGTCAAAATTTCTAAAAATTCTGCGATACCGGTATTACAAAATTTTCAACTTTTTTAATGTTTTTAAATTTGGCTGAAAGTTGTTTTTATAGAAAGGTTTGATGCACAGGAGAACAAAAAACCTCAAATTAGATCATATCAGTCTAGAACTAGTGTATAAAACTAATATCAAAAAAGGTCAAAATTTTGAAAAATTCTGCGATACCGGTATCACAAAATTTTCAACTTTTTTCAACTTTTTTTATAAAAAGGTTTGATGAACAGGAGAACAAAAAACCTTAAATTAGATCATATCAATCTAGAACTAGTGTAAAACTAATATCAAGAAAGGTCAAATTTTTGAAAAATTCTGCGATACCGGTATCACAAAATTTTCAACTTTTTTCAATTTTTCAAATTTGGCTGAAAATTGTTTTAATAGAAAGGTTCGATGCATGGAAGCACAAAAAACATCAAATTAGATCATATCAAACTAGAACTAGTGTATAAAACTAATATCAAGAAAAGTAAAAATTTCTAAAAATTCTGCGATACCGGTATCACAAAATTTTCAACTTTTTTCAAGTTTTCAAATTTGGCTGAAAAATGTTTTTATAGAAAGATTTGATGGATGAGAGTTCAAAAAACCTCAAATTAGATCATATCAATCTAGAACTAGTGTATAAAACTAATATCAAGAAAAGTCAAAATTTTGAAAAACTCTGCAATACCGGTATCACAAAATTTTCAACTTTTTTCAAGTTTTCAAATTTGGCTGAAAATTGTTTTTATAGAAAGGTTTGATGGATGAGAGTTCAAAAAACCGCAAATTAGATCATATCAGTCTAGAACTAGTGTATAAAACTAATATCAAGAAAGGTCAAAATTTTGAAAAATTCTGCGATACCGGTATCACAAAATTTTCAACTTTTTTCAACTTTTTTTATAGAAAGGTTTGATGAACAGGAGAACAAAAAACCTCAAATTAGATCATATCAATCTAGAACTAGTGTATAAAACTAATTTCAAGAAGGGTCAAAATTTCTAAAAATTCTGCGATACCGGTATTACAAAATTTTCAACTTTTTTAATGTTTTTAAATTTGGCTGAAAGTTGTTTTTATAGAAAGGTTTGATGCACAGGAGAACAAAAAACCTCAAATTAGATCATATCAGTCTAGAACTAGTGTATAAAACTAATATCAAGAAAGGTCAAAATTTTGAAAAATTCTGCGATACCGGTATCACAAAATTTTCAACTTTTTTCAACTTTTTTTATAGAAAGGTTTGATGAACAGGAGAACAAAAAACCTCAAATTAGATCATATCAATCTAGAACTAGTGTATAAAACTAATATGAAGAAAGGTCAAAATTTTGAAAAATTCTGCGATACCGGTATCACAAAATTTTCAACTTTTTTCAATTTTTCAAATTTGGCTGGACATTGTTTTTTTAGAAAGGTTCGATGAATAGGAGAACAAAAAACCTCAAAATAGATCATATCAATCTAGAACTAGTGTATAAAACTAATATCAAGAAAGGTCAAAATTTTGAAAAATTCTGCGATACCGGTATCACAAAAGTTTCAACTTTTTTCAAGTTTTTAAATTTGGCTGAAACTTGTTTTAATAGAGAGGTTTGATACATGGGAGCACAAAAAACCTCAAAAAAGATCATATCAATCTAGAACTAGTGTATAAAACTAATATCAAGAAATGTCAAAATGTTGAAAAATTCTGCGATACCGGTATCACAAAATTTTCAACTTTTTTCAAGTTTTTAAATTTGGCTGAAAAATGTTTTTATAGAAAGGTTTGATGGATGAGAGTTCAAAAAACCGCAAATTAGATCATATCAGTCTAGAACTAGTGTATAAAACTAATATCAAGAAAGGTCAAAATTTTGAAAAATTCTGCGATACCGGTATCACAAAATTTTCAACTTTTTTCAACTTTTTTTATAGAAAGGTTTGATGAACAGGAGAACAAAAAACCTCAAATTAGATCATATCAATCTAGAACTAGTGTATAAAACTAATATCAAGAAAGGTCAAAATTTTGAAAAATTCTGCGATACCGGTATCACAAAATTTTCAACTTTTTTCAAGTTTTCAAATTTGGCTGAAAAATGTTTTTATAGAAAGATTTGATGGATGAGAGTTCAAAAAACCTCAAATTAGATCATATCAATCTAGAACTAGTGTATAAAACTAATATCAAGAAAAGTCAAAATTTTGAAAAACTCTGCGATACCGGTATCACAAAATTTTCAACTTTTTTCAAGTTTTCAAATTTGGCTGAAAATTGTTTTTATAGAAAGGTTTGATGGATGAGAGTTCAAAAAACCGCAAATTCGATCATATCAGTCTAGAACTAGTGTATAAAACTAATATCAAGAAAGGTCAAAATTTTGAAAAATTCTGCGATACCGGTATCACAAAATTTTCAACTTTTTTCAACTTTTCAAATTTGGCTGAAAATTGTTTTTATAGAAAGGTTTGATGCATGGAAGCACAAAAAACCTCAAAATAGATTATATCAATCTAGAACTAGTGTATAAAACTAATATTAGGAAAGGTCAAATTTTTGAAAAATTCCGCGATTTCGTATCACAAAATTTTCAACTTTTTTCAACTTTTTTATAGAAAGGTTTGATGAACAGGAGAACAAAAAACCTCAAATTAGATCATATCAATCTAGAACTAGTGTATAAAACTAATTTCAAGAAGGGTCAAAATTTCTAAAAATTCTGCGATACCGGTATCACAAAATTTTCAACTTTTTTCAAGTTTTCAAATTTGGCTGAAAAATGTTTTTATAGAAAGATTTGATGGATGAGAGTTCAAAAAACCTCAAATTAGATCATATCAATCTAGAACTAGTGTATAAAACTAATATCAAGAAAAGTCAAAATTTTGAAAAACTCTGCGATACCTGTATCACAAAATTTTCAACTTTTTTCAACTTTTCAAATTTGGCTGAAAATTGTTTTTATAGAGAGGTTTGATGCATGGGAGCACAAAAAACCTCAAAATATATCAATCTAGAACTAGTGTATAAAACTAATATCAAGAAAGGTCAAAATTTTGAAAAATTCTGCGATACCGGTATCACAAAATTTTCAATTTTTTTCACTTTTTCATATTTGGCTGAAAATTGTTTTTAATGAAAGGTTTGATGCATAGGCGAACAAAAAACCTCAATTTAGAACATAACAATCTAGAACAAGTGTATAAAACTAATATCAAGAAAGGTCAAAATTTTGAAAAATTCTGCGATACCGGTATCACAAAATTTTCAACTTTTTTAATGTTTTCAAACTTGGCTGAAAATTGTTTTTATAGAAAGGTTTGATGAATAGGAGAACAAAAACCTCAAATTAGATCATATCAATCTAAAACTAGTGTATAAAACTAATATCAAGGAAAGTCAAAATTTTGAAAAATTCTGCAATACCGGTATTACAAAATTTTCAACTTTTTTAATGTTTTTAAATTTGGCTGAAAGTTGTTTTTATAGAAAGGTTTGATGCATAGGAGAACAAAAAACCTCAAATTAGATCATATCAATCTAGAACTAGTGTATAAAACTAATATCAAGAAAAGTCAAAATTTTGAAAAATTCTGCGATACCGGTATCACAAAATTTTCAACTTTTTTCAACTTTTCAAATTTGGCTGAAAATTGTTTTTATAGAAAGGTTTGATGGATGAGAGTTCAAAAAACCGCAAATTAGATCATATCAGTCTAGAACTAGTGTATAAAACTAATATCAAGAAAGGTCAAAATTTTGAAGAATTCTGCGATACCGGTATCACAAAGTTTTCAACTTTTTTCAACTTTTTTTATAGAAAGGTTTGATGAACAGGAGAACAAAAAACCTCAAATTAGATCATATCAATCTAGAACTAGTGTATAAAACTAATATCAATAAAGGTCAAATTTTTGAAAAATTCTTCGATACCGGTATCACAAAACTTTCAACTTTTTTCAAGTTTTTAAATTTGGCTGAAAATTGTTTTAATAGAGAGGTTCGATACATGGGAGCACAAAAAACCTCAAAAAATATCATATCAATCTAGAACTAGTGTAGAAAACTAATATCAAGAAAAGTCAAAATTTTGAAAAATTCTGCGATACCGGTATCACAAAATTTTCAACTTTTTTCAACTTTTTTTATAGAAAGGTTTGATGAACAGGAGAACAAAAAACCTCAAATTAGATCATATCAATCTAGAACTAGTGTATAAAACTAATATCAAGAAAGGTCAAAATTTTGAAAAATTCTGCGATACCGGTATCACAAAATTTTCAACTTTTTTCAATTTTTCAAATTTGGCTGAAAATTGTTTTAATAGAAAGGTTCGATGCATGGAAGCACAAAAAACATCAAATTAGATCATATCAAACTAGAACTAGTGTATAAAACTAATATCAAGAAAAGTAAAAATTTCTAAAAATTCTGCGATACCGGTATCACAAAATTTTCAACTTTTTTCAAGTTTTCAAATTTGGCTGAAAAATGTTTTTATAGAAAGGTTTGATGCATGGAAGCATACAAAAACATCAAATTAGATCATATCAAACTAGAACTAGTGTATAAAACTAATATCAAGAAAAGTAAAAATTTCTAAAAATTCTGCGATACCGGTATCACAAAATTTTCAACTTTTTTCAAGTTTTCAAATTTGGCTGAAAAATGTTTTTATAGAAAGATTTGATGGATGAGAGTTCAAAAAACCTCAAATTAGATCATATCAATCTAGAACTAGTGTATAAAACTAATATCAAGAAAAGTCAAAATTTTGAAAAACTCTGCAATACCGGTATCACAAAATTTTCAACTTTTTTCAAGTTTTCAAATTTGGCTGAAAATTGTTTTTATAGAGAGGTTTGATGCATGGGAGCACAAAAAACCTCAAAATAGATTATATCAATCTAGAACTAGTGTATAAAACTAATATTAGGAAAGGTCCAGTTTTTGAAAAATTCCGCGATTTCGTATCACAAAATTTTCAAATTTTTTCAAGTTTTCAAATTTGGCTGAAACTTGTTTTAATAGAGAGGTTTGATACATGGGAGCACAAAAAACCTCAAAATAGATCATATCAATCTAGAACTAGTGTATAAAACTAATATCAAGAAATGTCAAAATTTTGAAAAATTCTGCGATACCGGTATCACAAAATTTTCAACTTTTTTCAAGTTTTTAAATTTGGCTGAAAAATGTTTTTATAGAAAGGTTTGATGGATGAGAGTTCAAAAAACCGCAAATTAGATCATATCAGTCTAGAACTAGTGTATAAAACTAATATCAAGAAAGGTCAAAATTTTGAAAAATTCTGCGATACCGGTATCTCAAAATTTTCAACTTTTTTCAACTTTTTTTATAGAAAGGTTTGATGAACAGGAGAACAAAAAACCTCAAATTAGATCATATCAATCTAGAACTAGTGTATAAAACTAATATCAAGAAAGGTCAAAATTGTGAAAAATTCTGCGATACCGGTATCACAAAATTTTCAACTTTTTTCAATTTTTCAAATTTGGCTGAAAAATGTTTTTATAGAAAGGATTGATGCATGGAAGCACAAAAAACATCAAATTAGATCATATCAAACTAGAACTAGTGTATAAAACTAATATCAAGAGAAGTAAAAATTTCTAAAAATTCTGCGATACCGGTATCACAAAATTTTCAACTTTTTTCAAATTTTCAAATTTGGCTGAAAAATGTTTTTATAGAAAGATTTGATGGATGAGAGTTCAAAAAACCTCAAATTAGATCATATCAATCTAGAACTAGTGTATAAAACTAATATCAAGAAAAGTCAAAATTTTGAAAAACTCTGCGATACCGGTATCACAAAATTTTCAACTTTTTTCAACTTTTCAAATTTGGCTGAAAATTGTTTTTATAGAGAGGTTTGATGCATGGGAGCACAAAAAACCTCAAAATATATCAATCTAGAACTAGTGTATAAAACTAATATCAAGAAAGGTCAAAATTTTGAAAAATTCTGCGATACCGGTATCACAAAATTTTCAATTTTTTTCACTTTTTCATATTTGGCTGAAAATTGTTTTTAATGAAAGGTTTGATGCATAGGCGAACAAAAACCTCAAATTAGATCATATCAATCTAAAACTAGTGTATAAAACTAATATCAAGGAAAGTCAAAATTTTGAAAAATTCTGCGATACCGGTATTACAAAATTTTCAACTTTTTTAATGTTTTTAAATTTGGCTGAAAGTTGTTTTTATAGAAAGGTTTGATGCATAGGAGAACAAAAAACCTCAAATTAGATCATATCAATCTAGAACTAGTGTATAAAACTAATATCAAGAAAAGTCAAAATTTTGAAAAATTCTGCGATACCGGTATCACAAAATTTTCAACTTTTTTCAAGTTTTCAAATTTGGCTGAAAATTGTTTTTATAGAAAGGTTTGATGGATGAGAGTTCAAAAAACCGCAAATTAGATCATATCAGTCTAGAACTAGTGTATAAAACTAATATCAAGAAAGGTCAAAATTTTGAAAAATTCTGCGATACCGGTATCACAAAATTTTCAATTTTTTTCAAGTTTTTAAATTTGGCTGAAAAATGTTTTTATAGAAAGGTTTGATACATGGGAGCACAAAAAACTTCAAATTAGATCGAATCAAACTAGAACTAGTGTATAAAACTAATATCAAGAAGGGTCAAAATTTTGAAAAATTCTGCGATACCGGTATCACAAAGTTTTCAACTTTTTTCAACTTTTTTTATAGAAAGGTTTGATGAACAGGAGAACAAAAAACCTCAAATTAGATCATATCAATCTAGAACTAGTGTATAAAACTAATATCAAGAAAAGTCAAAATTTTGAAAAATTCTGCGATACCGGTATCACAAAATTTTCAACTTTTTTCAACTTTTCAAATTTGGCTGAAAATTGTTTTTATAGAAAGGTTTGATGGATGAGAGTTCAAAAAACCGCAAATTAGATCATATTAGTCTAAAACTAGTGTATAAAACTAATATCAAGAAAGGTCAAAATTTTGAAAAATTCTGCGATACCGGTTTGATGAACAGGAGAACAAAAAACCTCAAATTAGATCATATCAATCTAGAACTAGTGTATAAAACTAATATCAAGAAAGGTCAAATTTTTGAAAAATTCTTCGATACCGGTATCACAAAACTTTCAACTTTTTTCAAGTTTTTAAATTTGGCTGAAAATTGTTTTAATAGAGAGGTTCGATACATGGGAGCACAAAAAATCTCAAAAAATATCATATCAATCTAGAACTAGTGTAGAAAACTAATATCAAGAAAAGTCAAAATTTTGAAAAATTCTGCGATACCGGTATCACAAAATTTTCAACTTTTTTCAAGTTTTTAAATTTGGCTAAAAAATGTTTTTATAGAAAGGTTTGATACTTGGGAGCACAAAAAACTTCAAATTAGATCATATCAAACTAGAACTAGTGTATAAAACTAATTTCAAGAAGGGTCACAATTTCTAAAAATTCTGCGATACCGGTATCACAAAATTTTCAACTTTTTTCAAGTTTTCAAATTTGGCTGAAAAATGTTTTTATAGAAAGGTTTGATGCATGGAAGCATACAAAAACTTCAAATTAGATCATATCAAACTAGAACTAGTGTATAAAACTAATATCAAGAAAAGCAAAATTTCTAAAAAATCTGCGATACCGGTATCACAAAATTTTCAACTTTTTTCAAGTTTTCAAATTTGGCTGAAAATTGTTTTTATAGAGAGGTTTGATGCATGGGAGCACAAAAAACCTCAAAATAGATTATATCAATCTAGAACTAGTGTATAAAACTAATATTAGGAAAGGTCAAATTTTTGAAAAATTCTGCGATTTCGTATCACAAAATTTTCAAATTTTTTCAAGTTTTCAAATTTGGCTGAAACTTGTTTTAATAGAGAGGTTTGATACATGGGAGCACAAAAAACCTCAAAATAGATCATATCAATCTAGAACTAGTGTATAAAACTAATATCAAGAAATGTCAAAATTTTGAAAAATTCTGCGATACCGGTATCACAAAATTTTCAACTTTTTTCAAGTTTTTAAATTTGGCTGAAAAATGTTTTTATAGAAAGGTTTGATGGATGAGAGTTCAAAAAACCGCAAATTAGATCATATTAGTCTAAAACTAGTGTATAAAACTAATATCAAGAAAGGTCAAAATTTTGAAAAATTCTGCGATACCGGTATCACAAAATTTTCAACTTTTTTCAACTTTTTTTATAGAAAGGTTTGATGAACAGGAGAACAAAAAACCTCAAATTAGATCATATCAAACAAGAACTAGTGTATAAAACTAATATCAAGAAAGGTCAAAATTTTGAAAAATTCTGCGATACCGGTATCACAAAAGTTTCAACTTTTTTCAAGTTTTTAAATTTGGCTGAAAATTGTTTTAATAGAGAGGTTTGATACATGGGAGCACAAAAAACCTCAAAATAGATCATATCAATCGAGAACTAGTGTATAAAACTAATATCAAGAAAAGTCAAAATTTTGAAAAACTCTGCGATACCGGTATCACAAAATTTTCAACTTTTTTCAAGTTTTCAAATTTGGCTGAAAATTGTTTTATAGAAAGGTTTGATGGATGAGATTTCAAAAAACCGCAAATTAGATCATATCAGTCTAGAACTAGTGTATAAAACTAATATCAAGAAAGGTCAAAATTTTGAAAAATTCTGCGATACCGGTATCACAAAATTTTCAATTTTTTTCAAGTTTTTAAATTTGGCTGAAAAATGTTTTTATAGAAAGGTTTGATACATGGGAGCACAAAAAACTTCAAATTAGATCGAATCAAACTAGAACTAGTGTATAAAACTAATATCAAGAAGGGTCAAAATTTTGAAAAATTCTGCAATACCGGTATCAAAAAATTTGCAACTTTTTTCAACTTTTCAAATTTGGCTGAAAATTGTTTTTATAGAGAGGTTTGATGCATGGGAGCACAAAAAACCTCAAAATATATCAATCTAGAACTAGTGTATAAAACTAATATCAAGAAAGGTCAAAATTTTGAAAAATTCTGCGATACCGGTATCACAAAATTTTCAATTTTTTTCACTTTTTCATATTTGGCTGAAAATTGTTTTTAATGAAAGGTTTGATGCATAGGCGAACAAAAAACCTCAATTTAGAACATAACAATCTAGAACAAGTGTATAAAACTAATATCAAGAAAGGTCAAAATTTTGAAAAATTCTGCGATACCGGTATCACAAAATTTTCAACTTTTTTAATGTTTTCAAACTTGGCTGAAAATTGTTTTTATAGAAAGGTTTGATGAATAGGAGAACAAAAACCTCAAATTAGATCATATCAATCTAAAACTAGTGTATAAAACTAATATCAAGGAAAGTCAAAATTTTGAAAAATTCTGCAATACCGGTATTACAAAATTTTCAACTTTTTTAATGTTTTTAAATTTGGCTGAAAGTTGTTTTTATAGAAAGGTTTGATGCATAGGAGAACAAAAAACCTCAAATTAGATCATATCAATCTAGAACTAGTGTATAAAACTAATATCAAGAAAAGTCAAAATTTTGAAAAATTCTGCGATACCGGTATCACAAAATTTTCAACTTTTTTCAAGTTTTCAAATTTGGGTGAAAATTGTTTTTATAGAAAGGTTTGATGGATGAGAGTTCAAAAAACCGCAAATTAAATCATATCAGTCTAGAACTAGTGTAGAAAACTAATATCAAGAAAGGTCAAAATTTTGAAAAGTTCTGCGATACCGGTATCACAAAATTTTCAATTTTTTTCAATTTTTCAAATTTAGCTGAAAATTGTTTTTATAGAAAGGTTTGATGAATAGGAGAACAAAAAACCTGAAATTAGATCATATCAATCTAGAACTAGAGTATAAAACTAATATCAAGAAAGGTCAAAATTTCTAAAAATTCTGCGATACCGGTATCACAAAAATTTCAATTTTTTTCAATTTTTCAAATTTGGCTGAAAATTGTTTTTAATGAAAGGTTTGATGCATAGGCGAACAAAAAACCTCAATTTAGAACATAACAATCTAGAACAAGTGTATAAAACTAATATCAAAAACGTCAAAAATTTGAAAAATTCTGCGATACCGGTATCACAAAATTTTCAACTTTTTTAATGTTTTCAAACTTGGCTGAAAATTGTTTTTATAGAAAGGTTTGATGAATAGGAGAAAAAAAACCTCAAATTAGACCATATCAATCTAGAACTTGTGTATAAAACTAATATCAAGAAAGGTCAAAATTTTGAAAAATTCTGCGATACCGGTATCACAAAATTTTCAACTTTTTTCAAGTTTTTAAATTTGGCTGAAAATTGTTTTTATAGAGAGGTTGGATGCATGGGAGCACAAAAAACCTCAAAATAGATCATATCAATCTAGAACTAGTGTATAAAACTAATATCAAGAAAGGTCAAAACTTTGAAAAATTCTGCGATACCGGTATCACAAAATTTTCAACTTTTTTCAAGTTTTCAAATTTGGCTGAAAATTGTTTGTATAGAAAGGTTTGATGAATGAGAGTTCAAAAAACCGCAAATTAGATCATATCAGTCTAGAACTAGTGTATAAAACTAATATCAAGAAAGGTCAAAATTTTGAAGAATTCTGCGATACCGGTATCACAAAGTTTTCAACTTTTTTCAACTTTTTTTATAGAAAGGTTTGATGAACAGGAGAACAAAAAACCTCAAATTAGATCATATCAATCTAGAACTAGTGTATAAAACTAATATCAAGAAAGGTCAAATTTTTGAAAAATTCTTCGATACCGGTATCACAAAACTTTCAACTTTTTTCAAGTTTTTAAATTTGGCTGAAAATTGTTTTAATAGAGAGGTTCGATACATGGGAGCACAAAAAACCTCAAAAAATATCATATCAATCTAGAACTAGTGTAGAAAACTAATATCAAGAAAAGTCAAAATTTTGAAAAATTCTGCGATACCGGTATCACAAAATTTTCAACTTTTTTCAAGTTTTTAAATTTGGCTAAAAAATGTTTTTATAGAAAGGTTTGATACTTGGGAGCACAAAAAACTTCAAATTAGATCATATCAAACTAGAACTAGTGTATAAAACTAATTTCAAGAAGGGTCAAAATTTCTAAAAATTCTGCGATACCGGTATCACAAAATTTTCAACTTTTTTCAAGTTTTCAAATTTGGCTGAAAAATGTTTTTATAGAAAGGTTTGATGCATGGAAGCATACAAAACTTCAAATTAGATCATATCAAACTAGAACTAGTGTATAAAACTAATATCAAGAAAAGCAAAATTTCTAAAAAATCTGCGATACCGGTATCACAAAATTTTCAACTTTTTTCAAGTTTTCAAATTTGGCTGAAAATTGTTTTTATAGAGAGGTTTGATGCATGGGAGCACAAAAAACCTCAAAATAGATTATATCAATCTAGAACTAGTGTATAAAACTAATATTAGGAAAGGTCAAATTTTTGAAAAATTCTGCGATTTCGTATCACAAAATTTTCAAATTTTTTCAAGTTTTCAAATTTGGCTGAAAATTGTTTTTATAGAAAGGTTTGATGGATGAGAGTTCAAAAAACCGCAAATTAGATCATATTAGTCTAAAACTAGTGTATAAAACTAATATCAAGAAAGGTCAAAATTTTGAAAAATTCTGCGATACCGGTATCACAAAATTTTCAACTTTTTTCAACTTATTTTATAGAAAGGTTTGATGAACAGGAGAACAAAAAACCTCAAATTAGATCATATCAATCTAGAACTAGTGTATAAAACTAATATCAAGAAAGGTCAAAATTTTGAAAAATTCTGCGATACCGGTATCACAAAAGTTTCAACTTTTTTCAAGTTTTTAAATTTGGCTGAAAATTGTTTTAATAGAGAGGTTTGATACATGGGAGCACAAAAAACCTCAAAATAGATCATATCAATCGAGAACTAGTGTATAAAACTAATATCAAGAAAGGTCAAAATTTTGAAAAATTCTGCGATACCGGTATCACAAAATTTTCAACTTTTTTCAAGTTTTCAAATTTGGCTGAAAAATGTTTTTATAGAAAGGTTTGATGGATGAGAGTTCAAAAAACCGCAAATTAGATCATATTAGTCTAAAACTAGTGTATAAAACTAATATCAAGAAAGGTCAAAATTTTGAAAAATTCTGCGATACCGGTTTGATGAACAGGAGAACAAAAAACCTCAAATTAGATCATATCAATCTAGAACTAGTGTATAAAACTAATATCAAGAAAGGTCAAAATTGTGAAAAATTCTGCGATACCGGTATCACAAAATTTTCAACTTTTTTTAATTTTTCAAATTTGGCTGAAAAATGTTTTTATAGAAAGGTTTGATGCATGGAAGCACAAAAAACATCAAATTAGATCATATCAAACTAGAACTAGTGTATAAAACTAATATCAAGAGAAGTAAAAATTTCTAAAAATTCTGCGATACCGGTATCACAAAATTTTCAACTTTTTTCAAGTTTTCAAATTTGGCTGAAAAATGTTTTTATAGAAAGATTTGATGGATGAGAGTTCAAAAAACCTCAAATTAGATCATATCAATCTAGAACTAGTGTATAAAACTAATATCAAGAAAAGTCAAAATTTTGAAAAACTCTGCGATACCGGTATCACAAAATTTTCAACTTTTTTCAACTTTTCAAATTTGGCTGAAAATTGTTTTTATAGAGAGGTTTGATGCATGGGAGCACAAAAAACCTCAAAATATATCAATCTAGAACTAGTGTATAAAACTAATATCAAGAAAGGTCAAAATTTTGAAAAATTCTGCGATACCGGTATCACAAAATTTTCAATTTTTTTCACTTTTTCATATTTGGCTGAAAATTGTTTTTAATGAAAGGTTTGATGCATAGGCGAACAAAAAACCTCAATTTAGAACATAACAATCTAGAACAAGTGTATAAAACTAATATCAAGAAAGGTCAACATTTTGAAAAATTCTGCGATACCGGTATCACAAAATTTTCAACTTTTTTAATGTTTTCAAACTTGGCTGAAAATTGTTTTTATAGAAAGGTTTGATGAATAGGAGAACAAAAACCTCAAATTAGATCATATCAATCTAAAACTAGTGTATAAAACTAATATCAAGGAAAGTCAAAATTTTGAAAAATTCTGCGATACCGGTATTACAAAATTTTCAACTTTTTTAATGTTTTTAAATTTGGCTGAAAGTTGTTTTTATAAAAAGGTTTGATGCATAGGAGAACAAAAAACCTCAAATTAGATCATATCAATCTAGAACTAGTGTATAAAACTAATATCAAGAAAAGTCAAAATTTTGAAAAATTCTGCGATACCGGTATCACAAAATTTTCAACTTTTTTCAACTTTTCAAATTTGGCTGAAAATTGTTTTTATAGAAAGGTTTGATGGATGAGAGTTCAAAAAACCGCAAATTAGATCATATCAGTCTAACTAGAGTATAAAACTAATATCAAGAAAGGTCAAAATTTTGAAGAATTCTGCGATACCGGTATCACAAAGTTTTCAACTTTTTTCAACTTTTTTTATAGAAAGGTTTGATGAACAGGAGAACAAAAAACCTCAAATTAGATCATATCAATCTAGAACTAGTGTATAAAACTAATATCAAGAAAGGTCAAATTTTTGAAAAATTCTTCGATACCGGTATCACAAAAC
Source organism: Erpobdella octoculata (assembly GCA_963978895.1). Lineage (NCBI taxonomy): Eukaryota > Metazoa > Annelida > Clitellata > Hirudinida > Erpobdellidae > Erpobdella > Erpobdella octoculata. The sequence continues at coordinate 23,645,220 of OZ022244.1, forward strand.
TTTCAACTTTTTTCAAGTTTTTAAATTTGGCTGAAAATTGTTTTAATAGAGAGGTTCGATACATGGGAGCACAAAAAATCTCAAAAAATATCATATCAATCTAGAACTAGTGTAGAAAACTAATATCAAGAAAAGTCAAAATTTTGAAAAATTCTGCGATTTCGGTATCACAAAATTTTCAACTTTTTTCAAGTTTTTAAATTTGGCTAAAAATAGTTTTTATAGAAAGGTTTGATACTTGGGAGCACAAAAAACTTCAAATTAGATCATATCAAACTAGAACTAGTGTATAAAACTAATTTCAAGAAGGGTCAAAATTTCTAAAAATTCTGCGATACCGGTATCACAAAATTTTCAACTTTTTTCAAGTTTTCAAATTTGGCTGAAAAATGTTTTTATAGAAAGGTTTGATGCATGGAAGCATACAAAAACTTCAAATTAGATCATATCAAACTAGAACTAGTGTATAAAACTAATATCAAGAAAAGCAAAATTTCTAAAAATTCTGCGATACCGGTATCACAAAATTTTCAACTTTTTTCAAGTTTTCAAATTTGGCTGAAAAATGTTTTTATAGAAAGGTTTGATGGATGAGAGTTCAAAAAACCTCAAATTAGATCATATCAATCTAGAACTAGTGTATAAAACTAATATCAAGAAAAGTCAAAATTTTGAAAAATTCTGCGATACCGGTATCACAAAATTTTCAACTTTTCAAATTTGGCTGAAAATTGTTTTTATAGAGAGGTTTGATGCATGGGAGCACAAAAAACCTCAAAATAGATTATATCAATCTAGAACTAGTGTATAAAACTAATATTAAGAAAGGTCAAAATTTTGAAAAATTCTGCGATACCGGTATCACAAAATTTTCAAATTTTTTCAAGTTTTCAAATTTGGCTGAAAATTGTTTTTATAGAAAGGTTTGATGGATGAGAGTTCAAAAAACCGCAAATTAGATCATATTAGTCTAAAACTAGTGTATAAAACTAATATCAAGAAAGGTCAAAATTTTGAAAAATTCTGCGATACCGGTATCACAAAATTTTCAACTTTTTTCAACTTTTTTTATAGAAAGGTTTGATGAACAGGAGAACAAAAAACCTCAAATTAGATCATATCAATCTAGAACTAGTGTTTAAAACTAATATCAAGAAAGGTCAAAATTTTGAAAAATTCTGCGATACCGGTATCACAAAAGTTTCAACTTTTTTCAAGTTTTTAAATTTGGCTGAAAATTGTTTTAATAGAGAGGTTTGATACATGGGAGCACAAAAAACCTCAAAATAGATCATATCAATCGAGAACTAGTGTATAAAACTAATATCAAGAAAAGTCTAAATTTTGAAAAACTCTGCGATACCGGTATCACAAAATTTTCAACTTTTTTCAAGTTTTCAAATTTGGCTGAAAATTGTTTTATAGAAAGGTTTGATGGATGAGAGTTCAAAAAACCGCAAATTAGATCATATCAGTCTAGAACTAGTGTATAAAACTAATATCAAGAAAGGTCAAAATTTTGAAAAATTCTGCGATACCGGTATCACAAAATTTTCAACTTTTTTCAACTTTTTTTATAGAAAGGTTTGATGAACAGGAGAACAAAAAACCTCAAATTAGATCATATCAATCTAGAACTAGTGTATAAAACTAATATCAAGAAAGGTCAAAATTTTGAAAAATTCTGCGATACCGGTATCACAAAAGTTTCAACTTTTTTCAAGTTTTTAAATTTGGCTGCAAATTGTTTTTAATGAAAGGTTTGATGCATAGGCGAACATAAAACCTCAATTTAGAACATAACACTCTAGAACAAGTGTATAAAACAAATATCAAGAAAGGTCAAAATTTTGAAAAATTCTGCGATACCGGTATCACAAAATTTTCAACTTTTTTCAAGTTTTCAAATTTGGCTGAAAAATGTTTTTATAGAAAGGTTTGATGGATGAGAGTTCAAAAAACCGCAAATTAGATCATATTAGTCTAAAACTAGTGTATAAAACTAATATCAAGAAAGGTCAAAATTTTGAAAAATTCTGCGATACCGGTATCACAAAATTTTCAACTTTTTTCAATTTTTCAAATTTGGCTGAAAATTGTTTTTATAGAAAGGTTCGATGAATAGGAGAACAAAAAACCTCAAATTAGATCAACTTTTTTCAAGTTTTTAAATTTGGCTGAAAATTGTTTTAATAGAGAGGTTTGATACATGGGAGCACAAAAAACCTCAAAATAGATCATATCAATCGAGAACTAGTGTATAAAACTAATATCAAGAAAGGTCAAAATTTTGAAAAATTCTGCGATACCGGTATCACAAAATTTTCAACTTTTTTCAACTTTTCAAATTTGGCTGAAAAATGTTTTTATAGAAAGGTTTGATGGATGAGAGTTCAAAAAACCGCAAATTAGATCATATTAGTCTAAAACTAGTGTATAAAACTATCAAGAAAGGTCAAAATTTTGAAAAATTCTGCGATACCGGTATCACAAAATTTTCAACTTTTTTCCACTTTTTTTATAGAAAGGTTTGATGAACAGGAGAACAAAAAACCTCAAATTAGATCATATCAATCTAGAACTAGTGTATAAAACTAATATCAAGAAAGGTCAAAATTTTGAAAAATTCTGCGATACCGGTATCACAAAATTTTCAATTTTTTTCAACTTTTCAAATTTGGCTGAAAATTGTTTTATAGAAAGGTTCGATGAATAGGAGAACAAAAAACCTCAAATTAGATCATATCAATCGAGAACTTGTGTATAAAATTAATATCAAGAAAGGTCAAAATTTTGAAAAATTCTGCGATACCGGTATCACAAAATTTTCAATTTTTTTCAAGTTTTTAAATTTGGCTGAAAAATGTTTTTATAGAAAGGTTTGATACATGGGAGCACAAAAAACTTCAAATTAGATCGAATCAAACTAGAACTAGTGTATAAAACTAATATCAAGAAGGGTCAAAATTTCTAAAAATTCTGCGATACCTGTATCACAAAATTTTCAACTTTTTTCAAGTTTTTAAATTTGGCTCAAAAATGTTTTTATAGAAAGGTTTGATACATGGGAGCACAACAAACTTCAAATTAGATCAGATCAAACTAGAACTAGTGTATAAAACTAATTTCAAGAAGGGTCAAAATTTTGAAAAATTCTGCGATACCGGTATCACAAAATTTTCAACTTTTTTAATGTTTTCAAACTTGGCTGAAAATTGTTTTTATAGAAAGGTTTGATGAATAGGAGAACAAAAACCTCAAATTAGATCATATCAATCTAAAACTAGTGTATAAAACTAATATCAAGAAAGGTCAAAATTTTGAAAAATTCTGCGATACCGGTATCAAAAAATTTGCAACTTTTTTCAAGTTTTCAAATTTGGCTGAAAATTGTTTTTATAGAAAGGTTTGATGGATGAGAGTTAAAAAACCGCAAATTAGATCATATCAATCTAGAACTAGTGTATAAAACTAATATCCAGAAAGTTCAAAATTTTGAAAAATTCTGCGATACCGGTATCACAAAATTTTCAACATTTTTCAAGTTTTTAAATTTGGCTGAAAAATGTTTTTATAGAAAGGTTTGATGGATGAGAGTTCAAAAAACCTCAAATTAGATCATATCAATCTAGAACTAGTGTATAAAACTAATATCAAGAAAAGTCAAAATTTTGAAAAATTCTGCGATACCGGTATCACAAAATTTTCAACTTTTTTCAACTTTTCAAATTTGGCTGAAAATTGTTTTTATAGAGAGGTTTGATGCATGGGAGCACAAAAAACCTCAAAATAGATTATATCAATCTAGAACTAGTGTATAAAACTAATATTAAGAAAGGTCAAAATTTTGAAAAATTCTGCGATACCGGTATCACAAAATTTTCAAATTTTTTCAAGTTTTCAAATTGGGCTGAAAATTGTTTTTATAGAAAGGTTTGATGGATGAGAGTTCAAAAAACCGCAAATTAGATCATATTAGTCTAAAACTAGTGTATAAAACTAATATCAAGAAAGGTCAAAATTTTGAAAAATTCTGCGATACCGGTATCACAAAATTTTCAACTTTTTTCAACTTTTTTTATAGAAAGGTTTGATGAACAGGAGAACAAAAAACTTCAAATTAGATCATATCAATCTAGAACTAGTGTATAAAACTAATATCAAGAAAGGTCAAAATTTTGAAAAATTCTGCGATACCGGTATCACAAAAGTTTCAACTTTTTTCAAGTTTTTAAATTTGGCTGAAAATTGTTTTAATAGAGAGGTTTGATACATGGGAGCACAAAAAACCTCAAAATAGATCATATCAATCGAGAACTAGTGTATAAAACTAATATCAAGAAAGGTCAAAATTTTGAAAAATTCTGCGATACCGGTATCACAAAATTTTCAACTTTTTTCAAGTTTTCAAATTTGGCTGAAAAATGTTTTTATAGAAAGGTTTGATGGATGAGAGTTCAAAAAACCGCAAATTAGATCATATTAGTCTAAAACTAGTGTATAAAACTAATATCAAGAAAGGTCAAAATTTTGACAAATTCTGCGATACCGGTATCACAAAATTTTCAACTTTTTTCAACTTTTTTTATAGAAAGGTTTGATGAACAGGAGAACAAAAAACCTCAAATTAGATCATATCAATCTAGAACTAGTGTATAAAACTAATATCAAGAAAGGTCAAAATTTTGAAAAATTCTGCGATACCGGTATCACAAAATTTTCAACTTTTTTCAATTTTTCAAATTTAGCTGAAAATTGTTTTATAGAAAGGTTCGATGAATAGGAGAACAAAAAACCTCAAATTAGATCATATCAATCGAGAACTAGTGTATAAAATTAATATCAAGAAAGGTCAAAAATTTGAAAAATTCTGCGATACCGGTATCACAAAATTTTCAAATTTTTTCAATTTTTCAAATTGGGCTGAAAATTGTTTTTATAGAGAGGTTTGATGCATGGGAGCACAAAAAACTTCAAATTAGATCGAATCAAACTAGAACTAGTGTATAAAACTAATATCAAGAAGGGTCAAAATTTCTAAAAATTCTGCGATACCTGTATCACAAAATTTTCAACTTTTTTCAAGTTTTTAAATTTGGCTCAAAAATGTTTTTATAGAAAGGTTTGATACATGGGAGCACAAAAAACCTCAAAATAGATTATATCAATCTAGAACTAGTGTATAAAACTAATATCAAGAAAGGTCAAAATTTTGAAAAATTCTGCGATACCGGTATCACAAAATTTTCAATTTTTTTCAATTTTTCAAATTTGGCTGAAAATTGTTTTTAATGAAAGGTTTGATACATAGGCGATCAAAAAACCTTAATTTAGAACATAACAATCTAGAACAAGTGTATAAAACTAATATCAAAAAAGGTCAAAATTTTGAAAAATTCTGCGATACCGGTATCACAAAATTTTCACTTTTTTAATGTTTTCAAACTTGGCTGAAAATTGTTTTTATAGAAAGGTTTGATGAATAGGAGAACAAAAACCTCAAATTAGATCATATCAATCTAAAACTAGTGTATAAAACTAATATCAAGAAAGGTCAAAATTTTGAAAAATTCTGCGATACCGGTATCACAAAATTTTCAACTTTTTTAATGTTTTTAAATTTGGCTGAAAGTTGTTTTTATAGAAAGGTTTGATGCATAGGAGAACAAAAAACCTCAAATAAGATCATATCAATCTAGAACTAGTGTATAAAACTAATATCAAGAAAGGTCAAAATTTTGAAAAATTCTGCGATACCGGTATCACAAAATTTTCAATTTTTTTCAATTTTTCAAATTTGGCTGCAAATTGTTTTTAATGAAAGGTTTGATGCATAGGCGAACATAAAACCTCAATTTAGAACATAACACTCTAGAACAAGTGTATAAAACAAATATCAAGAAAGGTCAAAATTTTGAAAAATTCTGCGATACCGGTATCACAAAATTTTCAACTTTTTTCAAGTTTTCAAATTTGGCTGAAAAATGTTTTTATAGAAAGGTTTGATGGATGAGAGTTCAAAAAACCGCAAATTAGATCATATTAGTCTAAAACTAGTGTATAAAACTAATATCAAGAAAGGTCAAAATTTTGAAAAATTCTGCGATACCGGTATCACAAAATTTTCAACTTTTTTCAATTTTTCAAATTTGGCTGAAAATTGTTTTTATAGAAAGGTTCGATGAATAGGAGAACAAAAAACCTCAAATTAGATCAACTTTTTTCAAGTTTTTAAATTTGGCTGAAAATTGTTTTAATAGAGAGGTTTGATACATGGGAGCACAAAAAACCTCAAAATAGATCATATCAATCGAGAACTAGTGTATAAAACTAATATCAAGAAAGGTCAAAATTTTGAAAAATTCTGCAATACCGGTATCACAAAATTTTCAACTTTTTTCAAGTTTTCAAATTTGGCTGAAAAATGTTTTTATAGAAAGGTTTGATGGATGAGAGTTCAAAAAACCGCAAATTAGATCATATTAGTCTAAAACTAGTGTATAAAACTAATATCAAGAAAGGTCAAAATTTTGAAAAATTCTGCGATACCGGTATTACAAAATTTTCAACTTTTTTCAACTTTTCAAATTTGGCTGAAAATTGTTTTTATAGAGAGGTTTGATGCATGGGAGCACAAAAAACCTCAAAATAGATTATATCAATCTAGAACTAGTGTATAAAACTAATATCAAGAAAGGTCAAAATTTTGAAAAATTCTGCGATACCGGTATTACAAAATTTTCAACTTTTTTCAACTTTTCAAATTTGGCTGAAAATTGTTTTTATAGAGAGGTTTGATGCATGGGAGCACAAAAAACCTCAAAATAGATTATATCAATCTAGAACTAGTGTATAAAACTAATATCAAGAAAGGTCAAAATTTTGAAAAATTCTGCGATACCGGTATCAAAAAATTTTCAACTTTTTTCAATTTTTCAAATTTAGCTGAAAATTGTTTTATAGAAAGGTTCGATGAATAGGAGAACAAAAAACCTCAAATTAGATCATATCAATCGAGAACTAGTGTATAAAATTAATATCAAGAAAGGTCAAAATTTTGAAAAATTCTGCGATACCGGTATCACAAAATTTTCAACTTTTTTCAACTTTTTTTATAGAAAGGTTTGATGAACAGGAGAACAAAAAACCTCAAATTAGATCATATCAATCTAGAACTAGTGTATAAAACTAATATCAAGAAAGGTCAAAATTTTGAAAAATTCTGCGATACCGGTATCACAAAATTTTCAACTTTTTTCAATTTTTCAAATTTAGCTGAAAATTGTTTTATAGAAAGGTACGATGAATAGGAGAACAAAAAACCTCAAATTAGATCATATCAATCGAGAACTAGTGTATAAAATTAATATCAAGAAAAGTCAAAATTTTGAAAAATTCTGCGATACCGGTATCACAAAATTTTCAATTTTTTTCAAGTTTTTAAATTTGGCTGAAAAATGTTTTTATAGAAAGGTTTGATACATGGGAGCACAAAAAACTTCAAATTAGATCGTATCAAACTAGAACTAGTGTATAAAACTAATATCAAGAAGGGTCAAAATTTCTAAAAATTCTGCGATACCGGTATCACAAAATTTTCAACTTTTTTCAAGTTTTTAAATTTGGCTGAAAAATGTTTTTATAGAAAGGTTTGATACATGGGAGCACAAAAAACTTCAAATTAGATCATATCAAAATAGAACTAGTGTATAAAACTATATTCAAGAAGAGTTAAAATTTTGAAAAATTCTGCGATACCGGTATCACAAAATTTTCAACTTTTTTAATGTTTTCAAACTTGGCTGAAAATTGTTTTTATAGAAAGGTTTGATGAATAGGAGAACAAAAACCTCAAATTAGATTATATCAATCTAAAACTAGTGTATAAAACTAATATCAAGAAAGGTCAAAATTTTGAAAAATTCTGCGATACCGGTATTACAAAATTTTCAACTTTTTTCAACTTTTCAAATTTGGCTGAAAATTGTTTTTATAGAGAGGTTTGATGCATGGGAGCACAAAAAACCTCAAAATAGATTATATCAATCTAGAACTAGTGTATAAAACTAATATCAAGAAAGGTCAAAATTTTGAAAAATTCTGCGATACCGGTATCAAAAAATTTGCAACTTTTTTCAAGTTTTCAAATTTGGCTGAAAATTGTTTTTATAGAAAGGTTTGATGGATGAGAGTTCAAAAAACCGCAAATTAGATCATATCAATCTAGAACTAGTGTATAAAACTAATATCAAGAAAGGTCAAAATTTTGAAAAATTCTGCGATACCGGTATCACAAAATTTTCAACATTTTTCAAGTTTTTAAATTTGGCTGAAAAATGTTTTTATAGAAAGGTTTGATGGATGAGAGTTCAAAAAACCGCAAATTAGATCATATTAGTCTAAAACTAGTGTATAAAACTAATATCAAGAAAGGTCAAAATTTTGAAAAATTCTGCGATACCGGTATCACAAAATTTTCAACTTTTTTCAACTTTTTTTATAGAAAGGTTCGATGAATAGGAGAACAAAAAACCTCAAATTAGATCATATCAATCGAGAACTAGTGTATAAAATTAATATCAAGAAAGGTCAAAATTTTGAAAAATTCTGCGATACCGGTATCACAAAATTTTCAATTTTTTTCAAGTTTTTAAATTTGGCTGAAAAATGTTTTTATAGAAAGGTTTGATACATGGGAGCACAAAAAACTTCAAATTAGATCGTATCAAACTAGAACTAGTGTATAAAACTAATATCAAGAAGGGTCAAAATTTCTAAAAATTCTGCGATACCGGTATCACAAAATTTTCAACTTTTTTCAAGTTTTTAAATTTGGCTGAAAAATGTTTTTATAGAAAGGTTTGATACATGGGAGCACAAAAAACTTCAAATTAGATCATATCAAAATAGAACTAGTGTATAAAACTAATTTCAAGAAGGGTTAAAATTTTGAAAAATTCTGCGATACCGGTATCACAAAATTTTCAACTTTTTTAATGTTTTCAAACTTGGCTGAAAATTGTTTTTATAGAAAGGTTTGATGAATAGGAGAACAAAAACCTCAAATTAGATCATATCAATCTAAAACTAGTGTATAAAACTAATATCAAGAAAGGTCAAAATTTTGAAAAATTCTGCGATACCGGTATTACAAAATTTTCAACTTTTTTCAACTTTTCAAATTTGGCTGAAAATTGTTTTTATAGAGAGGTTTGATGCATGGGAGCACAAAAAACCTCAAAATAGATTATATCAATCTAGAACTAGTGTATAAAACTAATATCAAGAAAGGTCAAAATTTTGAAAAATTCTGCGATACCGGTATCAAAAAATTTGCAACTTTTTTCAAGTTTTCAAATTTGGCTGAAAATTGTTTTTATAGAAAGGTTTGATGGATGAGAGTTCAAAAAACCGCAAATTAGATCATATCAATCTAGAACTAGTGTATAAAACTAATATCAAGAAAGGTCAAAATTTTGAAAAATTCTGCGATACCGGTATCACAAAATTTTCAACATTTTTCAAGTTTTTAAATTTGGCTGAAAAATGTTTTTATAGAAAGGTTTGATGGATGAGAGTTCAAAAAACCGCAAATTAGATCATATTAGTCTAAAACTAGTGTATAAAACTAATATCAAGAAAGGTCAAAATTTTGAAAAATTCTGCGATACCGGTATCACAAAATTTTCAACTTTTTTCAACTTTTTTTATAGAAAGGTTTGATGAACAGGAGAACAAAAAACCTCAAATTAGATCATATCAATCTAGAACTAGTGTATAAAACTAATATCAAGAAAGGTCAAAATTTTGAAAAATTCTGCGATACCGGTATCACAAAATTTTCAACTTTTTTCAAGTTTTCAAATTTGGCTGAAAAATGTTTTTATAGAAAGATTTGATGGATGAGAGTTCAAAAAACCTCAAATTAGATCATATCAATCTAGAACTAGTGTATAAAACTAATATCAAGATGCAGTCAAATCGACTCCAGTTAAACTCCAGCAAATCTGAAGCCATCTGGTTTACAACTAGAAGCCAGAAACTTCATCTTCCAAAAGATCCAGTTCGAATAGGTCTTGACATGGTGCAGCCGTCTGTGTCTGTTCGAAATCTTGGCATCTATCTTGATGCTGATCTGTCATCAAAAACACACATCAAAAACACTGTTCGTGCATGTTTCAATGTATTACGGCAGATAAAAATGTGTAGCAACCTCTCTCCCAACAAATTCTCGAAAAATACTTGTAACTTCCCTCGTTTTAAGCAAACTTGATTATGGTAACTCTATCCTGGTTGGGTCACCCAAACACCACATCAATCGTCTCCGTTCGGTTATTAATGCTGCAGCACGTCTGGTTACCGGTGCTCGCAAATGCGATCACATTAGTCCAGTTCTCGCCGACCTACACTGGCTGCCAGTGGACAAAAGAATAAAATTCAAGTTGGCGCTACTGGTATACAAATCTCTTAATAAACTGGCTCCGAAATATCTGTCTTCTTCAATGAACAGGGTGTCTGACTTCCCGGCCAGGAGGAGACTCAGATCCTCATCTTCGGCCTCACTCCATCTGCCAAGGACCAAAATGAAGACGGCTGGCGACCGCATGTTTGCTGTTGCCGGTTCCAGACTTTGGAACGAGCTTCCGACTACCATCACCTGCTCAGCGACGGTCGAAGAATTTCGAAAGAGTCTCAAAACGCATCTCTTTGTGGCCTAGAAGTCAACACTGACATTATGCCACGTTAAAAAATTATCAAATTAAATTAAATTAAATTAAATTAAATTAAGAAAAGTCAAAATTTTGAAAAACTCTGCGATACCGGTATCACAAAATTTTCAACTTTTTTCAAGTTTTCAAATTTGGCTGAAAATTGTTTTATAGAAAGGTTTGATGGATGAGAGTTCAAAAAACCGCAAATTAGATCATATCAGTCTAGAACTAGTGTATAAAACTAATATCAAGAAAGGTCAAAATTTTGAAAAATTCTGCGATACCGGTATCACAAAATTTTCAACTTTTTTCAACTTTTTTTATAGAAAGGTTTGATGAACAGGAGAACAAAAAACCTCAAATTAGATCATATCAATCTAGAACTAGTGTATAAAACTAATTTCAAGAAGGGTCAAAATTTCTAAAAATTCTGCGATACCGGTATTACAAAATTTTCAACTTTTTTAATGTTTTTAAATTTGGCTGAAAGTTGTTTTTATAGAAGGTTTGATGCACAGGAGAACAAAAAACCTCAAATTAGATCATATCAGTCTAGAACTAGTGTATAAAACTAATATCAAGAAAGGTCAAAATTTTGAAAAATTCTGCGATACCGGTATCACAAAATTTTCAACTTTTTTCAACTTTTTTTATAGAAAGGTTTGATGAACAGGAGAACAAAAAACCTCAAATTAGATCATATCAATCTAGAACTAGTGTATAAAACTAATATCAAGAAAGGTCAAAATTTTGAAAAATTCTGCGATACCGGTATCACAAAATTTTCAACTTTTTTCAATTTTTCAAATTTGGCTGGACCTTGTTTTTATAGAAAGGTTCGATGAATAGGAGAACAAAAAACCTCAAAATAGATCATATCAATCTAGAACTAGTGTATAAAACTAATATCAAGAAAGGTCAAAATTTTGAAAAATTCTGCGATACCGGTATCACAAAATTTTCAACTTTTTTCAACTTTTTTTATAGAAAGGTTTGATGAACAGGAGAACAAAAAACCTCAAATTAGATCATATCAATCTAGAACTAGTGTATAAAACTAATATCAAGAAAGGTCAAAATTTTGAAAAATTCTGCGATACCGGTATCACAAAATTTTCAACTTTTTTCAATTTTTCAAATTTGGCTGAAAATTGTTTTAATAGAAAGGTTCGATGCATGGAAGCACAAAAAACATCAAATTAGATCATATCAAACTAGAACTAGTGTATAAAACTAATATCAAGAGAAGTAAAAATTTCTAAAAATTCTGCGATACCGGTATCACAAAATTTTCAACTTTTTTCAAGTTTTCAAATTTGGCTGAAAAATTTTCAAATTTTTTCAAGTTTTCAAATTTGGCTGAAAAATGTTTTTATAGAAAGATTTGATGGATGAGAGTTCAAAAAACCTCAAATTAGATTATATCAATCTAGAACTAGTGTATAAAACTAATATCAAGAAAAGTCAAAATTTTGAAAAACACTGCGATACCGGTATCACAAAATTTTCAACTTTTTTCAAGTTTTCAAATTTGGCTGAAAATTGTTTTTATAGAAAGGTTTGATGGATGAGAGTTCAAAAAACCGCAAATTAGATCATATCAGTCTAGAACTAGTGTATAAAACTAATTTCAAGAAGGGTCAAAATTTCTAAAAATTCTGCGATACCGGTATTACAAAATTTTCAACTTTTTTAATGTTTTTAAATTTGGCTGAATGAAAGTTGTTTTTATAGAAAGGTTTGATGCACAGGAGAACAAAAAACCTCAAATTAGATCATATCAGTCTAGAACTAGTGTATAAAACTAATATCAATAAAGGTCAAAATTTTGAAAAATTCTGCGATACCGGTATCACAAAATTTTCAACTTTTTTCAACTTTTTTTATAGAAAGGTTTGATGAACAGGAGAACAAAAAACTTCAAATTAGATCATATCAATCAAGAACTAGTGTATAAAACTAATTTCAAGAAGGGTCAAAATTTCTAAAAATTCTGCGATACCGGTATTACAAAATTTTCAACTTTTTTAATGTTTTTAAATTTGGCTGAATGAAAGTTGTTTTTATAGAAAGGTTTGATGCACAGGAGAACAAAAAACCTCAAATTAGATCATATCAGTCTAGAACTAGTGTATAAAACTAATATCAAGAAAGGTCAAAATTTTGAAAAATTCTGCGATACCGGTATCACAAAATTTTCAACTTTTTTCAACTTTTTTTATGGAAAGGTTTGATGAACAGGAGAACAAAAAACCTCAAATTAGATCATATCAATCTAGAACTAGTGTATAAAACTAATATCAAGAAAGGTCAAAATTTTGAAAAATTCTGCGATACCGGTATCACAAAATTTTCAATTTTTTTCAACTTTTCAAATTTGGCTGAAAATTGTTTTATAGAAAGGTTCGATGAATAGGAGAACAAAAAACCTCAAATTAGATCATATCAATCGAGAACTTGTGTATAAAATTAATATCAAGAAAGGTCAAAATTTTGAAAAATTCTGCGATACCGGTATCACAAAATTTTCAATTTTTTTCAAGTTTTTAAATTTGGCTGAAAAATGTTTTTATAGAAAGGTTTGATACATGGGAGCACAAAAAACTTCAAATTAGATCGAATCAAACTAGAACTAGTGTATAAAACTAATATCAAGAAGGGTCAAAATTTCTAAAAATTCTGCGATACCTGTATCACAAAATTTTCAACTTTTTTCAAGTTTTTAAATTTGGCTCAAAAATGTTTTTATAGAAAGGTTTGATACATGGGAGCACAACAAACTTCAAATTAGATCAGATCAAACTAGAACTAGTGTATAAAACTAATTTCAAGAAGGGTCAAAATTTTGAAAAATTCTGCGATACCGGTATCACAAAATTTTCAACTTTTTTAATGTTTTCAAACTTGGCTGAAAATTGTTTTTATAGAAAGGTTTGATGAATAGGAGAACAAAAACCTCAAATTAGATCATATCAATCTAAAACTAGTGTATAAAACTAATATCAAGAAAGGTCAAAATTTTGAAAAATTCTGCGATACCGGTATCAAAAAATTTGCAACTTTTTTCAAGTTTTCAAATTTGGCTGAAAATTGTTTTTATAGAAAGGTTTGATGGATGAGAGTTAAAAAACCGCAAATTAGATCATATCAATCTAGAACTAGTGTATAAAACTAATATCCAGAAAGTTCAAAATTTTGAAAAATTCTGCGATACCGGTATCACAAAATTTTCAACATTTTTCAAGTTTTTAAATTTGGCTGAAAAATGTTTTTATAGAAAGGTTTGATGGATGAGAGTTCAAAAAACCTCAAATTAGATCATATCAATCTAGAACTAGTGTATAAAACTAATATCAAGAAAAGTCAAAATTTTGAAAAATTCTGCGATACCGGTATCACAAAATTTTCAACTTTTTTCAACTTTTCAAATTTGGCTGAAAATTGTTTTTATAGAGAGGTTTGATGCATGGGAGCACAAAAAACCTCAAAATAGATTATATCAATCTAGAACTAGTGTATAAAACTAATATTAAGAAAGGTCAAAATTTTGAAAAATTCTGCGATACCGGTATCACAAAATTTTCAAATTTTTTCAAGTTTTCAAATTGGGCTGAAAATTGTTTTTATAGAAAGGTTTGATGGATGAGAGTTCAAAAAACCGCAAATTAGATCATATTAGTCTAAAACTAGTGTATAAAACTAATATCAAGAAAGGTCAAAATTTTGAAAAATTCTGCGATACCGGTATCACAAAATTTTCAACTTTTTTCAACTTTTTTTATAGAAAGGTTTGATGAACAGGAGAACAAAAAACTTCAAATTAGATCATATCAATCTAGAACTAGTGTATAAAACTAATATCAAGAAAGGTCAAAATTTTGAAAAATTCTGCGATACCGGTATCACAAAAGTTTCAACTTTTTTCAAGTTTTTAAATTTGGCTGAAAATTGTTTTAATAGAGAGGTTTGATACATGGGAGCACAAAAAACCTCAAAATAGATCATATCAATCGAGAACTAGTGTATAAAACTAATATCAAGAAAGGTCAAAATTTTGAAAAATTCTGCGATACCGGTATCACAAAATTTTCAACTTTTTTCAAGTTTTCAAATTTGGCTGAAAATTGTTTTAATAGAGAGGTTTGATACATGGGAGCACAAAAAACCTCAAAATAGATCATATCAATCGAGAACTAGTGTATAAAACTAATATCAAGAAAGGTCAAAATTTTGAAAAATTCTGCGATACCGGTATCACAAAATTTTCAACTTTTTTCAAGTTTTCAAATTTGGCTGAAAAATGTTTTTATAGAAAGGTTTGATGGATGAGAGTTCAAAAAACCGCAAATTAGATCATATTAGTCTAAAACTAGTGTATAAAACTAATATCAAGAAAGGTCAAAATTTTGACAAATTCTGCGATACCGGTATCACAAAATTTTCAACTTTTTTCAACTTTTTTTATAGAAAGGTTTGATGAACAGGAGAACAAAAAACCTCAAATTAGATCATATCAATCTAGAACTAGTGTATAAAACTAATATCAAGAAGGGTCAAAATTTTGAAAAATTCTGCGATACCGGTATCACAAAAGTTTCAACTTTTTTCAAGTTTTTAAATTTGGCTGAAAATTGTTTTAATAGAGAGGTTTGATACATGGGAGCACAAAAAACCTCAAAATAGATCATATCAATCGAGAACTAGTGTATAAAACTAATATCAAGAAAGGTCAAAATTTTGAAAAATTCTGCAATACCGGTATCACAAAATTTTCAACTTTTTTCAAGTTTTCAAATTTGGCTGAAAAATGTTTTTATAGAAAGGTTTGATGGATGAGAGTTCAAAAAACCGCAAATTAGATCATATTAGTCTAAAACTAGTGTATAAAACTAATATCAAGAAAGGTCAAAATTTTGAAAAATTCTGCGATACCGGTATTACAAAATTTTCAACTTTTTTCAACTTTTCAAATTTGGCTGAAAATTGTTTTTATAGAGAGGTTTGATGCATGGGAGCACAAAAAACCTCAAAATAGATTATATCAATCTAGAACTAGTGTATAAAACTAATATCAAGAAAGGTCAAAATTTTGAAAAATTCTGCGATACCGGTATTACAAAATTTTCAACTTTTTTCAACTTTTCAAATTTGGCTGAAAATTGTTTTTATAGAGAGGTTTGATGCATGGGAGCACAAAAAACCTCAAAATAGATTATATCAATCTAGAACTAGTGTATAAAACTAATATCAAGAAAGGTCAAAATTTTGAAAAATTCTGCGATACCGGTATCAAAAAATTTTCAACTTTTTTCAATTTTTCAAATTTAGCTGAAAATTGTTTTATAGAAAGGTTCGATGAATAGGAGAACAAAAAACCTCAAATTAGATCATATCAATCGAGAACTAGTGTATAAAATTAATATCAAGAAAGGTCAAAATTTTGAAAAATTCTGCGATACCGGTATCACAAAATTTTCAACTTTTTTCAACTTTTTTTATAGAAAGGTTTGATGAACAGGAGAACAAAAAACCTCAAATTAGATCATATCAATCTAGAACTAGTGTATAAAACTAATATCAAGAAAGGTCAAAATTTTGAAAAATTCTGCGATACCGGTATCACAAAATTTTCAACTTTTTTCAATTTTTCAAATTTAGCTGAAAATTGTTTTATAGAAAGGTACGATGAATAGGAGAACAAAAAACCTCAAATTAGATCATATCAATCGAGAACTAGTGTATAAAATTAATATCAAGAAAAGTCAAAATTTTGAAAAATTCTGCGATACCGGTATCACAAAATTTTCAATTTTTTTCAAGTTTTTAAATTTGGCTGAAAAATGTTTTTATAGAAAGGTTTGATACATGGGAGCACAAAAAACTTCAAATTAGATCGTATCAAACTAGAACTAGTGTATAAAACTAATATCAAGAAGGGTCAAAATTTCTAAAAATTCTGCGATACCGGTATCACAAAATTTTCAACTTTTTTCAAGTTTTTAAATTTGGCTGAAAAATGTTTTTATAGAAAGGTTTGATACATGGGAGCACAAAAAACTTCAAATTAGATCATATCAAAATAGAACTAGTGTATAAAACTATATTCAAGAAGAGTTAAAATTTTGAAAAATTCTGCGATACCGGTATCACAAAATTTTCAACTTTTTTAATGTTTTCAAACTTGGCTGAAAATTGTTTTTATAGAAAGGTTTGATGAATAGGAGAACAAAAACCTCAAATTAGATTATATCAATCTAAAACTAGTGTATAAAACTAATATCAAGAAAGGTCAAAATTTTGAAAAATTCTGCGATACCGGTATTACAAAATTTTCAACTTTTTTCAACTTTTCAAATTTGGCTGAAAATTGTTTTTATAGAGAGGTTTGATGCATGGGAGCACAAAAAACCTCAAAATAGATTATATCAATCTAGAACTAGTGTATAAAACTAATATCAAGAAAGGTCAAAATTTTGAAAAATTCTGCGATACCGGTATCAAAAAATTTGCAACTTTTTTCAAGTTTTCAAATTTGGCTGAAAATTGTTTTTATAGAAAGGTTTGATGGATGAGAGTTCAAAAAACCGCAAATTAGATCATATCAATCTAGAACTAGTGTATAAAACTAATATCAAGAAAGGTCAAAATTTTGAAAAATTCTGCGATACCGGTATCACAAAATTTTCAACATTTTTCAAGTTTTTAAATTTGGCTGAAAAATGTTTTTATAGAAAGGTTTGATGGATGAGAGTTCAAAAAACCGCAAATTAGATCATATTAGTCTAAAACTAGTGTATAAAACTAATATCAAGAAAGGTCAAAATTTTGAAAAATTCTGCGATACCGGTATCACAAAATTTTCAACTTTTTTCAACTTTTTTTATAGAAAGGTTCGATGAATAGGAGAACAAAAAACCTCAAATTAGATCATATCAATCGAGAACTAGTGTATAAAATTAATATCAAGAAAGGTCAAAATTTTGAAAAATTCTGCGATACCGGTATCACAAAATTTTCAATTTTTTTCAAGTTTTTAAATTTGGCTGAAAAATGTTTTTATAGAAAGGTTTGATACATGGGAGCACAAAAAACTTCAAATTAGATCGTATCAAACTAGAACTAGTGTATAAAACTAATATCAAGAAGGGTCAAAATTTCTAAAAATTCTGCGATACCGGTATCACAAAATTTTCAACTTTTTTCAAGTTTTTAAATTTGGCTGAAAAATGTTTTTATAGAAAGGTTTGATACATGGGAGCACAAAAAACTTCAAATTAGATCATATCAAAATAGAACTAGTGTATAAAACTAATTTCAAGAAGGGTTAAAATTTTGAAAAATTCTGCGATACCGGTATCACAAAATTTTCAACTTTTTTAATGTTTTCAAACTTGGCTGAAAATTGTTTTTATAGAAAGGTTTGATGAATAGGAGAACAAAAACCTCAAATTAGATCATATCAATCTAAAACTAGTGTATAAAACTAATATCAAGAAAGGTCAAAATTTTGAAAAATTCTGCGATACCGGTATTACAAAATTTTCAACTTTTTTCAACTTTTCAAATTTGGCTGAAAATTGTTTTTATAGAGAGGTTTGATGCATGGGAGCACAAAAAACCTCAAAATAGATTATATCAATCTAGAACTAGTGTATAAAACTAATATCAAGAAAGGTCAAAATTTTGAAAAATTCTGCGATACCGGTATCAAAAAATTTGCAACTTTTTTCAAGTTTTCAAATTTGGCTGAAAATTGTTTTTATAGAAAGGTTTGATGGATGAGAGTTCAAAAAACCGCAAATTAGATCATATCAATCTAGAACTAGTGTATAAAACTAATATCAAGAAAGGTCAAAATTTTGAAAAATTCTGCGATACCGGTATCACAAAATTTTCAACATTTTTCAAGTTTTTAAATTTGGCTGAAAAATGTTTTTATAGAAAGGTTTGATGGATGAGAGTTCAAAAAACCGCAAATTAGATCATATTAGTCTAAAACTAGTGTATAAAACTAATATCAAGAAAGGTCAAAATTTTGAAAAATTCTGCGATACCGGTATCACAAAATTTTCAACTTTTTTCAACTTTTTTTATAGAAAGGTTTGATGAACAGGAGAACAAAAAACCTCAAATTAGATCATATCAATCTAGAACTAGTGTATAAAACTAATATCAAGAAAGGTCAAAATTTTGAAAAATTCTGCGATACCGGTATCACAAAATTTTCAACTTTTTTCAAGTTTTCAAATTTGGCTGAAAAATGTTTTTATAGAAAGATTTGATGGATGAGAGTTCAAAAAACCTCAAATTAGATCATATCAATCTAGAACTAGTGTATAAAACTAATATCAAGATGCAGTCAAATCGACTCCAGTTAAACTCCAGCAAATCTGAAGCCATCTGGTTTACAACTAGAAGCCAGAAACTTCATCTTCCAAAAGATCCAGTTCGAATAGGTCTTGACATGGTGCAGCCGTCTGTGTCTGTTCGAAATCTTGGCATCTATCTTGATGCTGATCTGTCATCAAAAACACACATCAAAAACACTGTTCGTGCATGTTTCAATGTATTACGGCAGATAAAAATGTGTAGCAACCTCTCTCCCAACAAATTCTCGAAAAATACTTGTAACTTCCCTCGTTTTAAGCAAACTTGATTATGGTAACTCTATCCTGGTTGGGTCACCCAAACACCACATCAATCGTCTCCGTTCGGTTATTAATGCTGCAGCACGTCTGGTTACCGGTGCTCGCAAATGCGATCACATTAGTCCAGTTCTCGCCGACCTACACTGGCTGCCAGTGGACAAAAGAATAAAATTCAAGTTGGCGCTACTGGTATACAAATCTCTTAATAAACTGGCTCCGAAATATCTGTCTTCTTCAATGAACAGGGTGTCTGACTTCCCGGCCAGGAGGAGACTCAGATCCTCATCTTCGGCCTCACTCCATCTGCCAAGGACCAAAATGAAGACGGCTGGCGACCGCATGTTTGCTGTTGCCGGTTCCAGACTTTGGAACGAGCTTCCGACTACCATCACCTGCTCAGCGACGGTCGAAGAATTTCGAAAGAGTCTCAAAACGCATCTCTTTGTGGCCTAGAAGTCAACACTGACATTATGCCACGTTAAAAAATTATCAAATTAAATTAAATTAAATTAAATTAAATTAAGAAAAGTCAAAATTTTGAAAAACTCTGCGATACCGGTATCACAAAATTTTCAACTTTTTTCAAGTTTTCAAATTTGGCTGAAAATTGTTTTATAGAAAGGTTTGATGGATGAGAGTTCAAAAAACCGCAAATTAGATCATATCAGTCTAGAACTAGTGTATAAAACTAATATCAAGAAAGGTCAAAATTTTGAAAAATTCTGCGATACCGGTATCACAAAATTTTCAACTTTTTTCAACTTTTTTTATAGAAAGGTTTGATGAACAGGAGAACAAAAAACCTCAAATTAGATCATATCAATCTAGAACTAGTGTATAAAACTAATTTCAAGAAGGGTCAAAATTTCTAAAAATTCTGCGATACCGGTATTACAAAATTTTCAACTTTTTTAATGTTTTTAAATTTGGCTGAAAGTTGTTTTTATAGAAGGTTTGATGCACAGGAGAACAAAAAACCTCAAATTAGATCATATCAGTCTAGAACTAGTGTATAAAACTAATATCAAGAAAGGTCAAAATTTTGAAAAATTCTGCGATACCGGTATCACAAAATTTTCAACTTTTTTCAACTTTTTTTATAGAAAGGTTTGATGAACAGGAGAACAAAAAACCTCAAATTAGATCATATCAATCTAGAACTAGTGTATAAAACTAATATCAAGAAAGGTCAAAATTTTGAAAAATTCTGCGATACCGGTATCACAAAATTTTCAACTTTTTTCAATTTTTCAAATTTGGCTGGACCTTGTTTTTATAGAAAGGTTCGATGAATAGGAGAACAAAAAACCTCAAAATAGATCATATCAATCTAGAACTAGTGTATAAAACTAATATCAAGAAAGGTCAAAATTTTGAAAAATTCTGCGATACCGGTATCACAAAATTTTCAACTTTTTTCAACTTTTTTTATAGAAAGGTTTGATGAACAGGAGAACAAAAAACCTCAAATTAGATCATATCAATCTAGAACTAGTGTATAAAACTAATATCAAGAAAGGTCAAAATTTTGAAAAATTCTGCGATACCGGTATCACAAAATTTTCAACTTTTTTCAATTTTTCAAATTTGGCTGAAAATTGTTTTAATAGAAAGGTTCGATGCATGGAAGCACAAAAAACATCAAATTAGATCATATCAAACTAGAACTAGTGTATAAAACTAATATCAAGAGAAGTAAAAATTTCTAAAAATTCTGCGATACCGGTATCACAAAATTTTCAACTTTTTTCAAGTTTTCAAATTTGGCTGAAAAATTTTCAAATTTTTTCAAGTTTTCAAATTTGGCTGAAAAATGTTTTTATAGAAAGATTTGATGGATGAGAGTTCAAAAAACCTCAAATTAGATTATATCAATCTAGAACTAGTGTATAAAACTAATATCAAGAAAAGTCAAAATTTTGAAAAACACTGCGATACCGGTATCACAAAATTTTCAACTTTTTTCAAGTTTTCAAATTTGGCTGAAAATTGTTTTTATAGAAAGGTTTGATGGATGAGAGTTCAAAAAACCGCAAATTAGATCATATCAGTCTAGAACTAGTGTATAAAACTAATTTCAAGAAGGGTCAAAATTTCTAAAAATTCTGCGATACCGGTATTACAAAATTTTCAACTTTTTTAATGTTTTTAAATTTGGCTGAATGAAAGTTGTTTTTATAGAAAGGTTTGATGCACAGGAGAACAAAAAACCTCAAATTAGATCATATCAGTCTAGAACTAGTGTATAAAACTAATATCAATAAAGGTCAAAATTTTGAAAAATTCTGCGATACCGGTATCACAAAATTTTCAACTTTTTTCAACTTTTTTTATAGAAAGGTTTGATGAACAGGAGAACAAAAAACTTCAAATTAGATCATATCAATCAAGAACTAGTGTATAAAACTAATTTCAAGAAGGGTCAAAATTTCTAAAAATTCTGCGATACCGGTATTACAAAATTTTCAACTTTTTTAATGTTTTTAAATTTGGCTGAATGAAAGTTGTTTTTATAGAAAGGTTTGATGCACAGGAGAACAAAAAACCTCAAATTAGATCATATCAGTCTAGAACTAGTGTATAAAACTAATATCAAGAAAGGTCAAAATTTTGAAAAATTCTGCGATACCGGTATCACAAAATTTTCAACTTTTTTCAACTTTTTTTATAGAAAGGTTTGATGAACAGGAGAACAAAAAACCTCAAATTAGATCATATCAATCTAGAACTAGTGTATAAAACTAATATCAAGAAAGGTCAAAATTTTGAAAAATTCTGCGATACCGGTATCACAAAAGTTTCAACTTTTTTCAAGTTTTTAAATTTGGCTGAAAATTGTTTTAATAGAGAGGTTTGATACATGGGAGCACAAAAAACATCAAATTAGATCATATCAAACTAGAACTAGTGTATAAAACTAATATCAAGAGAAGTAAACATTTCTAAAAATTCTGCGATACCGGTATCACAAAATTTTCAACTTTTTTCAAGTTTTCAAATTTGGCTGAAAAATGTTTTTATAGAAAGATTTGATGGATGAGAGTTCAAAAAACCTCAAATTAGATCATATCAATCTAGAACTAGTGTATAAAACTAATATCAAGAAAAGTCAAAATTTTGAAAAATTCTGCCATACCGGTATCACAAAATTTTCAACTTTTTTCAACTTTTCAAATTTGGCTGAAAATTGTTTTTATAGAGAGGTTTGATGCATGGGAGCACAAAAAACCTCAAAATATATCAATCTAGAACTAGTGTATAAAACTAATATCAAGAAAGGTCAAAATTTTAAAAAATTCTGCGATACCGGTATCACAAAATTTTCAATTTTTTTCACTTTTTCATATTTGGCAGAAAATTGTTTTTAATGAAAGGTTTGATGCATAGGCGAACAAAAAACCTCAATTTAGAACATAACAATCTAGAACAAGTGTATAAAACTAATATCAAGAAAGGTCAAAATTTTGAAAAATTCTGCGATACCGGTATCACAAAATTTTCAACTTTTTTAATGTTTTCAAACTTGGCTGAAAATTGTTTTTATAGAGAGGTTTGATGCATGGGAGCACAAAAAACCTCAAAATATATCAATCTAGAACTAGTGTATAAAACTAAATTCAAGGAAAGTCAACATTTTGAAAAATTCTGCGATACCGGTATTACAAAATTTTCAACTTTTTTCAACTTTTCAAATTTGGCTGAAAATTGTTTTTATAGAAAGGTTTGATGGATGAGAGTTTAAAAAACCGCAAATTAGATCATATCAGTCTAGAACTAGTGTATAAAACTAATATCAAGAAAGGTCAAAATTTTGAAGAATTCTCCGATACCGGTATCACAAAGTTTTCAACTTTTTTCAACTTTTTTTATAGAAAGGTTTGATGAACAGGAGAACAAAAAACCTCAAATTAGATCATATCAATCTAGAACTAGTGTATAAAACTAATATCAAGAAAGGTCAAATTTTTGAAAAATTCTTCGATACCGGTATAACAAAACTTTCAACTTTTTTCAAGTTTTTAAATTTGGCAGAAAATTGTTTTAATAGAGAGGTTCGATACATGGGAGCACAAAAAACCTCAAAAAATATCATATCAATCTAGAACTAGTGTAGAAAACTAATATCAAGAAAAGTCAAAATTTTGAAAAATTCTGCGATACCGGTATCACAAAATTTTCAACTTTTTTCAAGTTTTTAAATTTGGCTAAAAAATGTTTTTATAGAAAGGTTTGATACTTGGGAGCACAAAAAACTTCAAATTAGATCATATCAAACTAGAACTAGTGTATAAAACTAATTTCAAGAAGGGTCAAAATTTCTAAAAATTCTGCGATACCGGTATCACAAAATTTTCAACTTTTTTCAAGTTTTCAAATTTGGCTGAAAAATGTTTTTATAGAAAGGTTTGATGCATGGAAGCATACAAAAACTTCAAATTAGATCATATCAAACTAGAACTAGTGTATAAAACTAATATCAAGAAAAGTAAAATTTTCTAAAAATTCTGCGATACCGGTATCACAAAATTTTCAACTTTTTCAAGTTTTCAAATTTGGCTGAAAAATGTTTTTATAGAAATGTTTGATGGATGAGAGTTCAAAAAACCTCAAATTAGATCATATCAATCTAGAACTAGTGTATAAAACTAATATCAAGAAAAGTCAAAATTTTGAAAAATTCTGCGATACCGGTATCACAAAATTTTCAACTTTTTTCAACTTTTCAAATTTGGCTGAAAATTGTTTTTATAGAGAGGTTTGATGCATGGGAGCACAAAAAACCTCAAAATAGATTATATCAATCTAGAACTAGTGTATAAAACTAATATTAAGAAAGGTCAAAATTTTGAAAAATTCTGCGATACCGGTATCACAAAATTTTCAAATTTTTTCAAGTTTTCAAATTTGGCTGAAAATTGTTTTTATAGAAAGGTTTGATGGATGAGAGTTCAAAAAACCGCAAATTAGATCATTTCAGTCTAGAACTAGTGTATAAAACTAATATCAAGAAAGGTCAAAATTTTGAAAAATTCTGCGATACCGGTATCACAAAATTTTCAACTTTTTTCAACTTTTTTTATAGAAAGGTTTGATGAACAGGAGAACAAAAAACCTCAAATTAGATCATATCAATCTAGAACTATTGTATAAAACTAATATCAAGAAAGGTCAAAATTTTGAAAAATTCTGCCATACCGGTATCACAAAATTTTCAACTTTTTTCACTTTTTCAAATTTGGCTGAAAATTGTTTTTATAGAAAGGTTCGATGAATAGGAGAACAAAAAACCTCAAATTAGATCATATCAATCTAGAACTAGTGTATAAAACTAATATCAAGAAAGGTCAAAATTTTGAAAAATTCTGCGATACCGGTATCACAAAAGTTTCAACTTTTTTCAAGTTTTTAAATTTGGCTGAAAATTGTTTTAATAGAGAGGTTTGATACATGGGAGCACAAAAAACCTCAAAATAGATTATATCAATCTAGAACTAGTGTATAAAACTAATATCAAGAAAGGTCAAAATTTTGAAAAATTCTGCGATACCGGTATCACAAAATTTTCAATTTTTTTCAATTTTTCAAATTTGGCTGAAAATTGTTTTTAATGAAAGGTTTGATACATAGGCGATCAAAAAACCTTAATTTAGAACATAACAATCTAGAACAAGTGTATAAAACTAATATCAAAAAAGGTCAAAATTTTGAAAAATTCTGCGATACCGGTATCACAAAATTTTCACTTTTTTAATGTTTTCAAACTTGGCTGAAAATTGTTTTTATAGAAAGGTTTGATGAATAGGAGAACAAAAACCTCAAATTAGATCATATCAATCTAAAACTAGTGTATAAAACTAATATCAAGAAAGGTCAAAATTTTGAAAAATTCTGCGATACCGGTATCACAAAATTTTCAACTTTTTTAATGTTTTTAAATTTGGCTGAAAGTTGTTTTTATAGAAAGGTTTGATGCATAGGAGAACAAAAAACCTCAAATAAGATCATATCAATCTAGAACTAGTGTATAAAACTAATATCAAGAAAGGTCAAAATTTTGAAAAATTCTGCGATACCGGTATCACAAAATTTTCAATTTTTTTCAATTTTTCAAATTTGGCTGCAAATTGTTTTTAATGAAAGGTTTGATGCATAGGCGAACATAAAACCTCAATTTAGAACATAACACTCTAGAACAAGTGTATAAAACAAATATCAAGAAAGGTCAAAATTTTGAAAAATTCTGCGATACCGGTATCACAAAATTTTCAACTTTTTTCAAGTTTTCAAATTTGGCTGAAAAATGTTTTTATAGAAAGGTTTGATGGATGAGAGTTCAAAAAACCGCAAATTAGATCATATTAGTCTAAAACTAGTGTATAAAACTAATATCAAGAAAGGTCAAAATTTTGAAAAATTCTGCGATACCGGTATCACAAAATTTTCAACTTTTTTCAATTTTTCAAATTTGGCTGAAAATTGTTTTTATAGAAAGGTTCGATGAATAGGAGAACAAAAAACCTCAAATTAGATCAACTTTTTTCAAGTTTTTAAATTTGGCTGAAAATTGTTTTAATAGAGAGGTTTGATACATGGGAGCACAAAAAACCTCAAAATAGATCATATCAATCGAGAACTAGTGTATAAAACTAATATCAAGAAAGGTCAAAATTTTGAAAAATTCTGCGATACCGGTATCACAACATTTTCAACTTTTTTCAAGTTTTCAAATTTGGCTGAAAAATGTTTTTATAGAAAGGTTTGATGCATGGAAGCACAAAAAACTTCAAATTAGATCATATCAAACTAGAACTAGTGTATAAAACTAATATCAAGAAAAGTAAAAAATTCTAAAAATTCTGCGATACCGGTATCACATAATTTTCAACTTTTTTCAAGTTTTCAAATTTGGCTGAAAAATTGTTTTTATAGAAAGGTTTGATGGATGAGAGTTCAAAAAACCGCAAATTAGATCATATTAGTCTAAAACTAGTGTATAAAACTTTTTAATGTTTTCCAATATAGCTGAAAATTGTTTTTATAAAAGGTTTGATTAATAGGATAACAAAAAACCTTAAATTAGATCCTAACAATCTAGAACAAGTGTAGAAAACTAATTTCAAAAAAGGTCAAAATTTCTAAAAATTCTGCGATACCGGTATCACAAAATTTTCAACTTTTTTCAAGTTTTCAAATTTGGCTGAAAATGGTTTTTATAGAGAGGTTTGATGCATGGGAACACAAAAAACCTCAAAATAGATCATAACAACTTAGAACAAGTAAATAAAACTAACATCGAAAAAAATCAAAGTTTTGAAAAATTCCGTGATACCGACATCACAAAATTTTCAACTTTTATAATGTTTTCAAATTTAGCTGAAAATTGTTTTTATAAAAGGTTTGATTAATAGGAGAACAAAAAACCTTAAATTAGATCATAACAATCTAGAACAAGTGTAGAAAACTAATTTCAAGAAGAGTCAAAATTTCTAAAAATTCTGCGATACCGGTATCACAAAATTTTCAACTTTTTTCAAGCTTTCAAATTTGGCTGAAAATTGTTTTTATAGAGAGGTTTGATGCATGGGAGCACAAAAAACCTCAAAATAGATCATATCAATAACTAGTGTATGAAACTAATATCAAGAAAGGTCAAAATTTTGATAAATTCAGCGATACCGTTATCACAAAATTTTCAACTTTTTTAATGTTTTTAAATTTGGCTGAAAGTTGTTTTTATAGAAAGGTTTGTTGCATAGGGAAACAAAAAACCTCAAATTAGATCATAACAATCTAGAACAAGTGTATAAAACTAATATCAAGAAAGGTCAAAACTTTGATAAATTCAGCGATACCGGTATCACAAAATTTTCAACTTTTTTAATGCTTTGAAATATAGCTGAAAACTGTTTTTATAGAAAGATTTGATTAATAGGAGAACAAAAAACCTTAAATTAGATCATAACAATCTAGAACAAGTGTATAAGACTAATATCAAGAAGGGTCAAAATTTCTAAAAATCCTGCAATACCGGTATCACAAAATTTTCAACTTTTTTCAAGTTTTCAAATTTAGTTGAAAATTGTTTTTATAAAATGTGTGATGCATGGGAGCACAAAAAACCTCAAATTAAATCATAACAATCTTGAACACGTAAATAAAACTAATATCAAGAAAGATCAAAATTCTGCGATACCGGTATCACAAAATTTTCTACTTTTTTCAAGTTTTCAAATTTGGCTGAAAATTGCTTATATAGAAAGGTTTGATGCATAGAAGAACAAAAAACCTCAAAGTAGATCATAACAATCTAGAACAAGTGTATAAAACTAATATCAAGAAAGGTCAAAATTTTGAAAAATTCTGCGATACCGGTAACACAAAATTTTCAACTTTTTTCACTTTTTCAAATTTGGCTGAAAATTGTTTTTATAGAGAGGTTTGATGCATGGGAGCACAAAAAACCTCAAAATAGATTATATCAATCTAGAACTAGTGTATAAAACTAATATCAAGAAAGGTCAAAATTTTGAAAAATTCTGCGATACCGGTATCACAAAATTTTCAACTTTTTAATGTTTTCAAACTCGGCTGAAAATTTTTTTTATAGAAAGGTTTGATGCATGGGAGCAGAAAAAACCTCAAAATAGATTATATCAATCTAGAACAAGTGTATAAAACTAATATCAAGAAAGGTCAAAATTTTGAAAAATTCTGCGATACCGGAATCACAAAGTTTTCAACTTTTTTCAAGTTTTCAAATTTGGCTGAAAATTGCTTATATAGAAAGGTTTGATGCATAGAAGAACAAAACACCTCAAGTTAGATCATCACAATCTAGAACAAGTGTATAAAACTAATATCAAGAAAGGTCAAAATTTTGAAAAATTCTGCGATACCGGTATTACAAAATTTTCAACATTGTTAATCCTTTCAAACTTAGCTGAAAATTGTTTTTATAGAAAGGTTTGAATAATAGAAGAACAAAAAACCTTAAATTAGAACATAACAATCTAGAACAAGTGTAGAAAACTACTTTCAAGGAGGGTCGAAATTTCTAAATATTCTGCGATACCGGTATCACAAAATTTTCAACTTTTTTCAAGTTTTCAAATTTGGCTGAAAATTGTTTTTATAGAGAGGTTTGATGCATGGGAGCACAAAAAACCTCAAAAGAGATCATATCAACTTAGAACAAGTAAATAAAACTAATATCAAGAAAAATCAAAATTTTGAAAAATTACGTGATACCAGCATCAAAAAATTTTCAACTTTTTTCAAGTTTTCAAATTTGGCTGAAAATTGCTTATATAGGAAGGTTTGATGCATAGAAGAACAAAAACCTCAAATTAGATCATAACAATCTAGACCATGTGTATAAAACTAATATCAAGAAAGGTCAAAATTTTGAAAAATTCAGCGATACCGGTATCAAAAAATTTTCAACTTTTTTAATGTTTTTAAATTTGGCTGAAAGTTGTTTTTATAGAAAGGTTTGATGCATAGGAAAACAAAAAACCTCAAAAAAGATCATATCAATAACTAGTGTATAAAACTAATATCAAGAAAGGTCAAAATTTTGATAAATTCAGCGATACCGTTATCACAAAATTTTCAACTTTTTTAATGTTTTTAAATTTGGCTGAAAGTTGTTTTTATAGAAAGGTTTGTTGCATAGGAAAACAAAAAACCTCAAATTAGATCATAACAATCTAGAACAAGTGTATAAAACTAATATCAAGAAAGGTCAAAATTTTGATAAATTCAGCGATACCGGTATCACAAAATTTTCAACTTTTTTTCAAGTTTTCAAGTTTGGTTTAAAATTGTTTTTATAGTGAGGTTTGATGCATGGGAGTACAAAAAACCTCAAAATAGATCATATCAATCTAGAACTAGTGTATAAAACTATAATCAAGAAAGGTCAAAATTTTGATAAATTCAGCGATACCGTTATCACAAAATTTTCAACTTTTTTAATGTTTTTAAATTTGGCTGAAAGTTGTTTTTATAGAAAGGTTTGATGCATAGGAAAACAAAAAACCTCAAATTAGATCATAACAATCTAGAACAAGTGTATAAAACTAATATCAAGAAAGGTCAAAATTTTGATAAATTCAGCGATACCGGTATCACAAAATTTTCAACTTTTTTTCGAGTTTTCAAGTTTGGTTTAAAATTGTTTTTATAGAGAGGTTTGATGCATGGGAGTACAAAAATCCTCAAAATAGATCATATCAATCTAGAACTAGTGTATAAAACTAATATCAAGAAAGGTCAAAATTTTGATAAATTCAGCGATACCGTTATCACAAAATTTTCAACTTTTTTAATGTTTTTAAATTTGGCTGAAAGTTGTTTTTATAGAAAGGTTTGATGCATAGGAAAACAAAAAACCTCAAATTAGATCATAACAATCTAGAACAAGTGTATAAAACTAATATCAAGAAAGGTCAAAATTTTGATAAATTCAGCGATACCGGTATCACAAAATTTTCTACTTTTTTCAAGTTTTCAAATTTGGCTGAAAATTGCTTATATAGAAAGGTTTGATGCATAGAAGAACAAAAAACCTCAAATTAGATCATAACAATCTAGAACAAGTGTATAAAACTAATATCAAGAAAAATCAAAATTTCTAAAAATTCTGCGATACCGTATCACAAAATTTTCAACTTTTTTCAAGTTTTCAAATTTGGCTGAAAATTTTTTTATAGAAAGGTTTGATGCATGGGAGCACAAAAAACCTCAAAATAAATCATATCAATCTAGAACAAGTGTATAAAACTAATATCGAGAAAGGTCAAAATTTTGATAAATTCAGCGATACCGGTATCACAAAATTTTCAACTTTTTTAATGTTTTTAAATTTGGCTGAAAGTTGTTCTTATAGAAAGGTTTGATGCATAGGAAAACAAAAAAACCTCAAATTAGATCATAACAATCAAGAACTAGTGTATAAAACTAATATCAAGAAAGGTCAAAATTTTGAAAAATTCAAACTTGGCTGAAAATTGTTTTTATAGAAAGGTTTGATAAATAGGAGAACAAAAAACCTCAAATTAGATCATAACAATTTAGAACAAGTGTATAAAACTAATATCAAAAAGGGTCACAATATCTAAAAATTCTGCTGAAAATTTTTTTTATAGAGAGGTTTGATGCATGGGAGCACAAAAAACCTCAAAATAGATCATATTAATCTAGAACTAGTGTATAAAACTAATATCAAGAAAGGTCAAAGTTTTGAAAAAGAAGGGTCAAAATTTCTAAAAATTCTGCGATACAGGTATCAAAAAATTTTCAACTTTTTTCAAGTTTTCAAATTTGGCTGAAAATTGTTTTTATAGAGAGGTTTGATGCATGGGAGCACAAAAAACCTCAAAATAGATCAAAACAACTTAGAACAAGTAAATAAAACTAATATCAAGAAAAATCAAAATTTTGAAAAATTCCGTGATACCGGCATCACATAATTTTCAACTTTTTTATTGTTTTCATATTTAGCTGAAAATTGTTTTTTTTAAAGGTTTGATTAATAGAATAACAAAAAACCTTATATTAGATCATAACAATCTAGAACAAGTGTAGAAAACTAATTTCAAGAAGGGTCAAAATTTCTAAAAATTCTGCGATACCGGTATCAAAATAGATCATATCAATCTAGAACTAGTGTATAAAACTAATATCAAGAAAGGTGAAAGTTTTGAAAAATTCTGCGATACAGGTATCACAAAATTTTCAACTTTTTTAAAGTTTTCAAATTTGGCTGAACATTGTTTTTATAGAGAGGTTTGATGCATAGAAGAACAAAAAACATCAAATTAGATCATAACAATCTAGAACAAGTGTATAAAACTAATATCAAGAAAGGTCAAAATTTTGAAAAATTCTGCGATACCGGTATCACAAAATTTTCAACTTTTTAATGTTTTCAAACTCGGCTGAAAATTGTTTTTATAGAAAGGTTTGATTAATAGGAGAACAAAAAACCTCAAATTAGATCATAACAATCTAGAACAAGTGTATAAAACTCATTTCAAAAAAGTCAAAATTTTGAAAAATTCTGCGATACCGTTATCTCAAAATTTTCAACTTTTTTAGTGTTTTCAAATTTGGCTGAAAATTATTTTTATAGAGAGGTTTAATGCATGGGTGCACCAAAAACCTTAAATTAGATTATATCAATCTAGAACTAGTGTATGAAACTAATATCAAGAAAGGTCAAATCTTCTAAAAATTCTGCGATACCGGTATCACAAAATTTTCAATTTTTTCGCGTTTTTAAATTTGGCTGAAAATGGTTTTTATAGAGAGGTTTGATGCATGGGAGCACAAAAAACCTCAAAATAGATTATATCAATCTAGAACTAGTGTATGAAACTAATATCAAGAAAGGTCAAAATTTTGATAAATTCAGCGATACCGTTATCACAAAATTTTCAACTTTTTTTAATGTTTTTAAATTTGGCTGAAAGTTGTTTTTATAGAAAGGTTTGTTGCATAGGAAAACAAAAAACCTCAAATTAGATCATAACAATCTAGAACAAGTGTATAAAACTAATATCAAGAAAGGTCAAAATTTTGATAAATTCAGCGATACCGGTATCACAAAATTTTCAACTTTTTTAATGTTTTTAAATTTGGCTGAAAGTTGTTCTTATAGAAAGGTTTGATGCATAGGAAAACAAAAAAACCTCAAATTAGATCATAACAATCTAGAACAAGTGTATAAAACTCATTTCAAAAAAGTCAAAATTTTGAAAAATTCTGCGATACCGTTATCTCAAAATTTTCAACTTTTTTAGTGTTTTCAAATTTGGCTGAAAATTATTTTTATAGAGAGGTTTAATGCATGGGTGCACCAAAAACCTTAAATTAGATTATATCAATCTAGAACTAGTGTATGAAACTAATATCAAGAAAGTTCAAAATTTCTAAAAATTCTGCGATACCGGTATCACAAAATTTTCAACTTTTTTCAAGTTTTCTAATTTGGCTGAAAATTGTTTTTATAGAAAGGTTTGATGTATGGGAGCACAAAAAACCTCAAAATAGATCATAACAACTTAGAACAAGTAAATAAACTGAAATCAAAAAAAATCAAAATTTTGAAAAATTCTGCGATACCGGTATCACAAAAATTTCAACTTTTTTAAAGTTTTCAAATTTAGTTGAAAATTGTTTTTATAAAAATGTGTGATGCATGGGAGCACAAAAAACCTCAAATTAAATCATAACAATCTTGAACACGTAAATAAAACTAATATCAAGAAAGATCAAAATTTCTAAAAATTCTGCGATACCGGTATCACAAAATTTTCAACTTTTTTAATGTTTTTAAATTTGGCTGAAAGTTGTTTTTATAGAAAGGTTTGATGGATGAGAGTTCAAAAAACCGCAAATTAGATCATATTAGTCTAAAACTAATGTATAAAACTAATATCAAGAAAGGTCAAAATTTTGAAAAATTCTGCGATACCGGTATCACAAAATTTTCAACTTTTTTCAACTTTTTTTATAGAAAGGTTTGATGAACAGGAGAACAAAAAACCTCAAATTAGATCATATCAATCTAGAACTAGTGTATAAAACTAATATCAAGAAAGGTCAAAATTTTGAAAAATTCTGCGATACCGGTATCACAAAATTTTCAATTTTTTTCAAGTTTTTAAATTTGGCTGAAAAATGTTTTTATAGAAAGGTTTGATACATGGGAGCACAAAAAACTTCAAATTAGATCATATCAAACTAGAACTAGTGTATAAAACTAATTTCAAGAAAGGTCAAAATTTCTAAAAATTCTGCGATACCGGTATCACAAAATTTTCAACTTTTTTCAAGTTTTCAAATTTGGCTGAAAATTGTTTTTATAGAAAGGTTTGATGGATGAGAGTTCAAAAAACCGCAAATTAGATCATTTCAGTCTAGAACTAGTGTATAAAACTAATATCAAGAAAGGTCAAAATTTTGAAAAATTCTGCGATACCGGTATCACAAAATTTTCAACTTTAATCAACTTTTTTTATAGAAAGGTTTGATGAACTAGTGTATAAAACTAATATCAAGAAAGGTCAAAATTTTTAAAAATTCTGCGATACCGGTATCACAAAATTTTCAATTTTTTTCAAGTTTTTAAATTTTTCTGAAAAATGTTTTTATAGAAAGGTTTGATACATGGGAGCACAAAAAACTTCAAATTAGATCATATCAAACTAGAACTAGTGTATAAAACTAGTTTCAAGAAGGGTCAAAATTTCTAAAAATTCTGCGATACCGGTATCCCAAAAGTTTCAACTTTTTTCAAGTTTTTAAATTTGGCTGAAAATTGTTTTAATAGAGAGGTTCGATACATGGGAGCACAAAAAACCTCAAAATAGATCATATCAATCTAGAACTAGTGTATAAAACTAATATCGAGAAAGGTCAAAATTTTGAAAAATTCTGCGATACCGGTATCACAAAATGTTCAATTTTTTCGCGTTTTTAAATTTGGCTGAAAATTGTTTTTATAGAGAGGTTTGATGCATGGGAGCACAAAAAACCTCAAAATAGATCATAACAACTTAGAACAAGTAAATAAAACTAATATCAAGAAAAATCAGAATTTTGATAAATTCAGCGATACCGTTATCACAAAATTTTCAACTTTTTAATGTTTTTAAATTTGGCTGAAAATTGTTTTTATAGAAAGGTTTGATGCATAGGAAAACAAAAAACCTCAAATTAGATCATAACAATCTAGAACAAGTGTATAAAACTAATATCAAGAAGGGTCAAAATTTTGATAAATTCAGCGATACCGGTATCACAAAATTTTCAACTTTTTTCAAGTTTTCAATTTTGGCTGAAAATTGCTTATATAGAAAGGTTTGATGCATAGAAGAACGAAAACCTCAAATTAGATCATAACAATTTAGAACACGTGTATAAAACTAATATTAAGAAAGGTCAAAATTTTGAAGAATTCCGTGATACCGGCATCACAATATTTTCAACTTTTTTAATGTTTTCAAATTTAGCTGAAAATTGTTTTTATAAAAGGTTTGATTAATAGGAGAACAAAGAACCTTAAATTAGATCATAACAATCTAGAACAAGTGTAGAAAACTAATTTCAAGAAGGGTCAAAATTTCTAAAAATTCTGGGATACCGGTATCACAAAATTTTCAACTTTTTTCAATTTTTCAAATTTGGCTGAAAATTGTTTTTATAGAAAGGTTTGATTAATAGGAGAACAAAAAACCTCAAATTAGATCATATCAATCTAGAACTAGTGTATAAAACTAATATCAAGAAAGGTCAAAATTTTGAAAAATTCTGCGATACCGGTATCACAAAATGTTCAATTTTTTCGCGTTTTCAATTTTGGCTGAAAATTGCTTATATAGAAAGGTTTGATGCATAGAAGAACGAAAACCTCAAATTAGATCATAACAATTTAGAACACGTGTATAAAACTAATATCAAGAAAGGTCAAAATTTTGAAGAATTCCGTGATACCGGCATCACAATATTTTCAACTTTTTTAATGTTTTCAAATTTAGCTGAAAATTGTTTTTATAAAAGGTTTGATTAATAGGAGAACAAAGAATCTTAAATTAGATCATAACAATCTAGAACAAGTGTAGAAAACTAATTTCAAGAAGGGTCAAAATTTCTAAAAATTCTGGGATACCGGTATCACAAAATTTTCAACTTTTTTCAAGTTTTCAAATTTGGCTGAAAATTGTTTTTATAGAGAGGTTTGATGCATGGGAGCACAAAAAACCTCAAAATAGATCATATCAATCTAGAACTAGAGTATAAAACTAATATCAAGAAAGGTCAAAGTTTTGAAAAATTCTGCAATACCGGTATCACAAAATTTTCAACTTTTTTAATGTTTTCAAATTTGGCTCAAAATTGTTTTTATAGAGAGGTTTGATGAATAGGAGGACAAAAAACCTCAAAATAGATCATAACAACTTAGAACAAGTAAATAAAACTAGTATCAAGAAAAATCAAAATTTTGAAAAATTCCGCGATAACGGTATCACAAAATTTTCAACTTTTTTCAAGTTTTCAAATTTATCTGAAAATTGTTTTTATAGAGAGGCTTGATGCATTGAAGAACAAAAAACCTCAAATTAGATCATAACAATCTAGAACAAGTGTATAAAACTAATATCAAGAAAGGTCAAAATTTTAATAAATTCAGCGATACCGGTATCACAAAATTTTCAACTTTTTTAATGCTTTGAAATATAGCTGAAAACTGTTTTTATAGAAAGATTTGATTAATAGGAGAACAAAAAACCTTAAATTAGATCATAACAATCTAGAACAAGTGTATAAGACTAATATCAAGAAGGGTCAAAATTTCTAAAAATCCTGCAATACCGGTATCACAAAATTTTAAACTTTTCTCAAATTTTCAAATTTGGCTGAAAATTGTTTTTATAGAGAGGTTTGATGCATGGGAGCACAAAAAACCTCAAAATAGATCATATCAACTTAGAACAAGTAAATAAAACTAATATCAAGAAAAATCAAAATTTTGAAAAAATCCGTGATACCGGCATCAAAAAATTTTCAACTTTTTTCAAGTTTTCAAATTTGGCTGAAAATTGCTTATATAGGAAGGTTTGATGCATAGAAGAACAAAAACCTCAAATTAGATCATAACAATCTAGACCATGTGTATAAAACTAATATCAAGAAAGGTCAAAATTTTGAAAAATTCAGCGATACCGGTATCACAAAATTTTCAACTTTTTCAAGTTTTCAAATTTGGCTGAAAATTGCTTATATAGAAAGGTTTGATGCATAGGAAAATAAAAAACCTCAAATTAGATCATAACAATCTAGAACAAGTGTATAAAACTAATATCAAGAAAGGTCAAAACTTTGATAAATTCAGCGATACCGGTATCACAAAGTTTTCAACTTTTTTAATGCTTTGAAATATAGCTGAAAACTGTTTTTATAGAAAGATTTGATTAATAGGAGAACAAAAAACCTTAAATTAGATCATAACAATCTAGAACAAGTGTATAAGACTAATATCAAGAAGGGTCAAAATTTCTAAAAATCCTGCAATACCGGTATCACAAAATTTTCAACTTTTTTCAAGTTTTCAAATTTGGCTGAAAATTGTTTTTATAGAGAGGTTTGATGCAAGGGAGCACAAAAAACCTCAAAATAGATCATATCAACTTAGAACAAGTAAATAAAACTAATATCAAGAAAAATCAAAATTTTGAAAAAATCCGTGATACCGGCATCAAAAAATTTTCAACTTTTTTCAAGTTTTCAAATTTGGCTGAAAATTGCTTATATAGGAAGGTTTGATGCATAGAAGAACAAAAACCTCAAATTAGATAATAACAATCTAGACCATGTGTATAAAACTAATATCAAGAAAGGTCAAAATTTTGAAAAATTCAGCGATACCGGTATCAAAAAATTTTCAACTTTTTTAACGTTTTTAAATTTGGCTGAAAGTTGTTTTTATAGAAAGGTTTGTTGCATAGGAAAACAAAAAACCTCAAATTAGATCATAACAATCTAGAACAAGTGTATTAAACTAATATCAAGAAAGGTCAAAGTTTTGATAAATTCAGCGATACTGGTATCACAAAATTTTAAACTTTTTTTTAAGTTTTCAAGTTTGGTTTAAAATTGTTTTTATAGAGAGGTTTGATGCATGGGAGCACAAAAAACCTCAAAATAGATCATATCAATCTAGAACTAGTGTATAAAACTAATATCAAGAAAGGTCAAAATTTTGATAAATTCAGCGATACCGTTATCACAAAATTTTCAACTTTTTTAATGTTTTTAAATTTGGCTGAAAGTTGTTTTTATAGAAAGGTTTGATGCATAGGAAAACAAAAAACCTCAAATAAGATCATAACAATCTAGAACAAGTGTATAAAACTAATATCAAGAAAGGTCAAAATTTTGATAAATTCAGCGATACCGTATCACAAACTTTTCAACTTTTTTCAAGTTTTCAAATTTAGTTGAAAATTGTTTTTATAAAAATGTGTGATGCATGGGAGCACAAAAAACCTCAAATTAAATCATAACAATCTTGAACACGTAAATAAAACTAATATCAAGAAAGATCAAAATTCTGCGATACCGGTATCACAAAATTTTCTACTTTTTTCAAGTTTTCAAATTTGGCTGAAAATTGCTTATATAGAAAGGTTTGATGCATAGAAGAACAAAAAACCTCAAATTAGATCATAACAATCTAGAACAAGTGTATAAAACTAATATCAAGAAGGGTCACAATTTCTAAAAATTCTGCGATACCGGTATCACAAAATTTTTAACTCTTTTCAAGTTTTCAAATTTGGCTGAAAATGGTTTTTATAGAGAGGTTTGATGCATGGGAACACAAAAAACCTCAAAATAGATCATAACAACTTAGAACAAGTAAATAAAACTAATAACGAAAAAAATCAAAATTTTGAAAAATTCCGTGATACCGGCATCACAAAATTTTCAAATTTTTTAATGTTTTCAAATTTAGCTGAAAATTGTTTTTATAAAAGGTTTGATTAATAGGATAACAAAAAACCCTAAATTAGATCCTAACAATCTAGAACAAGTGTAGAAAACTAATTTCAAAAAGGGTCAAAATTTCTAAAAATTCTGCGATACCGGTATCACAAAATTTTCAACTTTTTTCAAGTTTTCAAATTTGGCTGAAAATGGTTTTTATAGAGAGGTTTGATGCATGGGAACACAAAAAACCTCAAAATAGATCATAACAATCTAGAACAAGTGTATAAAACTAATATCAAGAAAGGTCAAAATTTTGATAAATTCAGCGATACCGTATCACAAACTTTTCAACTTTTTTCAAGTTTTCAAATTTAG
The DNA here is from genome assembly GCA_963978895.1 of Erpobdella octoculata. Taxonomy (NCBI): domain Eukaryota; kingdom Metazoa; phylum Annelida; class Clitellata; order Hirudinida; family Erpobdellidae; genus Erpobdella; species Erpobdella octoculata. Next base: position 23,683,453 of record OZ022244.1, read on the forward strand.
TTGAAAATTGTTTTTATAAAAATGTGTGATGCATGGGAGCACAAAAAACCTCAAATTAAATCATAACAATCTTGAACACGTAAATAAAACTAATATCAAGAAAGATCAAAATTCTGCGATACCGGTATCACAAAATTTTCTACTTTTTTCAAGTTTTCAAATTTGGCTGAAAATTGCTTATATAGAAAGGTTTGATGCATAGAAGAACAAAAAACCTCAAATTAGATCATAACAATCTAGAACAAGTGTATAAAACTAATATCAAGAAGGGTCACAATTTCTAAAAATTCTGCGATACCGGTATCACAAAATTTTTAACTCTTTTCAAGTTTTCAAATTTGGCTGAAAATGGTTTTTATAGAGAGGTTTGATGCATGGGAACACAAAAAACCTCAAAATAGATCATAACAACTTAGAACAAGTAAATAAAACTAATAACGAAAAAAATCAAAATTTTGAAAAATTCCGTGATACCGGCATCACAAAATTTTCAAATTTTTTAATGTTTTCAAATTTAGCTGAAAATTGTTTTTATAAAAGGTTTGATTAATAGGATAACAAAAAACCCTAAATTAGATCCTAACAATCTAGAACAAGTGTAGAAAACTAATTTCAAAAAGGGTCAAAATTTCTAAAAATTCTGCGATACCGGTATCACAAAATTTTCAACTTTTTTCAAGTTTTCAAATTTGGCTGAAAATGGTTTTTATAGAGAGGTTTGATGCATGGGAACACAAAAAACCTCAAAATAGATCATAACAACTTAGAACAAGTAAATAAAACTAACATCGAAAAAAATCAAAGTTTTGAAAAATTCCGTGATACCGACATCACAAAATTTTCAACTTTTTTAATGTTTTCAAATTTAGCTGAAAATTGTTTTTATAAAAGGTTTGATTAATAGGAGAACAAAAAACCTTAAATTAGATCATAACAATCTAGAACAAGTGTAGAAAACTAATTTCAAGAAGAGTCAAAATTTCTAAAAATTCTGCGATACCGGTATCACAAAATTTTCAACTTTTTTCAAGCTTTCAAATTTGGCTGAAAATTGTTTTTATAGAGCGGTTTGATGCATGGGAGCACAAAAAACCTCAAAATAGATCATAACAACTTAGAACAAGTAAATAAAACTAGTATCAAGAAATATCAAAATTTTGAAAAATTCCGCGATACCGGTATCACAAAATTTTCAACTTTTTTCAAGTTTTCAAATTTGGCTGAAAATTGTTTTTATAGAGAGGCTTGATGCATTGAAGAACAAAAAACCTCAAATTAGATCATAACAATCTAGAACAAGTGTATAAAACTAATATCAAGAAAGGTCAAAATTTTGAAGAATTCCGTGATACCGGCATCACAATATTTTCAACTTTTTTAATGTTTTCAAATTTAGCTGAAAATTGTTTTTATAAAAGGTTTGATTAATAGGAGAACAAAGAATCTTAAATTAGATCATAACAATCTAGAACAAGTGTAGAAAACTAATTTCAAGAAGGGTCAAAATTTCTAAAAATTCTGGGATACCGGTATCACAAAATTTTCAACTTTTTTCAAGTTTTCAAATTTGGCTGAAAATTGTTTTTATAGAGAGGTTTGATGCATGGGAGCACAAAAAACCTCAAAATAGATCATATCAATCTAGAACTAGAGTATAAAACTAATATCAAGAAAGGTCAAAGTTTTGAAAAATTCTGCAATACCGGTATCACAAAATTTTCAACTTTTTTAATGTTTTCAAATTTGGCTCAAAATTGTTTTTATAGAGAGGTTTGATGAATAGGAGGACAAAAAACCTCAAAATAGATCATAACAACTTAGAACAAGTAAATAAAACTAGTATCAAGAAAAATCAAAATTTTGAAAAATTCCGCGATAACGGTATCACAAAATTTTCAACTTTTTTCAAGTTTTCAAATTTATCTGAAAATTGTTTTTATAGAGAGGCTTGATGCATTGAAGAACAAAAAACCTCAAATTAGATCATAACAATCTAGAACAAGTGTATAAAACTAATATCAAGAAAGGTCAAAATTTTAATAAATTCAGCGATACCGGTATCACAAAATTTTCAACTTTTTTAATGCTTTGAAATATAGCTGAAAACTGTTTTTATAGAAAGATTTGATTAATAGGAGAACAAAAAACCTTAAATTAGATCATAACAATCTAGAACAAGTGTATAAGACTAATATCAAGAAGGGTCAAAATTTCTAAAAATCCTGCAATACCGGTATCACAAAATTTTAAACTTTTCTCAAATTTTCAAATTTGGCTGAAAATTGTTTTTATAGAGAGGTTTGATGCATGGGAGCACAAAAAACCTCAAAATAGATCATATCAACTTAGAACAAGTAAATAAAACTAATATCAAGAAAAATCAAAATTTTGAAAAAATCCGTGATACCGGCATCAAAAAATTTTCAACTTTTTTCAAGTTTTCAAATTTGGCTGAAAATTGCTTATATAGGAAGGTTTGATGCATAGAAGAACAAAAACCTCAAATTAGATCATAACAATCTAGACCATGTGTATAAAACTAATATCAAGAAAGGTCAAAATTTTGAAAAATTCAGCGATACCGGTATCACAAAATTTTCAACTTTTTCAAGTTTTCAAATTTGGCTGAAAATTGCTTATATAGAAAGGTTTGATGCATAGGAAAATAAAAAACCTCAAATTAGATCATAACAATCTAGAACAAGTGTATAAAACTAATATCAAGAAAGGTCAAAACTTTGATAAATTCAGCGATACCGGTATCACAAAGTTTTCAACTTTTTTAATGCTTTGAAATATAGCTGAAAACTGTTTTTATAGAAAGATTTGATTAATAGGAGAACAAAAAACCTTAAATTAGATCATAACAATCTAGAACAAGTGTATAAGACTAATATCAAGAAGGGTCAAAATTTCTAAAAATCCTGCAATACCGGTATCACAAAATTTTCAACTTTTTTCAAGTTTTCAAATTTGGCTGAAAATTGTTTTTATAGAGAGGTTTGATGCAAGGGAGCACAAAAAACCTCAAAATAGATCATATCAACTTAGAACAAGTAAATAAAACTAATATCAAGAAAAATCAAAATTTTGAAAAAATCCGTGATACCGGCATCAAAAAATTTTCAACTTTTTTCAAGTTTTCAAATTTGGCTGAAAATTGCTTATATAGGAAGGTTTGATGCATAGAAGAACAAAAACCTCAAATTAGATAATAACAATCTAGACCATGTGTATAAAACTAATATCAAGAAAGGTCAAAATTTTGAAAAATTCAGCGATACCGGTATCAAAAAATTTTCAACTTTTTTAACGTTTTTAAATTTGGCTGAAAGTTGTTTTTATAGAAAGGTTTGTTGCATAGGAAAACAAAAAACCTCAAATTAGATCATAACAATCTAGAACAAGTGTATTAAACTAATATCAAGAAAGGTCAAAGTTTTGATAAATTCAGCGATACTGGTATCACAAAATTTTAAACTTTTTTTTAAGTTTTCAAGTTTGGTTTAAAATTGTTTTTATAGAGAGGTTTGATGCATGGGAGCACAAAAAACCTCAAAATAGATCATATCAATCTAGAACTAGTGTATAAAACTAATATCAAGAAAGGTCAAAATTTTGATAAATTCAGCGATACCGTTATCACAAAATTTTCAACTTTTTTAATGTTTTTAAATTTGGCTGAAAGTTGTTTTTATAGAAAGGTTTGATGCATAGGAAAACAAAAAACCTCAAATAAGATCATAACAATCTAGAACAAGTGTATAAAACTAATATCAAGAAAGGTCAAAATTTTGATAAATTCAGCGATACCGTATCACAAACTTTTCAACTTTTTTCAAGTTTTCAAATTTAGTTGAAAATTGTTTTTATAAAAATGTGTGATGCATGGGAGCACAAAAAACCTCAAATTAAATCATAACAATCTTGAACACGTAAATAAAACTAATATCAAGAAAGATCAAAATTCTGCGATACCGGTATCACAAAATTTTCTACTTTTTTCAAGTTTTCAAATTTGGCTGAAAATTGCTTATATAGAAAGGTTTGATGCATAGAAGAACAAAAAACCTCAAATTAGATCATAACAATCTAGAACAAGTGTATAAAACTAATATCAAGAAGGGTCACAATTTCTAAAAATTCTGCGATACCGGTATCACAAAATTTTTAACTCTTTTCAAGTTTTCAAATTTGGCTGAAAATGGTTTTTATAGAGAGGTTTGATGCATGGGAACACAAAAAACCTCAAAATAGATCATAACAACTTAGAACAAGTAAATAAAACTAATAACGAAAAAAATCAAAATTTTGAAAAATTCCGTGATACCGGCATCACAAAATTTTCAAATTTTTTAATGTTTTCAAATTTAGCTGAAAATTGTTTTTATAAAAGGTTTGATTAATAGGATAACAAAAAACCCTAAATTAGATCCTAACAATCTAGAACAAGTGTAGAAAACTAATTTCAAAAAGGGTCAAAATTTCTAAAAATTCTGCGATACCGGTATCACAAAATTTTCAACTTTTTTCAAGTTTTCAAATTTGGCTGAAAATGGTTTTTATAGAGAGGTTTGATGCATGGGAACACAAAAAACCTCAAAATAGATCATAACAATCTAGAACAAGTGTATAAAACTAATATCAAGAAAGGTCAAAATTTTGATAAATTCAGCGATACCGTATCACAAACTTTTCAACTTTTTTCAAGTTTTCAAATTTAGTTGAAAATTGTTTTTATAAAAATGTGTGATGCATGGGAGCACAAAAAACCTCAAATTAAATCATAACAATCTTGAACACGTAAATAAAACTAATATCAAGAAAGATCAAAATTCTGCGATACCGGTATCACAAAATTTTCTACTTTTTTCAAGTTTTCAAATTTGGCTGAAAATTGCTTATATAGAAAGGTTTGATGCATAGAAGAACAAAAAACCTCAAATTAGATCATAACAATCTAGAACAAGTGTATAAAACTAATATCAAGAAGGGTCACAATTTCTAAAAATTCTGCGATACCGGTATCACAAAATTTTTAACTCTTTTCAAGTTTTCAAATTTGGCTGAAAATGGTTTTTATAGAGAGGTTTGATGCATGGGAACACAAAAAACCTCAAAATAGATCATAACAACTTAGAACAAGTAAATAAAACTAATAACGAAAAAAATCAAAATTTTGAAAAATTCCGTGATACCGGCATCACAAAATTTTCAACTTTTTTAATGTTTTCAAATTTAGCTGAAAATTGTTTTTATAAAAGGTTTGATTAATAGGAGAACAAAAAACCTTAAATTAGATCATAACAATCTAGAACAAGTGTAGAAAACTAATTTCAAGAAGAGTCAAAATTTCTAAAAATTCTGCGATACCGGTATCACAAAATTTTCAACTTTTTTCAAGCTTTCAAATTTGGCTGAAAATTGTTTTTATAGAGCGGTTTGATGCATGGGAGCACAAAAAACCTCAAAATAGATCATAACAACTTAGAACAAGTAAATAAAACTAGTATCAAGAAATATCAAAATTTTGAAAAATTCCGCGATACCGGTATCACAAAATTTTCAACTTTTTTCAAGTTTTCAAATTTGGCTGAAAATTGTTTTTATAGAGAGGCTTGATGCATTGAAGAACAAAAAACCTCAAATTAGATCATAACAATCTAGAACAAGTGTATAAAACTAATATCAAGAAAGGTCAAAATTTTAATAAATTCAGCGATACCGGTATCACAAAATTTTCAACTTTTTTCAAGTTTTCAAATTTGGCTGAAAATTGCTTATATAGAAAGGTTTGATGCATAGGAAAATAAAAAACCTCAAATTAGATCATAACAATCTAGAACAAGTGTATAAAACTAATATCAAAAAAGGTCAAAACTTTGATAAATTAAGCGATACCGGTATCACAAAATTTTCAACTTTTTTAATGCTTTGAAATATAGCTGAAAACTGTTTTTATAGAAAGATTTGATTAATAGGAGAACAAAAAACCTTAAATTAGATCATAACAATCTAGAACAAGTGTATAAGACTAATATCAAGAAGGGTCAAAATTTCTAAAAATCCTGCAATAAAATCACAAAATTTTCAACTTTTTTCAAGTTTTCAAATTTGGCTGAAAATTGTTTTTATAGAGAGGTTTGATGCATGGGAGCACAAAAAACCTCAAAATAGATCATAGATAAAACTAATATCAAGAAAAATCAGAATTTTGATAAATTCAGCGATACCGGTATCACAAAATTTTCAACTTTTTTCAAGTTTTCAATTTTGGCTGAAAATTGCTTATATAGAAAGGTTTGATGCATAGAAGAACGAAAACCTCAAATTAGATCATAACAATTTAGAACACGTGTATAAAACTAATATCAAGAAAGGTCAAAATTTTGAAGAATTCCGTGATACCGCCATCACAAAATTTTCAACTTTTTTAATGTTTTCAAATTTAGCTGAAAATTGTTTTTATAAAAGGTTTGATTAATAGGAGAACAAAAAACCTTAAATTAGATCATAACAATCTAGAACAAGTGTAGAAAACTAATTTCAAGAAGAGTCAAAATTTCTAAAAATTCTGCGATACCGGTATCACAAAATTTTCAACTTTTTTCAAGCTTTCAAAGTTGGCTGAAAATTGTTTTTATAGAGCGGTTTGATGCATGGGAGCACAAAAAACCTCAAAATAGATCATAACAACTTAGAACAAGTAAATAAAACTAGTATCAAGAAATATCAAAATTTTGAAAAATTCCGCGATACCGGTATCACAAAATTTTCAACTTTTTTCAAGTTTTCAAATTTGGCTGAAAATTGTTTTTATAGAGAGGCTTGATGCATTGAAGAACAAAAAACCTCAAATTAGATCATAACAATCTAGAACAAGTGTATAAAACTAATATCAAGAAGGGTCACAATTTCTAAAAATTCTGCGATACCGGTATCACAAAATTTTCAACTCTTTTCAAGTTTTCAAATTTGGCTGAAAATTGTTTTTATAGAGAGGTTTGATGCATGGGAACACAAAAAACCTCAAAATAGATCATAACAACTTAGAACAAGTAAATAAAACTAATAACGAAAAAAATCAAAATTTTGAAAAATTCCGTGATACCGGCATCACAAAATTTTCAAATTTTTTAATGTTTTCAAATTTAGCTGAAAATTGTTTTTATAAAAGGTTTGATTAATAGGATAACAAAAAACCCTAAATTAGATCCTAACAATCTAGAACAAGTGTAGAAAACTAATTTCAAAAAGGGTCAAAATTTCTAAAAATTCTGCGATACCGGTATCACAAAATTTTCAACTTTTTTAATGTTTTTAAATTTGGCTGAAAGTTGTTTTTATAGAAAGGTTTGATGCATAGGAAAACAAAAAACCTCAAAATAGATCATATCATTAACTAGTGTAAGAAACTAATATCAAGAAAGGTCAAAATTTTGATAAATTCAGCGATACCGTTATCACAAAATTTTCAACTTTTTTAATGTTTTTAAATTTGGCTGAAAGTTGTTTTTATAGAAAGGTTTGTTGCATAGGAAAACAAAAAACCTCAAATTAGATCATAAAAATCTAGAACAAGTGTATAAAACTAATATCAAGAAAGATCAAAATTCTGCCATACCGGTATCACAAAATTTTCTACTTTTTCAAGTTTTCAAATTTGGCTGAAAATTGCTTATATAGAAAGGTTTGATGCATAGAAGAACAAAAAACCTCAAATTAGATCATAACAATCTAGATCAAGTGTATAAAACTAATATCAAGAAAAATCAAAATTTCTAAAAATTCTGCGATACCGTATCACAAAATAGATCATATCATTAACTAGTGTATGAAACTAATATCAAGAAAGGTCAAAATTTTGATAAATTCAGCGATACCGTTATCACAAAATTTTCAACTTTTTTAATGTTTTTAAATTTGGCTGAAAGTTGTTTTTATAGAAAGGTTTGATGCATAGAAGAACAAAAAACCTCAAATTAGATCATAACAATCTAGAACAAGTGTATAAAACTAATATCAAGAAAGGTCAAAATTTTGAAAAATTCTGCGATACCGGTATCACAAAATTTTCAACTTTGTTAATCCTTTCAAACTTAGCTGAAAATTGTTTTTATAGAAAGGTTTGAATAATAGAAGAACAAAAAACCTTAAATTAGAACATAACAATCTAGAACAAGTGTAGAAAACTAATTTCAAGGAGGGTCAAAATTTCTAAATATTCTGCGATACCGGTATCACAAAATTTTCAACTTTTTTAATGTTTTCAAATTTGGCTGAAAATTGTTTTTATAGAGAGGTTTGATGCATGGGAGCACAAAAAACCTCAAAATAGATCATATTAATCTAGAACTAGTGTATAAAACTAATATCAAGAAAGGTCAAAGTTTTGAAAAATTCTGCGATACCCGTATCACAAAATTTTCAACTTTTTTAAAGTTTTCAAATTTGGCTGAAAATTGTTTTTATAGAAAGGTTTGATGAATAGGAGAACAAAAAACCTCAAATTAGATCATAACAATCTAGAACAAGTTTATAAAACTAATAACAAGAATGGTCAAAATTTCTAAAAATTCTGCGATACCGGTATCACAAAATTTTCAACTTTTTTCAAGTTTTCAAATTTGGCTGAAAATTGTTTTTATAGAGAGGTTTGATGCATGGGAGCACAAAAAACCTCAAAATAGATCATAACAACTAAGAACAAGTAAATAAAACTAATATCAAGAAAAATCAAAATTTTGAAAAATTCCGTGATACCGGCATCACATAATTTTCAACTTTTTTATTGTTTTCATATTTAGCTGAAAATTGTTTTTTTTAAATGTTTGATTAATAGAATAACAAAAAACCTTATATTAGATCATAACAATCTAGAACTAGTGTATAAAACTAATATCCAGAAAGGTGAAAGTTTTGAAAAATTCTGCGATACTGGTATCACAAAATTTTCAACTTTTTTCATGTTTTCAAATTTGGCTGAACATTGTTTTTATAGAGAGGTTTGATGCATAGAAGAACAAAAAACCTCAAATTAGATCATAACAATCTAGAACAAGTGTTTTCAAACTCGGCAGAAAAATTCTGCGATACCGTTATCTCAAAATTTTCAACTTTTTTATGGTTTTCAAATTTGGCTGAAAATTATTTTTATAGAGAGGTTTAATGCATGGGTGCACCAAAAACCTTAAATTAGATCATATCAATCTAGAACTAGTGTATGAAACTAATATCAAGAAAGGTGAAAGTTTTGAAAAATTCTGCGATACCGGTATCACAAAATTTTCAACTTTTTTAATGTTTTCAAATTTGGCTGAAAATTGTTTTTATAGAAAGGTTTGATGAATAGGAGAACAAAAAACCTCAAATTAGATCATAACAATCTAGAACAAGTTTATAAAACTAATATCAAGAAGGGTCAAAATTTCTAAAAATTCTGCGATACCCGTATCACAAAATTTTCAACTTTTTTCAAGTTTTCAAATTTGGCTGAAAGTTTTTTTTATAGAGAGGTTTGATGCATGGGAGCACAAAAAACTTCAAAATAGATCATAACAACTTAGAACAAGTAAATAAAACTAATATCAAGAAAAATCAAAATTTTGAAAAATTCCGTGATACCGGCATCACATAATTTTCAACTTTTTTATTGTTTTCATATTTAGCTGAAAATTGTTTTTTTTTAAAGGTTTGATTAATAGAATAACAAAAAACCTTATATTAGATCATAACAATCTAGAACAAGTGTAGAAAACTAATTTCAAGAATGGTCAAAATTTCTAAAAATTCTGCGATACCGGTATCAAAATAGATCATATCAATCTAGAACTAGTGTATAAAACTAATATCAAAAAGGTGAAAATTTTGAAAAATTCTGCGATACCGGTATCACAAAATTTTCAACTTTTTTAAAGTTTTCAAATTTGGCTGAACATTGTTTTTATAGAGAGGTTTGATGCATAGAAGAACAAAAAACCTCAAATTAGATCATAACAATCTAGAACAAGTGTATAAAACTAATATCAAGAAAGGTCAAAATTTTGAAAAATTCAGCGATACCGGTATCACAAAATTTTCAACTTTTTAATGTTTTCAAACTCGGCTGAACATTGTTTTTATTGAAAGGTTTGATTAATAGGAGAATAAAAAACTTCAAATTAGATCATAACAATCTAGAACAAGTGTATAAAACTCATTTCAAAAAAGTCAAAACTTTGAAAAATTCTGCGATACCGTTATCTCAAAATTTTCAACTTTTTTAGTGTTTTCAAATTTGGCTGAAAATTATTTTTATAGATAGGTTTAATGCATGGGTGCACCAAAAACCTTAAATTAGATTATATCAATCTAGAACTAGTGTATGAACCTAATATCAAGAAAGGTCAAAATTTCTAAAAATTCTGCGATACCGGTATCACAAAATTTTCAACTTTTTTCAAGTTTTCTAATTTGGCTGAAAATTGTTTTTATAGAAAGGTTTGATGTATGGGAGCACAAAAAACCTCAAAATAGTTCATAACAACTTAGAACAAGTAAATAAACTAATATAAAAAAAAATCAAAATTTTGAAAAATTCTGCGATACCGTTATCACAAAAATTTCAACTTTTTTAAAGTTTTCAAATTTAGTTGAAAATTGTTTTTATAAAAATGTGTGATGCATGGGAGCACAAAAAACCTCAAATTAAATCATAACAATCTTGAACACGTAAATAAAACTAATATCAAGAAAAATCAAAATTTCTAAAAATTCTGCGATACCAGTATCACAAAATTTTAAACTTTTTTCAAGTTTTTAAATTTGGCTGAAAATTGCTTATATAGAAAGGTTTGATGCATAGAAGAAAAAAAACCTCAAATTAGATCATAACAATCTAGATCAAGTGTATAAAACTAATATCATGAAAGGTCAAAATTTTGAAAAATTCAGCGATACCGGTATCACAAAATTTTCAACTTTTTTAATTCTTTCAAATTTAGCGGAAAATTGTTTTATAGAAATGTTTGATTAAAAGGAAAACAAAAAACCTCAAATTAGATCATAACAATCTAGAACAAGTGTATAAAACTAATATCAAGAAGGGTCAAAATTTCTAAAAATTCTGCGATACCGGTATCACAAAATTTTCAACTTTTTTAATGTTTTTAAATTTGGCTGAAAGTTGTTTTTATAGAAAGGTTGGATGCATAGGAAAACAAAAAACCTCAAATTAGATCATAACAATCTAGAACAAGTGTATAAAACTAATATCATGAAAGGTCAAAATTTTGAAAAATTCTGCGATACCGGTATCACAAAATTTTCAACTTTTTTCAAGTTTTCAAATTTGGCTGAAAATTTTTTTTATAGGAAGGTTTGATGCATGGGAGCAGAAAAAACCTCAAAATAGATCATATCAATCTAGAACAAGTGTATAAAACTAATATCAAGAAAGGTCAAAATTTTGAAAAATTCTGCGATACCGGAATCACAAAGTTTTCAACTTTTTTCAAGTTTTCAAATTTGGCTGAAAATTGCTTATACAAAATTTTCAACTTTTTTTCAAGTTTTCAAGTTTGGTTTAAAATTGTTTTTATAGAGAGGTTTGATGCATGGGAGCACAAAAAACCTCCAAATAGTTCATATCAATCTAGAACTAGTGTATAAAACTAATATCAAGAAAGGTCAAAATTTTGATAAATTCAGCGATACCGTTATCACAAAATTTTCAACTTTTTTAATGTTTTTAAATTTGGCTGAAAGTTGTTTTTATAGAAAGGTTTGATGCATAGAAGAACAAAAAACCTCAAATTAGATCATAACAATCTAGAACAAGTGTATAAAACTAATATCAAGAAAGGTCAAAATTTTGAAAAATTCTGCGATACCGGTATCACAAAATTTTCAACTTTGTTAATCCTTTCAAACTTAGCTGAAAATTGTTTTTATAGAAAGGTTTGAATAATAGAAGAACAAAAAACCTTAAATTAGAACATAACAATCTAGAACAAGTGTAGAAAACTAATTTCAAGGAGGGTCAAAATTTCTAAATATTCTGCGATACCGGTATCACAAAATTTTCAACTTTTTTCAAGTTTTCAAATTTGGCTGAAAATTGTTTTTATAGAGAGGTTTGATGCATGGGAGCACAAAAAACCTCAAAATAGATCATATTAATCTAGAACTAGTGTATAAAACTAATATCAAGAAAGGTCAAAGTTTTGAAAAATTCTGCGATACCCGTATCACAAAATTTTCAACTTTTTTAAAGTTTTCAAATTTGGCTGAAAATTGTTTTTATAGAAAGGTTTGATGAATAGGAGAACAAAAAACCTCAAATTAGATCATAACAATCTAGAACAAGTTTATAAAACTAATAACAAGAATGGTCAAAATTTCTAAAAATTCTGCGATACCGGTATCACAAAATTTTCAACTTTTTTCAAGTTTTCAAATTTGGCTGAAAATTGTTTTTATGGAGAGGTTTGATGCATGGGAGCACAAAAAACCTCAAAATAGATCATAACAACTAAGAACAAGTAAATAAAACTAATATCAAGAAAAATCAAAATTTTGAAAAATTCCGTGATACCGGCATCACATAATTTTCAACTTTTTTATTGTTTTCATATTTAGCTGAAAATTGTTTTTTTTAAATGTTTGATTAATAGAATAACAAAAAACCTTATATTAGATCATAACAATCTAGAACTAGTGTATAAAACTAATATCCAGAAAGGTGAAAGTTTTGAAAAATTCTGCGATACTGGTATCACAAAATTTTCAACTTTTTTCATGTTTTCAAATTTGGCTGAACATTGTTTTTATAGAGAGGTTTGATGCATAGAAGAACAAAAAACCTCAAATTAGATCATAACAATCTAGAACAAGTGTATAAAACTAATATCCAGAAAGGTCAAAATTTTGAAAAATTCTGCGATACCGGTATCACAAAATTTTCAACTTTTTAATGTTTTCAAACTCGGCAGAAAAATTCTGCGATACCGTTATCTCAAAATTTTCAACTTTTTTATGGTTTTCAAATTTGGCTGAAAATTATTTTTATAGAGAGGTTTAATGCATGGGTGCACCAAAAACCTTAAATTAGATCATATCAATCTAGAACTAGTGTATGAAACTAATATCAAGAAAGGTGAAAGTTTTGAAAAATTCTGCGATACCGGTATCACAAAATTTTCAACTTTTTTAATGTTTTCAAATTTGGCTGAAAATTGTTTTTATAGAAAGGTTTGATGAATAGGAGAACAAAAAACCTCAAATTAGATCATAACAATCTAGAACAAGTTTATAAAACTAATATCAAGAAGGGTCAAAATTTCTAAAAATTCTGCGATACCCGTATCACAAAATTTTCAACTTTTTTCAAGTTTTCAAATTTGGCTGAAAGTTTTTTTTATAGAGAGGTTTGATGCATGGGAGCACAAAAAACCTCAAAATAGATCATAACAACTTAGAACAAGTAAATAAAACTAATATCAAGAAAAATCAAAATTTTGAAAAATTCCGTGATACCGGCATCACATAATTTTCAACTTTTTTATTGTTTTCATATTTAGCTGAAAATTGTTTTTTTTTAAAGGTTTGATTAATAGAATAACAAAAAACCTTATATTAGATCATAACAATCTAGAACAAGTGTAGAAAACTAATTTCAAGAATGGTCAAAATTTCTAAAAATTCTGCGATACCGGTATCAAAATAGATCATATCAATCTAGAACTAGTGTATAAAACTAATATCAAAAAGGTGAAAATTTTGAAAAATTCTGCGATACCGGTATCACAAAATTTTCAACTTTTTTAAAGTTTTCAAATTTGGCTGAACATTGTTTTTATAGAGAGGTTTGATGCATAGAAGAACAAAAAACCTCAAATTAGATCATAACAATCTAGAACAAGTGTATAAAACTAATATCAAGAAAGGTCAAAATTTTGAAAAATTCAGCGATACCGGTATCACAAAATTTTCAACTTTTTAATGTTTTCAAACTCGGCTGAACATTGTTTTTATTGAAAGGTTTGATTAATAGGAGAATAAAAAACTTCAAATTAGATCATAACAATCTAGAACAAGTGTATAAAACTCATTTCAAAAAAGTCAAAACTTTGAAAAATTCTGCGATACCGTTATCTCAAAATTTTCAACTTTTTTAGTGTTTTCAAATTTGGCTGAAAATTATTTTTATAGATAGGTTTAATGCATGGGTGCACCAAAAACCTTAAATTAGATTATATCAATCTAGAACTAGTGTATGAACCTAATATCAAGAAAGGTCAAAATTTCTAAAAATTCTGCGATACCGGTATCACAAAATTTTCAACTTTTTTCAAGTTTTCTAATTTGGCTGAAAATTGTTTTTATAGAAAGGTTTGATGTATGGGAGCACAAAAAACCTCAAAATAGTTCATAACAACTTAGAACAAGTAAATAAACTAATATAAAAAAAAATCAAAATTTTGAAAAATTCTGCGATACCGTTATCACAAAAATTTCAACTTTTTTAAAGTTTTCAAATTTAGTTGAAAATTGTTTTTATAAAAATGTGTGATGCATGGGAGCACAAAAAACCTCAAATTAAATCATAACAATCTTGAACACGTAAATAAAACTAATATCAAGAAAAATCAAAATTTCTAAAAATTCTGCGATACCAGTATCACAAAATTTTAAACTTTTTTCAAGTTTTTAAATTTGGCTGAAAATTGCTTATATAGAAAGGTTTGATGCATAGAAGAAAAAAAACCTCAAATTAGATCATAACAATCTAGATCAAGTGTATAAAACTAATATCATGAAAGGTCAAAATTTTGAAAAATTCAGCGATACCGGTATCACAAAATTTTCAACTTTTTTAATTCTTTCAAATTTAGCGGAAAATTGTTTTATAGAAATGTTTGATTAAAAGGAAAACAAAAAACCTCAAATTAGATCATAACAATCTAGAACAAGTGTATAAAACTAATATCAAGAAGGGTCAAAATTTCTAAAAATTCTGCGATACCGGTATCACAAAATTTTCAACTTTTTTAATGTTTTTAAATTTGGCTGAAAGTTGTTTTTATAGAAAGGTTGGATGCATAGGAAAACAAAAAACCTCAAATTAGATCATAACAATCTAGAACAAGTGTATAAAACTAATATCATGAAAGGTCAAAATTTTGAAAAATTCTGCGATACCGGTATCACAAAATTTTCCACTTTTTTCAAGTTTTCAAATTTGGCTGAAACTTGTTTTTATAGAGAGGTTTGATACATAGGAGCACAAAAAACCTCAAAATAGATCCTAACAACTTAGAACAAGTAAATAAAACTAATATCAAGAAAATTCAAAATTTTGACAAATTCCGTGATACCGGCATCACAATATTTTCAACTTTTTTCAAGTTTTCAAATTTGGCTGAAACTTGTTTTTATAGAGAGGTTTGATACATAGGAGCACAAAAAACCTCAAAATAGATCCTAACAACTTAGAACAACTAAATAAAACTAATATCAAGATAATTCAAAATTTTGACAAATTCCGTGATACCGGCATCACAAAATTTTCAACTTTTTCAATGTTTTTAAATTTGGCTGAAAGTTGTTTTTATAGAGAGGCTCAATGCATAGGAAAACAAAAAACCTCAAATTACATCATAACAATCTAGAACAAGTGTATAAAACTCATTTCAAAAAAGGTCAAAATTTTGAAAAATTCTCAACTTTTTTAATATTTTTAAATTTGGCTGAAAGTTGTTTTTATAAAAAGGTTTGATGCATAGGAGAACAAAAAACCTCAAATTAGATCATAACAATCTAGAACAAGTGTATAAAACTAATATCAATAAGGGTCAAAATTTCTAAAAATTCTGCGATACCGGTATCACAAAATTTTCAACTTTTTTCAACTTTTCAAATTTGGCTGAAAATTGTTTTTATAGAGAGGTTTGATGCATGGGAGCACAAAAAACCTCAAAATAGATCATAACAACTTAGAACAAGTAAATAAACTAATATAAAAAAATCAAAATTTTGAAAAATTCTGCGATACCGGTATCACAAAAATTTCAACTTTTTTAAAGTTTTCAAATTTAGTTGAAAATTGTTTTTATAAAAATGTGTGATGCATGGGAGCACAAAAAACCTCAAATTAAATCATAACAATCTTGAACACGTAAATAAAACTAATATCAAAAAAGATCAAAATTTTGAAAAATTCTGCGATACTGGTATCATAAAATTTTCAACTTTTTTCAAGTTTTCAAATTTGGTTGAAAATTGTTTTTATAGAAAGGTTTGATGCATGAGAGTACAAAAACACCTCAAATTAGATCATAACAATCTAGAACAAGTGTATAAAACTAATATTAGGAAAAGTCAAAATTTTGAAAAAATCTGCGATATCGGTATCAAAATTTTTTTTAAATTGTTTGAAGTTTTCAATACTAGTTATAATTTGTTTTTATAGAAATGTTTGATGCATGGGAGTATAAAAAACCTAAATTGCTCGGGGGTTTTCAGAGGTTTTTTATCGTTTTCAAATGTTTTTAATTAACTTCACTCGTTTCTCTGTTTGTTTGTTTGTTTGTATGTTTGTTTGTTTGCCTGTGGTGATCAAATTTTAGAAACAAAAATATTTATCTACTTTTCGACCACCTAAAACTCTAAAAGTTTCAGGAAAGCTTTAATTTTGATGACAATACATGAATTGAATGTTTCGACATGAATTTGGCTTTAAATCAAAATTAATCAAATCAAATTATAATGTTGTTTATGTATAAGTCGCCAGAGGTCCAATATTCAAGATTTAGCGTAACGGTTGTTTTAAATTGAAAAATTTTAGTTTGTTGACTTCATAGATATATATCAATGGTTGACTCAGATAAAGAGACAAATAAAAAAAATTTTAACAAATTTATTTTTTATCTTTACTTGTTCTCTCTTGCTCCCCCTTCCTTCCCTACTTGTTCTCCCGCTTCCGGTCCCTTTTACGTTCCCGGTCGCTTTCCCGGTCGCTCGACCCAAACCGACCCTAACCCGAAGGTTTTTAATTTTGAAACCCGGACCCGAACCCGAAATTTTGAAAATCGAAAACCCGAACCCGGAAACACGATCTTTGAAAAGTTGAAAACCTAAACCCGAAATGTTCAAAAAGTTGTATCCGTGACATCCCTATGACTGGCCAAAAAAGTTTGTCTACCCACCTGTAAAAAAGCTGAAATTACGTGCCTGCGGAAATGCATAACATAGGCTAAATAGTGTTGAGAAAAGTGCCCTCACACCTCGTCCTGACCTAGCTATCTTTGTGATAAACTAAAAAGTATTGACATTTTTTACGGGGGCAACATTCATCCATGACTCTGGCTACGCTCCTCGCTCCTGAGTGTATGCCTTTGGTTCAATGTTTAGGTGCAGAGATGAGATTAGGAAAATAAAATGGAAAAGTTTAAGCATCAATAAGTATGTTTTAAAAATTTTTGTTTCTCAGAGTTAAAAATTAAATACTGAAAATGCTTTAAACTGTATACAAAAACACAAAACTAGTTCTCATTTATTGCTTGTTTTTTAGCGTTGTCGTACTGAGCGCATTGCGTTGCCAAGCAACGGTTTTTGTTTCTCCGTGGCAGTTGTTTTTCCAAAGTTAATATAACTATTATTATAATAGTAGTATAACTTGTCACGTAGTAATACAAATGTTTATCTGTTAATTTCTAAGTTTAAAATGTTGACGTATTTTTAACATTTTAAAATACTATGTGATATTTTCGCTGTCTAGTTTTTTCTTAAATAGAGGTGAAAGCAAATAGCTCAGAAGATTTATAAAATACGTTTGTAAAATTTTTCACAGCCACCTGAAGATGGATCCCGGTTTTGTCAAAGTAGTATTTTTTATGTCAAGTTAACAATATGTTAATTTTAAAAATTAATTAATTAAAATGTTAATTGTGAACTATATAATATTTTTAAGATATTTAATAAGTTTCCAATCTACTGTTTAATGTTTTTCAAGTATCTCCATGAAAATGTGTATGTATATATTGTATACAAATTTTGCTTTGCAGAAATTTTGCAAATTTGAATCTCAGCATCCATTGCTGCCCGATATTGACAGTTGCTCATCCAATTCACCATTGTATGAGGTTGGAGATATATTTTCATTTTTATATGTTAAATAACGTTTTATTAAATTTAAAAACTAAGAAGAATGTATAAGTTATGTTAGGAAATATTAATTAAAATCTGTGATTTTTTTTAAAGAAAATGTGGAAGCGATCTCTTTATCCTCCAATTATAAATGAAATGTCATGGACACTAGCAGCACCTTTTACTAATCAAATTTATCACTTGACACCAAGTCAATCTATTGCCAGCAATTACACATCAACTTTACAAGATCCAAAACTTCAAAAATGGTTAAAGGAAAAAAGAAAGCCAAGAGGTTAATACATGCAAATTATTTTATAAATAGCATGTGAAATTTCTACTAATAATAAATATTTATTAGGCCAATGTTTTTAAATATTCAAATTTCCATAAGTGTAAGGATCCTATAAAATATTTATGCACATATTCAAATCATTCTACACCTGGGCTGAATTCCTGCCACGATTGCTGATTTTTCTCACCAGTTAACAATTTCTTCCAATATTTTTTATGTACCTGCCATAAAAAATCCTATTCGCACAAACACGCACACAGCTGAGATAATATGCTGTCTTTAAAGTTATATTTTTATTTCAGTGCTGAAAACAATTGTTCATAAAAAGCCAGCGAAGAAGAAAAAGTAATAATTATTTTTAAAATAATTTGTTTATTATCACTTATAAGTTAGAATTATGAATGATAACTATGATGTTCATTATCACATTAGAAGTTAGAATTACAAACATAATTTACGATGTTAATTGTTGAGGCATCCTGATTAGAAATTCGAATTACAAATATAAACTATGATTCTAATTTTTGAGGCATCCCGACTTGAAACGACCAACAAGTCGGTCGATGACTCCGATGGAACAACTGGAAGCCATTTCTGTTATTCACAAGGAGTACACAAATCTGATGAACGAACCATCAAAAACTGATATGCAGGTTGTAATTTTAAGAATCAATTTGTTATTTTTCATCAATGCCTGATGATAAAGAAGATTTTACTTTAAATTTAGATGGAATGAAATTGTGTATGCATTTAGATTTAATGCTAGAATATTTAGAAAGATGATTTTTATTATTTTGTGGGTGATTGTTTTTATAAATTTGAGACTATAATGTCATTAATTTGTCATATTTGTTTACTATAATCAATTAGGGCTAAGTCTGTAAAGATCTAAATGTCTTAATTTTTTGCCACGAAAGGGAGGTCCAGACCCTCAGGAGTATCCCCCTTATCTGACCCTGTATTACCTCAGCTCTTCTGTCTACTATCGCTATTTATACTAAAGTAAAGCATTGTTACGACAGAGGTATGATTACTACTTGAAAAACATGATCCCTGAACACATGCTGGCTCCCATGCCCATGGAACAGATGCACAAAATCAAACAGCTGATTGTTCCTGCTTCTTTGAGGGCTCGTACTTCTTCACTGGAGAATGAAATCTTTGAAGATTACAAACTGAGCTTGAAGACTTCAATGAGTCAGTCACATTTTTTTAATAAAAAGCAAAATTTGCTCTAAAGTAACAATTTTTTTAAATGTGAAATTTTCTATTAATTTGAAAGTCAATTACATCCTGGAGGATCCCGATCAAAGGAAAAGACTCAACATTCATGCAATTCCTTGGCGCTGGCCAACAAGGTTTGATAATCTAATTCAACTCATTTTTTAGTTTTATAATCTAATTCAACTCTTTTTTTTAGTTATTAGGTTATTACGAATTCTTTCAAAATTTTATCAAATTTAATTTGTTGTAATCAAAATCAACTTTAGAATCATCAGAGCTCCAGTTCCGTGGCATGACAAGCTGACATCGATTCGTTCTTTTGTTAAAAACCATCTCCACCTTCTCAACCCGATAATGGGAATGCTTCAACATATATGGGACAGCAAGTGGGATAATTAACATCGTTTTAAAACAAACATCATGTTTTTATTATCATCCTTAACATTCTCATCGTTATTATCATCAACAACGTGTCCATCATCGTTATCATCAGCATCATACTCATCATCATCAATATCATTAACATCATCACCATCATCACCATCGTCATCGTATCGTCATCGTCATCATGACTTTGATATTTTAATTTCTAGATACAGCCATCTGAGATTTGTCAGTAAAGAAGCAATTTTGAGAAACAAATTGCCGATGCTCCCTGCGGAGTTGAAGAAATTAATTGAAGATAGCTGCTGGACAATGAAAGAACATCTAAGAAAAGGGTAAAATATTTACTTCACTCATGTTTATTAATTCTTTTTTTTTATATATATATAAATAGAACTTGATTAATTGAGTTTTTGATTTAAGCTGGGTTCCAAAGGTTGCTGCTATGCTGATAGAGAAGAGGTCATTGTGGCAGTTTCTGGTTCCTACCGAAGATGGAGGTTCGACGCAGAGAGTTGAAGAATTTTTTTCATGCATTGCATCTCTCATGTCTCTCCAGTTGAGAACACTTGTTGTTAAATCTTTGGATGAATTCATGTCTTTTCTCGAAGATTACTCAGTAATTCAAACTAAATATTATTTTTTTCTTATTAATTACCAGTTTATTATTATTGTTATTATTCTTTTATTCAAACTATATATTAATACAATGTAACTACACATTGTAATTTGTAACTTTATTATTCATAATTTCACTGCATTTAAACTTATTCTATATTATAACCCTGTAAGTGAAGCATACACAATTTTTTTACATATGTTTGACTTAGCTGATCAGATTACATTTTGGATTTTTAAAACTGTTTGTTAAATTAAATCAGGATGATAATTGTATGCCCAATTAAATCAGGATGGTAATTGTATGCCTAATTAAATTATGATGGTAATCGTATGTCCAATTAAATTTTGATGGTAATCGTATGCCCAATTAAATTTTGATGGTAATCGTATGTCCAATTAAATTTGGATGATAATTGTATGTCCAATTAAATTATGATGGTAATTGTATGTCCAATTAAATCAGGATGGTAATGCATACGAGGCTCCATTCAACGATCTCATGTTTCTCAAAAGATCTGCCCTTCTCTTCAAGATCAGAACTCATGACTCAAAGATTGACTTCTTTCCATCGTTTGATGACGTCGAAGAGATAATTGTTTCTTCAATCAGAGAAATCATTGGAAGTTCTGAAGGCATTATGAGAGTGGGAAAATTATTTTTTAGTTTTTAGATACTTTATTAAATATTTTTTTAATGAAACAGCACATGAAATATTCTAATACCTGTATAAATTGTGATTATTATTCAGGTTGAAAACGAAATATTTCCAGAATTGCATAGTTATTTTTTGGTCATCCGTTCCGTTCGATTTAAAGAGTCGTTTGTGACCAAGTACATCAATCGAGCCACGGAGATTTTCCGAAGAAACACGTCCGGACCAAAAGTGTACATTTCTCATTACGTAAAATATCTTGAACTTGTCGGTGATCATGCGAAAAACGAAGTTAAAATCTTCATCAGTGAGCCTCATCATCCGCTCAAAAGTTTTGATGAGGTTTTTAACCATTTTTATTGCATAAAATAATTATATTAAATTAATTTAATTTAATGAATTTTTTGTTGTTGTTGCTGATCGTAAACATGAATGAATTAAAAATTTGTAGAAGTTGCAGTATTATCATTCGTTGAAAAGTGAGATATCGACATTGAGGGTTTCCATCTCGATGAATCTTGTTTGTCTCGACTGTATCGACGTCAACGAGGTTTTCTTCAAGAAAGCTAAATCTCTTCAAGATCATCTTTTTCAGTTTCTCGTTGATGAAAACAGAGAGACGAACAAGAGGTTTTCTGATTTTTATATTTGCAAGCATATCTTAAAAGTCTCGAAACATAAATTAAACATGTTTTTTGCTCGTTTGTTTTTTCAAATATTAATTGAAATCTATCTGTGGAATTCGAGCATTGTTTTGTGAACTTTGCGCAATAAAAATTGTTTTTAAGCATCTGCCGAAGTTACGAGGAAATGGCAGAAAAAGCTTGTTATGTTCCTGAAAATACGGAGGCTCTTGTCAATTCAATGAAATATTTGAGAACGGTGAGAATTCCTGCTTGAAGTTTCAATAAAATGAATATATTATTGTTTAGTTATTTAATCACTTTAATTTGATTAAATCAAGCATAATAAAAGTTGAAGGTTTTATTTTTTTTATTTTTTGGTTCAAGTGTCAAGACATCACGCTGTACAAGCTCAAAGAACAAATCGGAGAAGCTTCGGAGAAAATAATGTTTCTTCTTGAGAACACCATCCTTTTGAGTATATATATATATCAATAAATTTACTATTATTTAGCATAACATACATTCCTGAGAGAATAACCCTTTTGAATATATATATATATCAATAAATTTACTATTATTTAGCATAACATACATTCCTGAGAGAATAACCCTTTTGAATATATGTATATATCAATAAATTTACTATTATTAAGTATAACATACATTCAAACCATGACAAACGTAATGGAACTTCTGCATATCAACAACAACAACATCAATGAATATTTTGTTGTTCAGGTGAAGACTTGAAATTGCACTGCGCTCTGTTCAACTGGCCTGACAATATAGTGGAAACACTGGATAATGCTCAAACAATGTTGAGCCTCTACAAGGACAAAGCTGAAGAGAAGTTGAGAAAGCAAGTCGAGGATTTCAGTCAGAAACTGAGCGACATTAACAAGGAAATTGAAACTTTTAAAAAGAAAGAGGTAATCTCTATTTTGATGATTCTTCATAAAAATGGCTGCTTAGTTGAAAATACAATAATTTTAAATTTTCGTCTTTGTTTTTAAACCATGCTTGTCGTTTGGATAGAAAACGGTAAGTTCTCATTTTACATTCAACATCGCAGATGATCAAGCAGTCATGGAGTTGAAATATATTTATGAAATTTAATTATTATTTTTTTATATCTATTTCAGAGAATGCTTGTAAGTTACTCTGATTGAAATTACAAATTTTGTGCACTTTGCTTTGTTTATTATCATTCACTATAAAATAATATACTTTTGATTTTTGTTTTAGTTTTTTTTTTATTTTTTATAATTTCAACTTGAATATTTTCAGTTATTATATTTAGTTATAAACATAAAATATTTAAAACAAGTATTTGAAATAAAAAGATATATTGATGTTTGTTTTAGCATAAAACAAACATACATTATTGTGGACCATATGTGTTTTGTCATCACATGCACTGCGTTTATTCTTTATCATCACTATTCATCACACTACACGCACTACATTTATTCTTTTTTAATAATCAATTTATTTTTTACATTCGAAAATTTAATAACTATAAACATTATTTCAAATTCTACTGCGTATTGTGGTATAATAAAAAAATTATTTACATTTATAATGTCAGGAGCTTAGATTGAGTGGAATTATTCTGGAGTTTTGGTACTAATTTATTATTCAAGCCCACCTGCTGGCATAATTTTTAAGTTTTATTTTCATACACGTGCTTATTTTAAAAATAATTAATAAATATTATTTTAGTTTTAAATAATTATTTTAGTTTTAAATAATTAAACATTTAAATAGTTAATTTTTTCTAAAAGATAACCAGTTTGGACGAGATGAAGGCAAACGTGGACATCTTATCGAGGCTGACAAACAGCTTGTTGGATGCCAGAAATGAGCTGGTCGCAATAAATTTTGATGAAAGTCTGCTCGAGTGGGAGGAGTCAAAATTTCCACTGCTCAACCAGATGTTCGCCACGAAAGATCCGTACGACAAGCTGTGGAACAATGCTCTCAATTATACTGTGAAAAGTGAAATCTGGATGAACGGTGATTGTCACTTATTTATTGTATTTTTTAATTTGTTTTGTTTTTAATGATCTTTTATTATTTATTATTCTGTTATGTCTTGGTGAATTTATGATAAATAATTATTTTACATTTCCTCAGGACCTTTCAGAGACGTTAATGCCGATGCCGTAAACGATGAATTGTCCGAAATGTTTCGCGTCATGCACAAACTTACTAAAATTTTTGTTGACTCCGGCCCGAGAACGGTTTCCGAAAGATTTCGAAATAAAATTGACAAGTTCAAGGTCAACTTGCCTCTTCTGAATATCATAAGTAATCCTGGTCTCAGGGACAGACATTGGGAAGCAGTGGGTATTTTTTTATTAAAGACCTAATAATTGTATAATTCTGTCCGTTTTTTTGTTAAATTTTGCTTTTTGGTATTACTGTACGACTAAAACTTCTTGCATCACTTGTTATCTACTTGCTCGTTAGTTCATTTGGAGATGTGCGTGGCTGAAATTTTGGCTTTCATGAACATCCCATCTACATCATGTCCCAGTTCCATGAGAATGGGACCTTACGTGCACGGCACACACGTCTGATATAAGTTTATTAAATTGTATTCAATAGTTATATCTATTTAATAGATGAGTGATATTGTGGGATTTGAACTGAAGCCTGCTCCTGATGTTTCACTAGCACAAATGATTGAATATGGACTCATGTCTTATGTTGACAAGTAAGTAAATTCTTATTATTGATTTATAATTGTTTGCCTCCCTTTATTTTATATCAATACTATTGAGTGATTATTTATCTACAATTATTTTTTTGTGATTGAAGTCCATTACTTTCGGAATATTATATCTCACTTAATTTATTTTCAATTTTTCTCAAAAAATCACAGTAACAAATTTTAATATGATCACGATAAAAAGAAATTTCAAAACTAAAAATTCTGATTTGAAACAGATATGTATATAAATTTGTCAATTTTTACAATGAAAAACAGGATAGTTTACTATTATAATACATTATTATTATTTGTATTATTATTTATTTCATTTAAGACTTGAAGAAATTGGAGCAGCAGCAGCTAAGGAGTACACGCTGGAAAAGAATTTGAATAAAATGCAAAGCGAATGGCAAGCTCTATCCTTTGAACTTGTTCCATACAGGGACACCGTGAGTTTTATTTGTTTAAATTTTAAATTAATTTTGTTTTTGTACGAGAAATTATTGATTTTTAAATAATCAGTTTCTCAAGTTACAGCAAGAATGTCTCATGAAATTATGCCTTTTTTGTACAATACAGGAAGTTTATATATTGTCAGCAATTGATGAAATCCAGCTGCTACTTGATGATCACATCATCAAAGCACAAACCATGAAAGGATCATCTTTCATTAAACCACTCGAAGCAGAAATTACAGAATGGGAAGCCAAACTTGTTTCTATGCAAAACATTCTTGACAACTGGTTGAAGGTGTGTAGTGTATGCTTTATTTTTATAAAATTCTTAATTTTATATCATCACGTTTTAATTTAAATTTTTTTAGTGCCAAGCAACTTGGCTGTATTTGGAGCCTATATTCAGTTCTGAAGACATTATGGCTCAAATGCCTGAAGAAGGACAAAAATTTGCCATTGTGGATAGCATTTGGAAGGAAATTATGCAAGCAGCAGTGAAAGATAGAAGATGTTTGGTGGTCACGGATTATCCGAGCATGCTTAAGAAGCTGGTTGAAGCGAACGTACTGCTTGAAGATGTTCAGAAAGGTTTAAATAATTATTTGGAGAAGAAGAGGCTGTTCTTCCCTAGGTGGTTCAATTTTTTTTTATTTTTACTAATTTGTTTCTTTACACAAATAAATAAAATTAAATAATTTAATGACAGAACTGGAAAAAGTCATTTTTTTTTATATTTTGGTTTCAAACAGATTTTTCTTTCTTTCAAACGATGAACTGCTGGAAATTTTGTCCGAGACCAAGGACCCGACCAGAGTTCAGCCGCACTTGAAAAAGTGCTTCGAAGGAATCGCCAAGCTGGAGTTCAATCAGGACTTGGAGATCTTGGAAATGATATCTTCAGAAAATGAATCTGTTGCTTTCCATCAGAAAATTTCTACAGCTAAAGCGAAGGTCTTTACTGCTAAAAATTAAAAAATTCAATAACTAAAAAATAGAAATTAAATTAAATAATTTATTTTAATTTTAATTCAGGGAATGGTTGAGAAGTGGTTGCTCCAAGTTGAAGAAATGATGCTGAGCAGTGTGAAGAAAGTAATCGGTGAAGCATTTGACGTTTATGCTTCGACGCCACGTAATGAATGGGTGGTGGAGTGGCCTGGCCAGGTGGTCATTTGTGTCGGATCTGCTTATTGGACGTCGGAGGTCACGGCTGCTTTTAAAATTCCACAAGGCTTAAATGTAAGTGAATTCATTATTATTATTATTATTGTTAAATATTTTTTAATTTCTCATTTAACTTCAATTGTTTGATATTCATAGAATTACGTAAAGCAGTGCAATAAACAAATTGATGAAATCGTTGAGCTGGTCAGAGGCAACGTGATCACAACAGGAACGAGAATAACACTGGGAGCTTTGATTGTGATAGATGTACATGGTATGTTTGTACTTTTACTGTTGTTGATCTGTTTAGTGATTTGTTTACACATCTTATTTCACAGCACGAGATGTTGTGGCAAGTCTGGTAGAGAAGAAAGTACACAGTGCTCATGACTTTGCCTGGTTGAGTCAGCTGAGATATTACTGGGACAGGAAGGAGTTGTCGGTACAAATGATAACGACGATTCTCACTTACGGATACGAATACCTGGGTAACACTTCTAGATTGGTCATCACTCCTTTGACTGACAGGTGTTACAGGTGAGTCACTTACAGTTTTTTTTTGAAAGGTTGTTTATATTTAATTTGGAAAATTTAAAGTAAAGAAACGTAATTTTAAAGCTAAGTAGTATTTATATTTAAAAAATTAATTAATTTTTAAGTTTGTTTTAGATTGGTACTAAAATTATAAAATGGTTTTTTGGCATGAAATGATTATTTATTTATATTTATAACAAATTATTATAAATAAACAGAACCCTCATGGGAGCATTAAAATTAAATCTCGGAGGTGCCCCGGAAGGACCCGCAGGAACTGGAAAAACTGAAACGTCGAAGGATTTAGCAAAAGCAATAGCAAAACAGGTGCTTCTTGTGCTTATAAATGTGTTAAATATCTAGAATAGGTTTCTAATTAACAGTTATTTTAATATTTGTTTTAGTTATAAGGATTAAATTTATTTTAAATATTGTTACAGTGTGTGGTTTTCAACTGTTCAGACGGTTTGGACTACAAAGCCATGGGAAAGTTTTTCAAAGGGCTAGCCCAATCGGGAGCCTGGGCGTGTTTTGATGAATTTAACAGAATTGAAGTAGAAGTGCTGAGTGTCGTAGCACAACAAATTCATTGCATTCAATCTGCGATTGCTCAGAACGTGAAAAGATTTGTGTTTGAGGGTACAGATATTTCGTTGAATCCATCGTGCGCCATCTTCATAACCATGAACCCGGGGTACGCGGGTCGACAAGAACTCCCTGACAATCTCAAGGTGTGCTGTTGATTTCAGTTCCCATCATAAATAAAAATGGGTTATCTATTTAACGGCATCTCAATGCTTTTCGTGTTGTTTGTGTTGCAGGTTTTATTTAGAACAGTTGCAATGATGGTTCCAGATTATGCACTTATTGGAGAAATATCTCTTTATTCAATGGGATTCGTCAGTGCCAGAGGGTTGCTATATTTTATGAAGATTTTTTTAATAAATTGAATAACAATTAAAAAAAAAAGATTACATAAAAGGATTTACTGCAATGCACATCCCATCAGTTAAGATATGAGAATGCCTACCACATAAAGATTATAATTGATTTTGTAAACATTAAAATTAAATGAGTTTTATTTTAACGTTTTTAGACTTGCCCAGAAAATAGTAGCCACCTACAAGTTATGTTCAGAACAGCTGTCTTCGCAGCATCACTATGACTACGGCATGAGAGCAGTCAAATCAGTCCTGACAGCAGCAGGAAATCTTAAATTGAAGTTTCCTGATCAAGATGAAAATGTTGTTCTTCTGAAGGCCATCATGGACGTTAATCTTCCAAAATTTCTTGCCCAGGTAAATAATCATGGGATTTTCATTGCAAAAACTAATATAAATTAGATGATCTCTATTAAGAGTACTGCACAGGCCGGGCTGGGTCGAGATTTTTGGCCAAGTATAGGCATCTTAGGCCTAAAAACGAGCCAGGCCCAAAATTAGACGGGCCATGCTGGGCCTGAAATTTTGGCTTATGAAACGGGCCGAGTTGCCGTCAGAATGGGGCGCAAAAAAATTACCAGCAGTACTCTAATCTCTATTAGTGGGGCATAATTGACCATTAATTGACCTCAAGGCTTTTTACTTGAACTTATTTTTCCTCACTTGTTATAGAATATTCGTTTTGCGTTTCTTTGCAACTAGTTTATCCTTAGAGATTATTCCAATATTTGCTTGTTTGATTGTATAATTTAAAGGTTTTAATTAATTTTTGGTCATTTTCAGGATATTCCGTTATTTGAAGGCATCATAGCTGATTTGTTTCCCGATGTAAAAGCGAACCAGCCTAACTTTGATGATTTTCTGTTTGCTGTGAAAAGAAAAATTTCTTCAAATCTCTTACAACCCGTTCCATGGTTCATCAATAAGATCACTCAAGTTTGTTTGGGTAATTAATTAATTTACTTAAATATATTAGTATCGATGAAAAAAATTTCAATTCAGATCTACGAGATGATCCTGGTTCGACACGGATTGATGATTGTCGGCGAATCGATGGGTGGGAAAACAAAAGCTTATCAAGTTCTTGCTGAAGCTCTCATTGATATGTCAAAGTCTGAACCTCCCACAGAAAATCAAGTCAGTGATTTTTTGATTAAAACCTCCCATAGTTTGAAACTATTTTATTATATGCTGTCAGGTTGCATTTGATACAAATATAAACAACATAAAAAAATATATTTGAAAATTTAGTTAAAAAGATTCAATTATTAAGAAGAGTTGTTTTTAAAAAGTTGTTTTTAATAAATAATTTATTAAGGTGTTCCACAAAGTCATAAACCCAAAAGCTGTTACGATGGGCCAGTTGTATGGTCAGTTTGATCAAGTTTCTCATGAATGGACAGATGGTTAGCATTGAGATATTTTATACTTTTTTGTGTTTAGGTAATAAAATAAATGTTTTTTTTTAATTTATTAACGCTTTATATTTATAAAGGCGTCCTTGCAACAACATTCAGAACTTACGCAACGAATTCGACCGACGACAGAAAGTGGATTATTTTTGATGGACCCGTCGATGCTGTTTGGATTGAAAACATGAACACGGTTCTTGATGATAACAAAAAGGTTTAATTCTTCTTTTCCAGTTTCACATCCGTTTTTTGGTGCAGGTCATGTCTGACATATTCTCTCCAAGACTTCTTGCACCTGTCCCTGCTCCTTGACTCACCCACTTCAAAGTTTCTACCAGCAGATACCAAATCAATCAATTAATTAAACTTTTATTTAATTTAATATTTTTTATTGTAACAAACATTTTAATTAGATGTCTTAATGATGATTCAAAAAAAATGTTTAAAAAAGGCAACAAGAATGATAATAAACAAACAATATTTTGTTATTATTTGTTTAGTTGTGTTTAATGAGTGGAGAGATCATCCAAATGTCGCCGAACATGAACATGATATTCGAGCCAGCTGATCTGGAGCAAGCATCACCAGCCACCGTGAGCAGGTGTGGAATGATCTACCTGGAGCCACTCCAGCTTGGTTGGAGACCATTTAAAGATTCGTATATGGAACATTTCTTTCCGAAAGCTGCCGAACAGGAACACGTTCAACAGGTTTGTAATTATAATCAATTATTTTAAGACTCAAATATTCGGTTATGTGGTGTGGAAATGAAGTGAATGAAGCACAAAATTAAATGTTTCACAATTGATTATAAAAAAAACTTTTTTTTAATAATTTCAAAGGTGTCTGACATGTTCGACTGGTTGATTCAACCGTGTCTTGACTTCATCAAAACGGATTGCAAAGTTCTTCTGAACGCATCTCCGATCCACCTCGTCAACACGTTCATTCGCCTCTTCCACTCGCTCCTTGATGAAATCATTCAATCGTACGCAGATTCTACCAATGTTACTCTGACCAGTGCTCAGGTTAATATTTGTTTTTAATCCACATTTTTAATTTATTTCACAGTTTTGAATTATTATTATTATTATTATTATTATTATTATTATTATTATTATTATTATTATTATTATTATTATTATTATTATTATTTTTATTTAACGTGCTCTCTAAAAAGAAAAATTTCTCAGAGCACGAGGCGGCAGTGCCAAAATAAACGAACGAACAGAATCACACATCAGAAACAAAAAGGGTCAATATCCGTTCGTCATACGACGAAAAAAATGAGTTTTAAGTCGTTTCCTAAAAACATAAACGCTATCGACATGTGAAAAACAAAACCCGGTTCAGCTTTTTGAAAGTATTTTTTAACTGATTTGTTAATAATGTTTTGCAGATCACTTTGTGGCTTCAAGGATTGTTCCAGTTTGCTCTGGTTTGGTCTATTGGAAGTACAGTATCCGGAGATACGAGAAACAAATTTGATGTCTTCTTCAGGAATCTTGTTTATGGTCTTATTGCTGATTATCAAAAACCAAAAAGCTCCAAGATTTCAAGGGTAAAGTTTTTATTAGTCTTTTTATATTTACTATTTTATTTCGATGGGAGAATCTTTTAAGTTGAAAGTGAATAATTGGATTTTATTTTTAGAACAATTCTTTTCCCGAAAGAGGAACTGTTTATGATTTCTGTTTTGAAAAGAAAGCCAGTGGAGTCTGGGTTGAGTGGACGGAGAAACTTGAGAAATCAGATTCACATTTTCCATCGAGTGCCAAAGTTTGTTTCATGTGCATTATTATCTATTGGTTTTATGCATAACTTATGGTTGTTTTAAGAAAAAGTAAAATCATATAAAATTTCAAAATCAAATATAACTTATATTGATTAAAACATTTTATATAGGCTATTACTTAGAAAAATTAAAGTTATTTAAATTCAATATTGTTTATATTGATAATAACTAATTTTATAAATTATTTTATTTGAAAATCAATTTGCAAATTCTTTTTTTTTGTTTTCCAGATCAGTGATCTGATAATTCCAACCAGGGAAACAGCTCGTCAGTTGTTCTTCTTGAATCTTTACGTCAGTCACAACATTCCTTTGCTGTTTGTTGGTCCCACAGGAACTGGAAAGTCTGTCATCACAAACAGTTTCATTGTCGGCCTTCCGAAAGAATCGTAAGATTCGATACTTTTGCGTTTCCACTTTATTCTACTTCATTGATCATTGTATTAACTGAATGTGGCAAATTAAAATGCAGTAAATATATATTTTTGCAGATATATCAAAAACCTTATCAATTTTTCGGCCCGAACTTCGGCCAATCAGACGCAGGACATCATCATGTCGAAACTTGATAGGCTGGTTTACTTATTTAATAATACTAATAAAAACACTAATTTATATTTATTTCAACATTTTTAACATGAAAGTTTCCTTTCTGAATCAGGAGAAGAAAAGGATTGTATGGACCACCTGTCGGCAAGAAGTGCATCGTGTTTGTCGACGATTTGAACATGCCTGCCAAAGAAAAGTACGGAGCTCAGCCACCTATTGAACTTCTCAGGCAGTGGATCGATCATGGGCATTGGTACAACAAGAAGGACACTTCAAAACTTTTCCTCACGGACATGGTTTGCTTGCGTGCTTATTATTTCCTTACTGTTATATTTGTTTTATCTATTTGATTTAAAGGTTAAAATGTAAGACTTTTAATGAGTTACTTTATAAAAACTTTCAGTAGTTTTAAGGAAAAAATTATTATAAGTATGTCATAAATAGTATATAATATTATTGATTATATTTGTTTTCCTATGTAATTTAAAGTTTAAAATTTAAGACTTCTAATGAGTTGCCTTATAAAAACTTTCAGTAGTTTTAAGAAAAAAAATATTATAAAAATGTCATAAATAATATATAATAATATTATATTGTTAAAAAAAAGTTATTCCTTGGAGCCATGGGACCTCCAGGCGGAGGTAGGAATGACATCACAAGTCGATTCACGAGACACCTTCAATTGATTTCCATTGATGAATTTGACGACTCAACCCTCCTTACAATATTTACGACCATCATTGAATGGCATTTTTCAAAGGGATACGACATCAGTTTTCTTCACCAAGGAAAAGTATGTTGTTGCGGTTGTTGCAGTTATTATTGTTGTAGTTACTGTGGTTCCAGTAGTTCATTTTTTAAAGTTTCACAAGAAACTATTTTTTGTGATTTTATTCTATATTTTTGTGTTCTACACAAATTATTTCAGACAATCGTGCAAGCTACAATGAAAGTCTACAAAGAACTGTTCTACGGTTTTCTACCTACTCCGACAAAGAGTCATTACATTTTCAATCTGAGAGATTTCTACCGGGTTATTAGTGGAATCGTACTTGTCCCGGCCTCAAAGTTGACTGATGTGGAGAAACTTTTCAGACTGTGGGTTCATGAGGTCCACAGAGTTTTCAGTGACAGATTGGTTGAAGATTCTGACAAGTTTGTATATGCTTCAACTTTTAATGATGAGGATGGTGATGTTGATGGTGATGATGATGATGATGATGATGATGATGATGATTATTACGATGACGATGGTGATGAAGACGACGACGACGATGATCATGATCATGATCATGTCGATAATGATAATGATCATGATGATTTTGATAGTTGTGATGATAATGATTATCTTTATGATGGAAATGGTAATGGTAATAATAATAATAATAATGGTGATGATGATGATGATGATGATGCAAACTTGTAGAAATTGAATATTCATTTTCAAATGTGGTTCACCTTTTTTTGTCAAGGTCAAAGTTCTTCTCTATCATTCAAGAAACTTGTCAGTCTCATTTGAAAATCAATTTGGACAAGCTGCTGCATCATTTGAGCAAATCCGGAAAGGTGAAAGAGGATCACGTTCGAAGTCTTTTATTCGGGGACTATCTCCATCCCGATGCGGAAAAGATTTACGATGAAGTGACCAACATGGATGAATTATCCAAAATTATGAACGGGTTAACGTTTAATTTTAAATTATGATTTTTTTTTCTGTTTAAATGATCAAAATCGTTGTCTATCATTTGTTCTATTTTGAATATTTATTTAATTACTGACTGTTTTGATCAATTTACATTCATAAGTTTAGCAGCTAAATAAAAAGTAGGTTTTTAATTCTCTAGTCATTAAAAGATTTTGATAATATTTTACAGTTATTTGGACGATTACAATGCAGTGAGCAGAGCTCCAATGAGACTTGTGATGTTCCGATTCGCAATAGAACATGTCTCACGTGTTAGCAGAGTTCTCAAACAAGATAAAGGGCATCTGCTTCTCGTTGGTATGTGATTTTTTTTTTTTCAGAAAAGTGTTCAGGCATTACTTGAAATATTTTGAAATTACAATATTAATTTAATTGGTTAATATTACCTAAAAAAAATAGTTCAGTTTATATTTAATGCAGTTATTTCATTTTTATTTTTTATCATTTTTAATTTAATGGTTTTGAATGTTTGTTTGATTACAGGAATTGGTGGGAGTGGCAGACATAGCGTAACAAAGTTGGCAGCTTTCATGGCAGACTGCGATCTTTTCCAAGTCGAGATCACCAAGAACTACGGGATAAATGAGTGGAGAGATGATTTGAAGAAGGTTGAAATTTTCATTCAATAAAAGTTTTAAATCATATCATTAACCGCTCAAAAAATACCTACAGATAACTAGAAAACAAAATTTGTAAGATAGTTAGTTGTAACTAAAATTTAAAATAATTTGATTGCAGCTACTTCTGAAAGCAGGTCTGGAGGGAAGATACAGCTGCTTTCTGTTTTCCGACAGTCAGATAAGAGATGAAGTCTTCATGGAAGACATCAGCATGATCCTCAACTCCGGAGATGTTCCAAACTTGTTCGCAGCTGACGAAAAGTCAGAAATCGTTGAAAAAATACAAAACGTTGCAAAAGTTGAGGTACAGTGTGTTTTTTTTTTTTATTGTGTTTTTGTTTGTTAATAAATTTAACTACAATTAATTTATTGTTCATCAAATAAATTAATACTAATAATAAAGTGATAAAGTAAATACTTCAATTAATGCAGAAATTAAGTCTATATTTTAATAAACTACCAGGGCAAACTGGCAGATGCAAATCCACTTTACCTCTTCAATTATTTCATCGATCGAGTCAAGCAGAATCTTCACATCGTGTTAACGATGAGTCCCATCGGAGAAGCTTTTAGGAATCGACTGAGAATGTTCCCTTCGCTAATTAACTGCTGTACCATTGATTGGTTTCATGTTAGTTTAAGCTCTTCTACAGAAGAATATTTCTTTCTAAACTTTTTTTTAAAGAAATTACATTCTGGACATTAACTTCAGGATAGAAATTTAATTTATTTATGTCTATTAAAATCTTGTATATAAATTAATTAGATTTTTAGTTTTGAAAGAGCTTTGTTTGAATTGTGTTCATTGAAGCCCGTTTAATCTTGTATTTAATAAATATTTGCAGCCATGGCCTGAAGATGCATTGGAAATGGTTGCAAATAAATATTTGGAAGAATTGCCACTTGAAGAGAATTTGAGGATAGAAACTGTGAACATGTGCAAGCACTTTCACGTTCACGTCAGTGAAATATCGAAGAGATTTTACGAAGAACTGAGAAGATACAACTACGTAACCCCGACCTCCTACCTCGAGCTGATACTCACGTTTAAAAAACTTCTCGATGAAAAAAGAGAAAGCATTTCAACTCTCCAGATGAGATATCAAACAGGCCTGGAAAAACTTCAATTTGCTGCTTCACAAGTCGTCATCATGCAGATGGAGCTGACCGACTATCATCCGCAACTTCTGAAAACAAGCATCGAAACTGAAGAATTGATGGTTAAGATTGAACAAGATACTGTTGAAGTGGAAGCCAAGAAAGAGGTTTTTTGTTTTAAATATTTGAATATAATAAAAAATGTTTTATATTATAAATAAAATAATTTGTATTTTTTAAAAATATATTTTATATAACATCATTACATCGTATTGTAAAAGTTAGCAACATAATTATATGTTTATAACTTCAAGTAATAGTAATTAGTCATATAAGCATAGAGTTCAAATGCTGACCTCTTCCTAGGACAAAGTCTTGCCTTTACTGAAAATTCTTTACTCTTTCAAAAAATAAAATAGTTAATTTTTCACATTATAATTTTTATAAAACGGCAACAGAATTTTGTTAATGAACATGTAAAACACACACATTTCATAAAAATAGTAAAATAATTTTATCTCTTTTTTTTGTTTTTTCTTAATTTGTCCGTCAATCGTTATATGATTTGTTATTAAATTAAAATTAATAGAGTTATAGAATAAATCATTTTGACATCAGCCAACTACTCAAAACATATTATTTGGCCATAATTTAATTTATAATATCTTATGTAAAAAAATATTTATAACTTTCAATTTATTCAAATTCAATAACTGTTTTTATGGTTATCTTTGGTATGTTTATTCAACAAGAATTCAGAAATAATAAAGGCATAAATACTTTTTTAAAAGATATCCTGTTACTTTAAATACATTATGGAAGAAAAATTGATTTAATTTATTGTTGAAAATTTGAATGATACAGGTTGTAGCAGCAGATGAAGCCATAGCAAATGAAGCAGCAGCTCGGGCACAGAGCATTAAAGATGAATGTGAAAATGATCTTGCCGAGGCAATTCCTGCTCTTGAGTCTGCCATTTCAGCTCTGAATACCCTTAAACCTGCCGATATCACAGAAGTCAAAGCCATGAAGGTGATTAACAAGTGATTTTTTTATTCATATAACTTTGAGGACTGGATTAAATAAAAATATGAATTAGCGAAAAAAAGATGTGAAATTCTAATTTTTTGTTAAATTTGTTTATTTTTTAAATATTGTAACTTGTTATTTGTTTAGTTTTTAAGAAGAAAATATCTATTTTTTCTTTGAATATTTCACAAGATAATTAAAAATAAGAATTATTATTTTCTCAAAAAAGAATCCACCAGGTGTTGTGAAGTTAGTTATGGAAGCAGTTTGCATCATGTTGAGCATCAAACCTGAAAGAAAACCTGACGGCAGTGGCAAAATGGTCGAGGACTACTGGACTTCTTCTCAGAAACTTCTGGGAGACATGAAGTTCTTAGACAGATTGAAACAGTATGACAAGGACAACATAGCAGCAGCAACAATTAAGAAGATTAGGGACAAGTAAATAAATTTTTATTGAAATTTCAACATGTTACCATTCGTTAAGTTTTCTTATTAATAACTTGTTTATATGACCACCGGTAGTTATTTAATATAAATTATTAACTTATTTAAATAAATTTTTAGTTTTTAAAAATAAACAGTAATTAAAATAGTAAAATATTGCTGACTAAAATTTTTCCGAATGAACTCCAGGTTCATTCCGAGCACGGACTTTGAACCGAGCATTGTGAAGAATGCATCAAAAGCTTGCGAGGGTTTATGCAAGTGGGTGAGGGCGATAGACGTGTATGATCGGGTCATCAAAATCGTAGCCCCGAAGAAGATCAAACTTGCCGATGCTGAAAATGATCTGGCAGTTCAAATGACGAAATTAAACTTGAAACGAGCTCAACTCAAACAGGTTTTGCCAGATTTTCAAGTTAATGTATGTTTATTAATAAAGAAAATGTTTTTCTAATTTATTTACATTAAAACTCAGGTGGCAGATAAACTTCAGGCATTGAATGACGAGTTTGAGAGAATGACAGAGAAAAAGAAAAAACTAGAAGAAAGCATTGAGATATGTTCTATGAAATTAGTGAGAGCAGAGAAACTGATGGGTGGATTGGGTGGAGAGAAGAATAGATGGACAAGGAACGAAATCGAATTGAGGGAGCAGCTGGAAAACGTGATCGGAGATGTTCTTCTTAGTGCAGCTGTTGTTGCTTACATGGGAGCATTTACTTTCAATTATAGACAGGTAAGCTGCTTGGTATAATATATGCATATGTTGGTAAGCTGCTTATTTAAGCTGCTTGGTATAATATAATATATAATTGTGTAAAACGTTCTTGAGCTAATGAATGCATTTAAATACAAATTATATCATTATTTAATTTTTAGTCATTTAATTTCTTATCCACTTTAGTAAAGTTTTGTTATATTTAAATTATTGTTTTTCATTTTAATTGCTTTTCTGCATTTCCAATCGTGTCTGGTTTTTGGTAATTTTGATGTAATTATATAAAGGAATGTACAAGTATGTGGCATGCCATGTGCTTGAAAAGGAAGATTCCTTGCTCGGAAAACTTTTCGCTGATCAAAATCCTCGGAGATCCAATCAAAACACGAGCCTGGCAGATTGCTGGGCTGCCAATTGATAGTTTCAGTGTGGAGAATGGAATCATTGTTTCTAATTCGAGAAGATGGCCTCTCATGATTGATCCACAAGGTTTATTTATTTATTTTTTTTATTCAAAAATACTATTATTTCGATAAGATGTTATTATGATCATTGATGTGATGCTGCTTTCTTTTTTCGGGCGGTATTTTAAATTGTATTAAATCGTTTTATTGTGACTAGTGAATAAATTAATAGTTATTTAATATTTATAGCTCAAGCAAATAAATGGGTAAAGAAAATGGAATCTGATAATAAAATAAGTGTTATCAAACTGTCTGACTCCTCCTATGTCAGACAGCTAGAAAATGCCATTCAGTTTGGATTTCCTGTTTTGTTGGAAAGTATCGGAGAAGAGCTCGATGCAATATTGGAACCCATACTTCAAAAGTTAATTTTCAGACAGCAAGGAGTCGATTACATAAAGTTTGGTGACAACGTCATTGAATATTCTCCGAACTTCCGCTTTTATATGACTACGAGATTGAGAAATCCTCACTATCTACCCGAGGTTTCGGTGAAAGTCTGTCTCTTGAATTTCATGATCACGCCTCAGGGCTTAGAAGATCAGCTGTTAGGAATCGTTGCTGCTACTGAAAAACCTGAATTGGAAGAGAAGAAAAACCAACTTATTCTTGAAAGTGCTTCTAACAAGAAAAAACTACAAGAAATTGAAGATAAAATCTTAGAAGTTTTGTCTCTCTCACAAGTAACTTGTTTACAATATTATAATTATATTCTACATAACTTTATTTTTGTATCACTTCGTTCAAACTTTTTTCTCTCCTGTTTATAGGGAAGTATTCTGGAAGATGAAAGAGCCATAGAGATATTGTCATCGTCAAAAGTTCTGTCGGAAGAAATTTCTGCCAAACAGGAAGTAGCATCACTGACGGAGGCAGAAATCGACGGAACAAGAAACGGATACAAGCCGATCGCTTTTCATTCATCCATTCTTTTCTTCTGCACATCCGATCTGGCCAGCATTGAGTCAATGTATCAATACTCCTTGACCTGGTTTATTAACTTGTATTTAAATGTAAGCTCATTTTTATTCATACTTTAACATTTATTTTTTAATATTTCAATTGTGTTAGATTTTTATAATCTCTATTTTAACATAATTAGCCCGTTTTTACTATTTAAAAAAAAACATTTTATTGAACAAACAGTCAATTCAGAAGAGTGAAAAATCCGACATTTTAGAGCAAAGACTGGAGAACTTGAAAACTCATTTTACATACAGCATTTACAAGAACATCTGCAGGTCTTTATTTGAAAAAGATAAACTTCTTTTTTCCATTCTTCTTGTGATTGGAATTCTCAAAGGAAGGTTGGCTCATTATTTTTTTTTTTTTTTTCATAAATCTATGATATAATAGATATATACTTATGTTTATAGAGGGGTTTTAAAGTTTGACAAGGTTTAATGTGGCGTTAAACGTTAGACTTCTAGGCCACGAAGAAAGAGTTTTTTGCAGAGGCAGCCATTTATAGGCGCCTACCCCTTTAGCAATGCGAGTGAACTCCTTGCTTAAGGGAGTTACGCTGGTGACGCCGGTGAGGCTTGAACTGCTGACCTAACGATCGACAGGCGAACGCTCTACCGCTTTGCCACCAGCGCCTCTAATTTTTTGTTTAATAATATTTAGATGTTATTACTTGACAATTAAACATTTCATTACAAGCCATAAAGTGCAAACTTATTATTTATTTGCCATTTATAAATATTTTTTTAATTAAATTCTGTTGCATATTTCAGGAACGAACTGGATGATGCACTGTGGAGATTCCTCTTAACAGGGGGAGTGGCCCTCGACAACCCGCACCCAAATCCTTTTCCAAAATGGCTGACGGACAAGTCGTGGTCCGAGATCGTCCGACTTTCTGATCTTCCAAACTTCTTAGGATTAATGAAACGTCAGTGTGTACTTGTTATTTCATATTTTGACTGTAGTTTATGTGGGTTTAAACTTGTTAATATTTTTATTATAATAATAGTATTATTATTATTATTACTATTATTAGAGCTTCTTAAATTAAATATTTTTTTAGATTTTGTTGAAAATGTTGGAGCCTGGAAGACAGTTTATGACTCGCCGCTACCACACACAGTACCACTTCCCGAACCATACGATGAACTAGATGGACTTGACAGTTTGTCCATTCTTAGAGTTCTCAGACCAGACAAAATGGTGCCTGCCTTGCAAGATTTTGTAAAGAAAACATTAGGGCAGCAGTACATTGAACCGCCGACTTTTGACTTGGAGGGTTCGTTTGCCGATTCAGACTGCTGTACTCCTCTGATTTTCATTCTCTCTCCCGGTGCCGATCCAATGGCAGCTCTTCTCAAGTTTGCCGAAGATAAAGGATTCGGAGGAGCAAAAATACAGTCTATATCTCTTGGACAAGGACAGGTTTGTATTTTCAAGAAGGTGTTGACTAAATATGGTGTTTTCTTTGTAAAATAACCTTAAATTTACATTCAAGCTAAACCTAACTGAAATGCTGAAGTAGCCTCACACCATTGTCGTATCTTTTTTTAGATAGAATTTCAATACCATCATTTTGAAATGAGCATATTAAAAGCAGTTGCATTCAGATTTTTTCCTGGTTTTCATTTGGAATGCCAGACGTATTTGAACTACTGAGCACTCTACTGGAATATTTATAACTGATACGTTATTTAATGTGTTTTAATTGATTTTTGTTTTATTTTTATTTTAATGATTACCAAATGTTATTTCAATTGGAATATTTTCTGGTTATCAGGGACCAATAGCTGCCAAGATGTTAGAGGAAGCAACTGTGGGTGGGACGTGGGTCGTACTTCAGAACTGTCACTTGGCAACAAGCTGGAT
The DNA here is from genome assembly GCA_963978895.1 of Erpobdella octoculata. Lineage (NCBI taxonomy): Eukaryota > Metazoa > Annelida > Clitellata > Hirudinida > Erpobdellidae > Erpobdella > Erpobdella octoculata. The sequence continues at coordinate 23,723,862 of OZ022244.1, forward strand.
GCCAAGTTTGGAGAAAATTTGTGAAGAGGTATTTGTTTAATGTATTATTTTATTGTAATCTGTATACAAATTTTGTATAGAAGTTAGTTTTTATTGTTTTATTAAAATTTCAAAATTTATTGCATTAAAAATTTTCTTTTTTTCCTAATTTATTTTCCTAACTTGGCCGTGAATAAATATTTTTCCTTATTGAATTCTTTAGTGATTTCTAAATATTGCTTTCATGGCATTTTGATATTTCTACTAAGCTTTTCTTGTTTTACTTTTACTACCATCACATTCATTCAATTTACTTTTCTGCAAATTTCCTTGATTCACAGTTCTCTAGGTTTGTGCCATGTATTGAAATACTTCAAACACAACTCTTTTTTATTTGTGTATACTTAATATGACAACACGGGTTTTCAAGATGTTTCCATCTGAAATATCATTTTTTTTAATGATATAACAGATAATAATCTTTAACAAGTTTTTTTTATTTGTTAATATGTAATTATTATTTTTACAGATGATAACATATGATAAAACAAAACCAGAATTCAGACTGTGGTTAACCAGCTACCCTACTGAATCATTTCCTGTTGTCTTGTTGCAGAATGGTAAACATCTAATAAATTTTAATATCATCCTTAGTTACCTTTTTTTACTTAACTTCGATTTTGCATTAATCAAGGTGTTAAAATGACAAATGAACCTCCAAAAGGTTTGAGATCAAATCTGCTCAGATCTTTCCTCAATGATCCAATTTCAGATCCTGCATTTTTTAATGGCTGCAGAACGGTTAGCAGTGATTTTTATATATTAAATTGTTAAGCACAGTGATTTTTATATATTAAATTGTTAAGCACAATCTTGAAGAACCTTTCATTAAGAGCTCCAAATAACTATATTGATTGTCACATAAATCAAAACGTGCCGAGGTATAATAAGGCCTAGTTACAGTCATGATTGAGGTAGCTTTTTTAGGGTAAGACCTACTGATTGCAGTGCTGAATTTTGGGGTTATGCTAAATATGATTAATTTTTTACACATTACTTGTGACAATGAAATCTCGCACTTCTTTCATTTTCGAATAGATAAAATGTTATATTTTTATAACTTTTTAAATTAACATGGTTTATGGTGCATGCTTCTCCACACCCCCTTTGAACACTGGTGGCACCGGTTAGATTTGAACCGCCGTCCTTTAGCCCAACAGGCAAATGCTTTGACGCAATATCACCAGAGTCTTGTTAATAAGAAAATATGGAAAATTTGTTTTAATGATTTATTGATTTGCATGCTTGTTGATAAAATATTTACATTTATTTTTATTTTTATTTTTATTTTTATTTTTATTTTTATTTTTATTTTTATTTTTATTTTTATTTTTATTTTTATTTTTATTTTTATTTTTATTTTTATTTTTATTTTTATTTTTATTTTTATTTTTATTTTTATTTTTATTTTTATTTTTATTTTTATTTTTATTTTTATTTTTATTTTTATTTTTATTTTTATTTTTATTTTTGAAGACTCGAAGATGGAAGAAAATGTTGTTTGGTTTATGTTTCTTCCATGCGGTGGTGCAGGAAAGGAGAAAGTTTGGAGCTCTCGGCTGGAATATTCCGTACGAGTTCAATGAATCAGACTTGAGAATCAGCATGCGACAAATGCAGGCTAGTTGATTTTTTGTTTGATTTTATGAATCATTGTAGAATTTCAGTTTTTCTGGCATTGGACAGTCCATTTTGTTTTGTGTTGTTATTTTACTTATGTTTTGATGGTAAATTAACAGAATTCTATGTAAAACACTAACATTGGTCAGGAGACATTTTTTATTCAACCTTATATTGGGGATAATTTTTAAATTTGCTTATTTATTAATTTTTAATTGAGTATTAAGAAGTGCAGAAGCACTTGAATAAATTATCTCAAAACCATTATGTATTCATTCAAGTTCACATTTAGTCATTTTTCTATCGGTCTGCACAGTTTTTAATAGGTAAAATAATTTTAAAATAAATTCACTAAAATGTACAATTATTAATCTATCAAAGCTGTGAACTAACAGTTTTGTTAAAACTGATTTTTTATTGATAAACAAGGATCATGCACTTGAACTACTATCACCGCCACCATCTTCATTGAAACTCTCTTGTATATAATCATGTAAATAAAGTATTTTTGTTGATTTTTGAATTCTTTACAGATGTTTCTCAATGATTACGAAGAACTTCCACTGACTGCACTGACGTATCTGACGGGAGAATGTAATTACGGAGGTAGAGTGACAGACGATAAGGACAGGAGGCTTCTCAACTCACTGCTTTCTATATTTTATACAAGCGAAATCTTGCTGTTTGAAACTTACAAGTAATTTGGAGGATTTGTTGTTTGTTAATATTTTATTATCTATTAAATTCTACTAATCTCTTTGTAAATAGGAATTGAAACATGAATTTATGTTTCATAAACATAATAGCAAAAAATAAATTGCCCACAGGCTGATTGTACTAAAAAGTAATTCTGTTCACATACAGACATTTTTATTTTTCGTTAAAAGTTCATAAAACAAATTAACGGTGTTTGTTTCAGATTTTCTCCAAGTGGCATTTATTATGCTCCATCTGAAGGACCATACCAGAGCTATGTTGATTATATCAGATCACTTCCTCTTATCTCTGCTCCAGAAGTATTTGGTCTTCATGACAATGCTGATATAACCAAAGACAATAAGGAAACCACAGAGGTTTTGTTCAATTAAACATTTTTATATTCTATGTTTTTTGCAAGTAATTTTTTAAGTAATTTTGTACATGATAAAATAAAAAAACTATTTATTTATTTATTTTCTTTTTATTTATTTATTTATTTATTTATTTATTTATTTATTTATTTATTTATTCATTCATTCATTCATTTATTTATTTATTTATTTATTTATTTATTGCTACTTTTCAGTTGTTTGACAGCATATTGTTGACGTTGCCTCGTTTGACCACGAAATCGGGAGAAAAAAGTTCTTCTGAAGTAGTTTATGATCTGGCTGGAGACATTCTCAGTAAAGTTCCTGATAAATTTGATGTTGAAAATGTTAGTTTATTGGCATCTTTTAACCTTGTTATTTTTCAATTTAACAAAATAATGTCTTTTAATTGTGTTTAAATAGTTTCTGTAATTTTGTTGAATGTTTTGGCAGGTGAATTTAAAATATCCTGTGATGTACTCAGAATCGATGAACACAGTATTAAAACAGGAACTTATACGATACAACAAACTGATTCTTGTTATCAGACAGACTTTAGCAAATCTACAGAAAGCTATAAAGGTAAGTGCTAGCTCGATCCAGAATGGGGTTTTGATTTTTGTAGGAAAAATAAGTCGAAATTGAAATTTATTCACTCCAAGCAGTAATCAATTCATATTGTTTTATAATTAGATCACAGAAATGTGTTGATTTTCAGATTATTTATTTATTTTTTATTGAATAACATAATTATAGCAATTATGATTATTAATTATTGTTACAATTATAAATTAAAATAATCACATAACTGCTGAAATCATTGAATGAGTTTGGTTTGTGAGACTCGACTGGGGAATTCTTGACCTTTGCATATAATTGTATTATGCAAAAATTTACAGGAATGATTATTATTTCAGGGTCTGGTAGTCATGTCCTTAGAGTTGGATGATATTTTCAATAGCATGCTCGTTGGTAAGGTACCATCTGCATGGGCATCAAAATCTTATCCATCTTTGAAACCATTGGGAAGTTACATAACAGATCTCATTGCCAGGTTAGATTTGATAACTTTCAATTAATTTTATCAAGAAGTGTTTTCTAGTAAAATAAATCAAATATATATTTTTGTGTTGTTGAATTGAATAATACCAATACTGATAAGTGTTTTATTCTTTATTTATGCCACTTAAAATGAGACAATGAACTTGTGATGACAAGACTGAACTAGAGACATTTCTTGTTACAGCTTGTTACCTTTTACACGTTTATTGTTTGAACCAGGTTGATGAATGGAGTTTTCTTTGCAAGACAATTAACCTTAATAAATATATAATTGTTAATACAACAATAATGTTTTAATCACTTTTTAATAAATGACATAATATATTAATTAAGGGAAACATTTTTTCAATTTTTATTTTTTCAGGCTCAAGTTCTTCCAAAACTGGATCGACGAGGGAATCCCGACTAGTTTTTGGGTGTCTGGATTTTACTTCACACAATCATTTTTTACAGGTAAATTTTATTCTAATTGTATTAACATTGAATTTTAATACTTTTAAATGGCCTATTTCTTCAAAACTCTTTACAGGAGTGTTTCAAAATTATGCAAGAAAGCACTTCATCCCGATAGACATGCTTGGTTATGAATACGAAATGATTGCCGATGGAACTCTGAAAGACAAGCCGGAAGACGGAGCCTACATATACGTTAGAAATGGAATATATTCAAATAAAAATTGTAAAACAAATTATGCATTAATATCAGTGTTTTGTTTCTTTAGGGATTGTTCATAGAAGGAGCTCGTTTTGACATGGAGCAAATGGTTTTAAATGAATCTCATCCAAAAATACTTTTTGAAATGTTGCCCATAATATGGTTGAAACCAGGAAGAACTGAACATTTTGAGATCAAACCAATTTACAGCTGTCCTGTTTATAAAACAACAGCCCGCAGGGGGGTCCTGAGCACCACGGGTCATTCAACTAATTTTGTCCTCATGCTGGACATACCCTCGAACAAACCCGAAAGACATTGGATCAACCGTGGAGTGGCTGCCATTTGTCAGCTGGATGATTAGTTAAACATAAAGTCTTACTAAAGTACTTGAATTAATTTTTTTATCAAAAACTCTTTATATAAATCAATATGATTCTTAGGCTGAAGTATCAATTTTTGTATTTTAGATTGGTTTTATTAAAAATGTTTGGTTGAAACGCAGACAGAACTTTATTACATGTTTTGTGGGATATTTTTTTAACTGTCGGCTGGTTTAAATATGTCGTGGAGGTAATTAGGAATCATTCCAGTCTGTAGTTACTTTTTCAATGTATAAGGGTTGTGAGTGGTGCTGGCCGCACTGGGTGGTATTACATGGAGTGGTGCCAAAGTGCAAAATATGAATGTCTATGACTCCAGTAAACCTTCCAGTCTATCAGCTCTGTTGAAGGACATGTTCATTAGGTTTTAGCTTCTCCCAGGGTCATCAATTTTTTTTTAGTAAAACTAGACCTTTTTAGTGGTCGAAAAATTAAGTCGTGAAGGGTGACACCATAAGTTGTTGCACCGGATGAGGGAGGGGGATAATATTAGATTGAAGATTGGCATCACGGTAACTTCAAAAGTTTTTCAGCCTATAACCAATCAGCCAATCAGATCTGAACAAATAGGAATCTTGTATGATTTTTTCTGTGTGGTTACGGATTTTCTATAATTTTATATTATAGGCCAGCTATAACCTATTTTTGAACATGGAAATATTTGCATTCTTGCAATTTTAAGGTTCCACTTTGGCTGGTAGTGAAGGAAAACACCGACGTGGACGATCTTTTGGTCTAGTGCAGAAAATCTGTATATATATATAAATAAATGGCTGTGTGTGTGTTTGTGTGTCCTTTATGCATTGCTACACCACTAATCCAATTGTAATGAAATTTTCACACAACCATGAAAGTCAATAGGGGAAGGTTTCTGTGAAAGAATTTGAGATTGGTCACAAAAGAGCGGGATAGCGAGCGTATGTATGTATGTATGTATGTATGTATGTATGTATGTATGTATGTATGTATGTATGTATGTATGTATGTATGTATGTATGTATATATGTATGTATGTATGTATGTATGTATGTATGTATGTATGTATGTATGTATGTATGTATGTATGAATGTATGTTTGTATGTATGTAGAATCGGATCTAGGGGGGGGACTGAGAGCGAAAAAATGAGCGGGAAAGCGACAGGGAACGGATAACGACCGGGAGCGGTAGCGCAAGCGGGAAGGAAACGGGAGCGAAACACATTAGGTAAACCTCTAAATATAGATATATATATATATATATATATATATATATATATATATATATATATATATATATATATATATATATATATATATATATATATATATATATATATATATATATATATATATATATATATATATATATATATATATATATATATATATATATATATATATATATATATATATATATATATATATATATATATATGCACATGTTTGAGTGAAAACGGGAACGGGAAGCCAACTGAGAGCGAAAGATAGAGCGGGAAAAGGAAAGCGACCGAGAACGGGAAAGCAACCGGGAGCGGGAAAGCGACCGGGAGCTGGAAAACGACCGAGAGCGGGAAAGCGACCGGGAGCGGAAAAGCGACCGGGAACGCGACGGGAACGGGAAAGCGGAGAAGGAAACTGGAGCGAGAGAGACAAACATTAGAAAAACCTCTAAAAACGCCGGGTGCCCCCGCTAGTTATAATTATAAAAAAGGTTGGCACTGAGCTATTTCAGCGGAACTCAAGTGTCGCTAATTTCTAGCCAGTCCCAAGCCTGGATAAAGCATGAGAGACAGTTAAAAGAATCAAATTTGATCCACAACAGGAAGTGCATGTTTCCTACAATCCTACATACAGCCATTTTAGTTTTAAAACACCTCAGTGGCGGATTTAAGGGGAGTCCGCCGTGCGCCCCCCCCCCTCGTTCCGCCTTCCAATAGATACTTTTTATGTATATATACAATACGTGGATAAGATATAGTTTTATGCATCTTTTCTACTGTCATATAAACAATTGTACAATTGTTCTTATAAGTGGGAATGTCTAATGCATTTTCTATAGAGAAACATAAAATTAAGCACAGAGTAGGTCTAATCAGCAGGTTCTCCCAATTAGTGGCAGTGGCGTACCGAGGGGGGCGCAGGGGGGGACAGTTGTCCCCGGGCGCAGGGCTGGAGGGGGCGCAATATCAGTGACCAAATTTTTTAAATAATTTAAAAAAAAATTAAATTTGTTGAGGATCTTTTCAGAAGTTCACAAACTTAAAGAAGCAGTTACCATCACAGTCAAGCGTGAATCAGAAACACGATGGAGTGCTAGAGCAGAATGTGTTAAATCAATCCATGATGGACTTGATAATATAGTTAGTCTACTGGAAAAAATGTCTGAAGATACAACTGAAACACAAGAAACTACAAAATATTCTGAGTTTCAACTTCTTAGTTTTCCTTCCTTTCTGGCATGACATACTCAAAAAAATCGACCGGGTTCAGAAAAGACTTCAAGATCCAACAATGAATTTTCACGAAGCGTCTTTGGATATTGAATCTCTGCACATGGATATTACAAGAATCCGTGAAGACATATGCCATGATTCAGTGCTAAAAGCAAAGGAAAGATGTGAGCTATGGGGTGTTGCTGTAGAAAGTAGAATCAGGCGACGGAGAAGGATGCCTGGAGAACTTGCCCGATATGCAGGACTTTCGGCAGAAGAAGAAATTGTTCGGATCATGAAGAGCATTTTAGATCGACTTCAACAGGAGATGACAACAAGGTTTACTCGTCTCAAAGATCTGAACTTCAAATTCGGATTCTTACTTGATGTAGACAAACTTTTGAATGACAAAGATCTTGACAGTCTCCGTCATCATTGTATTGAATTTGGAAATTTTTATGACTCGGATGTTGAAGAATTGAGTTATTAAATGAAGTATGTGACTGCAGAATGCTCCTTGAGACCCGCCAGGATACTGCACCAAAGACTCCTACAGAACTCTTGTCGTTCATTGTTAGTTACGGAGAAGATGTTTTTCCAAATTTGCGTGTTGCTCTACAAATCCTTCTTACCATAGCTGTCTCGATTGCCAGCTGTGAGCGATCCTTCAGTAAATTAAAAATAATTCTTTCCTACCTTCGAGCATCCATGGGACAAGATAGACTTAGCGATCTGGCCCTAATGAGTGTGGAGAGGGAAGTTCTTGAACAGATTGATTTTGATGATATAATTAACCAGTTTGCTGCAGTAAAAGCAAGAAAAATAAATTTTGTTTAAAACTCAGCTCAATATGCATATAGAAATTTAAATACCCTGAAATGCATGTATATAGGCGCCAGAGACTGTAGTCTACATGCAAATACTGAGTACGACAGTTATTATATTTTATGTAGTTCGACAGATTTTATGTAGGGGGGCGCAGATTTTGTGTTTTGTCCCCGGGCGCAGAAGACCCTAGGTACGCCACTGATTAGTGGTTCACATATGCGTAGACGTAGACTTCTGGGGGTGACGGGGCAAGCTGCCCCGGATCAAATCTTGTCCCCCCCACTCCGGGAAAAGTGTCTGTCCCCCCCCTGAAATATTAAAAATATTGCATTAAATAATAATTTATGTGTGTCTACATCTGTAATATTTTCCTGTTCATATGCAAGTCGGAGAAAAAAAACCAAATTACAATGAAGCAGAAAGCAGACGAGGTATTGTCCAGAGGCGTGGATTCAGCAAAATGTTGAGGGGGGCGAAGATTTTTTTAACTTAAACCCAGAGAATCTTCAAACAAAAATGACCATCCCAATATACATTTGTATGTTGTATTTTCATGTAAATCAGCGTATTAGTTTAAAAAAACAGTTCAAAAAAGTTAACTTTGATTTAATATTGAATGCAGACAAAAAGAGTTTAAATTATGAATGTAACAAAGGGTATCGATGTTCTTTCATTTTTACAAAATTGTCCACTGAGTCATCAATATAAAATAGACTAAGGGTACTAAAAGATTGAAAAATACTAGCAGAGATTTAAGTAACTGGATATTAATCAGCAAGTATGATAAATATTGCTTTCATCAACTATTCTAAATTCTCAATCGTGTGTGAGCGAATAAGAATAATTTAAAATGAATTATAAAAATCTTGGTGAGAGAGCTAAAGCAACCGGGTAGGATAAAAATATGTTAATTGTTCCTCAAGCTAGAACAGATACAAGGTTCTAAATTTCATACGAGTTTGATCGGATGGACCGAAAGCAAGCAATCAATCGATTAAATTTCTATAGCGCTATTTCCTTGGCGTTCAATAGCGCTCGGACACGAACTTATTAAACAGATATGTTTTAAGCCCCGACGGAAAACAGTGAGAGAAATAGATTTAGTAATAGAAGTAGGAAGAGAGTTCCAGAGAAAGGGACCAGAGTAGGAAAAAGAACGTTCAGCAAAAGAATGCTTAACATAAAAAAAGAGTGGAGAGCAATTTTCAATTTTAAACATTAGTAAGCAAATTTTAAAAATCACCCTATATCTAAGAGGAAGCCAGAGAAGAAGAAAAAGATATGGAGAAATATGAAAAAAGTAAGAGGCGCGAGAAACTAAGCACTAAAAGATAGAAAAATATTAGCTGTAGATTATAAGTAATCTAATTCAAAAAGTATGATAAATACTGTTTTTTATCAACTAATCTAAATACTCGTTCATGGGTTAGCTAGAAAAGATATTTTTTCTATTTAGTGGAAAAATCTTGAGGGGGGCCATGGCCCCCCTCAGCCCCCCCCAATCCACGCCTCTGGTATTGTCAGTTTGTAACAAAGGACAGACGAATTCTAACATAAGATCTGCCATGATATAAATAAAGGCTGTCTGTCTATCTATTGCTGAAAACATAGAACTCAAAACTTATAATTTTCCTAATTCTGAATGTTAACTTATTGCAGATTTAAGATTATAACACTAAATCGCATGGAGCTTAGAGTTTAGCCATAATTTCAGCGGCGGCCCGGCAGATGGCTAGCTGCAATTAATATTGACTCGACGGCTATGCTGTTTTTATTTTCCGGCCGGTGACCGTCGGCTATTTCAGCGTCTTGGGGGTCTAGCTACGGGCTGCTGTGTGTAAGAAAAGAGTAAAACCTTTAAATTATTCATGGGTTCAACCTATAAAGAACTACAAAAATAGTTTAACTATAATAATTTACTTATTTATTTATAAACATTGTATAAACTAGTTTTTACATTTCTACTGTTTATAAAACTCCTCGTTTGCTCGCCTCGCCGGCACTTGCTGCCTGTTAGTTGTGGCGCCAGTTAGCGTTTTTGTTTACGAGGTTTAAATTATTGAAGGCAAGCGACAAATATTGTGATAGCGCATTGTTTCTGAATTTGATAAATTATTTATTAGATTAAACATTTATTAAATCAAGGCGTTCAAGTTTTCCCACATGCTCAAGAGAACATCCATTCCCTGTTTGTCACAGGTTGGGTCAGATGCTCTGACCCCAGTAAAACAAATTGCTGAAGAAAGCAAAGCTCCTCTGTCTACTAGTTTTTTAAAAAATGTTGACGAAAATCATATTGTAAGACAGAAAGATACTTTTGATGATGTAATAAAGCCAGATGAAAACATACAACAACAAGATCATCATATTGTGCAGGAAGAGATCATCAAGGTTTCGAATTTAAGAAAAAAATGGTCAAAACTGAAGAAATATATTAGTAAAAAAGCTATTTCTAATGTACCAAATGCCAGCGAAGACATTGAAAAATCTGTAAAGCAAGATCTTAAGCAAGGCACCATCAACTCCAAAAATAAGTGTGCCATCAGGAAAGAAACATGTTTGGAAGGCATTAATGATGAAACATTAGAGCTTGGTTTTTCAATTAGAAAATTGAGGAACTCAAAAAATCAGCATGTTGAATCTGATCTTGAAACAGATTCCAACTCTCTAAATGTTCCTGATGACTGCTCACTAAAATTATCTCAAATGACTTCAGATGAGAATGTAGAGAGGTGGCTAAGATATTATCACAATGAAAGTGGTGAGTCTCACAAAAGAATATCTTGTTTTCCTATCGACGAAAGACTAAATTTTGCTCATTCATCACACAGGCCTTCACAAAAGTCAAAAACTGTTTCTTCACATAGAACCCACAAACATAAAAAACGTTCACTACAGGTTTCATTAGAGGAAGTGGCATCGCTTGACTATCCGATCATCGATTTAGAAAAAGTGGATTTGCCAAGAACCTGTAACCTACTTACCACAAATTCCCAGTATAATAGCCATGATACAGACGTTTCTCAAAATGCTTTCAGTGAGCTCAATCCGAGTTTAATCCAATTTGTTGCTGAGCTTATGGAAAGTTTAGAAAATATGCAAAGCAATGATCTCACCGAATTAGAGAAAAGCAAATTATCAAGTCACCTGCCTACCGATGTTGAGAATAACCATCTCTTGACATCAGAGTATGTGACAATCTTTAGTTTTTTTAAAAATATAGATTCTTTCATGATACGATCACATTCAAAACTATTCAGTCGTGTTGCATCGAAGAAAAGTACACCCCACAGAAAAGTAAAACCGTCCGAAGAATTGGCCAATTCATTGTGTGACCTACCTCATGCAGTGGCAGCACCACAAGTAAGATGTCCAGAAAAGAATCATCAGAACATTCCAGATGACGTGTTTTACGAAGACAAAACAGAATTTTCTGATCTTCACCCTCTTACAACCCACTCAACTATAGGTTACTTTTCTAATATTATTGTTCATTATAGATTTATTTGAATCTATAATAATTACTAGGTTGTTTAAAACCACTTCAGAAGATCTCTCGTCAGAACTTGAAGTCAAGGAGCAGGTTTACGATTTTCAGAAAGACCCGATCAGGCTTCTCCAAGGTATCGATTTCAAATTCTAGAGAAGGATCACGATAATAATGATAGAATTTGTAGAATGAATACTTCTAAAAACCGATGGTAATAACGACTTAGAGACTTTTAACCCAAATCCTTAGAAGTGATATTTTCAAAATGTTTGTTATTTTTGTTCAATAAGTTTTTCATTGAACTTTCAGAACTAAAAACCGTTCACCGAAAAGCTCGGGCATCGGATGCAAAAACTTTTCAAATTCTCGAACAAATCATTATTTACCAGTCAGGTGAAGCACAACTAGTTATTCGCATGCTTTCATATGTTAAAATATTTCAGCAGAAGTTCCAATTTTAATTCTTCAGGTGTCATAAAGAAGCTCCAATCCGAACTAAGAACCGAAAGAGCTAAACGGTAGTCCTTGGTGTTTGGAACCAGATCTGACCGCTTGTTTGTTCGAATCCGCATTTCTTTTGTTCGAATTCGCATTTATTTTGTTGAAAACTCGTATTTGTACATTTCCCTTTGAAAGAATTAAATCGTGAATAACATTTTTTTATTATGAACATTAACTAAAATTTTTTAACAATTAAATTTCGACAAATGTCAACTTTTTGTTTCATAGCAAACACCAAAATATAAAATCCGATAATTTAAATTTTGCTTGAACTTTTTTTTAGAAAGTAACTCCTCATGGCAATGTAGTGATTCTTCACCCGTGTATCTCAGCACAAACACGTTTCAACCACCTATAAAACTAATCTAATGCCGATGGTCCCAATTGATTGGAGTAAGGAAATGGAAAATATAACAAAAAATACATGGAACATATTCTGCCATGGAATGTGGAAATTTTCAATTAAGTCGAATTTCAATGGAACAAACGTGTGTGTCTGTGCGATGTTTGAACACGGATGATTTTTGTTCATAGACAAGTATTATTATCATTATCATTGTTAAACTCAGTTGCAGAACTCGTAGATGTTGTATCACAGAAACACAAAGCAAAAGATCGGTCCGCGCATCAAATGTACTTATTCGATTCTCTTTTCTTGTTCACACGAGTTGCAAATTCTTGTGCTCTCCTGAATGATAAAGTGGGATCGTTATCATTCTATTATTCTTCGCTAATGCAAATCATAAAATTATGAAAACATCTATCTTATATAATATTGAAAGATAAAAAAAATAGTCATCGTTAAACTCCAAAACAAAAAATGGTGACTGACTGTACCCTGTCAGATCCTCAATATCAACAAGCATCGAATCTTGAGCCATGTGTAGATCATCTCTCATCACCAACTGCTGCATTAATTCATCATTCAGGGCTAAAAAACAACATAAAAATGTACTGTTAATTAAAGTACATCCTTGGCTAAAAATCATTTCATAGTGTACACTAGACTATAGTCTCACAGGTGATGTTTTACCCTACAGGCAAGTACTACACACTACTACACAGTCAAGTACTATGCACTACTACACAGGCAAGTACTATGCACTACTACACAAGCAAGTACTATGCACTACTACACAGGCACACATACTGCACCCTACTACATACACACACACAACTCACATTCTATTCTAGCATGGAGATCATTGACGACCACCTGCAACTGAGCAATATTCATGTGATTCATCATGAAAGGAGTAAGTTTCGTTGAAACACCATCCACGTATCCCGGCATGCCAACCTAGCAAGTGGACAAATTTAAGGTGGAGAAAAAAAACAAGAAACTCCAAATTAAAGAAATAAAAATAGAAAACTGATATTTACAATGTCCGCCAATGCCGACTTTGTAACTTTCTGTTTTTCTAACTGAAGTTGCATGTGGGCCATAGGGCGTACCTTATCGTGTCAAGTAAGCAAATAAACTTGTGTTAAACATTCAAAAGTAACCGGTTGATATACAAAATTTAAAACGATATTAAGAACCTGTGCAAGGGCCATTTTAGCTTCCGTTTGCAACCTGGCTTGTTTCGTGAAGAAATCTTCATTTTCATGGACAGAACTCAGTTTTTCAGTTAGCGACTGTTTAGAAGAAATGTTTGTATGAAAATAAGAATTGGGCGATTCTGAAAATCTAAAATGAAAAAAAATCTAAAATATTACTCTAGATAAAGGTATAATGTCTGGTCTGGCAGATGTGATTCCATCGCATTTGTTTCTCACATTGTCCATGTCATTGGCTGCTTCATTTACATAGCACAAACCAGTGACATGTTCTGCCGAGTCGAACTCCTCGTCTGCATGCAGTGCTAACTTTTTTCTTATTTCTTCTCTATTCCCTACCTGATGCTGTAGTAAGCCAATAAACAAAAATAGTTTTACACAAGGGGATTTTAATTCCGAACCTTGTTGTTGTTGTTACGGCCTAATGGCCGTATAAAATGATAACCCATCATGTCTTATATAATATAAACCCAATTAAACTATGTCATTGAAAGAACGTCTTTAAGTGCAAACACTTCAAAACAAAACAAAAAAACAATTCTGGCATCAAGTGTGATTATTCATATTCAATTCATAAGTATTTGAATATTTGGCATAACTGTCAGTATATGAGCCTCATTGTACAGCTTAATAATAATAACAATAATACCAATTGTGTGATATTAACATCCCATGATTAAAAAAAATTGAAAGTAAAAATCGTAGCAAACTTCTAAAAAACAAAAAATTAAGAGTGAAAGCAGAAATATATCAACACACACAAAAAAGTACTATGATTAAATATTGGTTAAAAATACTTGACAAAATAAAGTGGACTACATTAGGTGTATCAGTAGAGCATTAAACTTTTAGGCACATCAGTAGAGCATTAAACTTTTAGGCACATCAGTAGAGCATTAAACTTTTAGGCACATCAGTAGAGCATTAAACTTGATCTCGAAAAGTTTGGGCTTCACCCCCCACAGGTTATCACTAATCAGGAAATAAAAAATCTTCTCCTTGGATGTTGTTAAAAATCGGGGCCAACAAACTTTTTAAAAAGTGCTCTCTATAAACATTCACATTGATTGAAATGCATTAAAAAAGTTTTACTATAAAAATATCCGTTAACTTGCCCATTGAGTGTCCCCGTGTCCATCATTCATCTGAGGCTTCCAATTGATATACATATTGTCTTCGGGGATACGACAGTCTTCCTTAACGATCGTAATAACAGTTCCAATGTTGTCGTCTTCACAGTCTCCTTTTTCAGCAAAAGGATTTTTGATGCAGACTTTTTTTGAATGCTCAACTTCATCTGCAGTAGCTCTCACAACATCTGGGATGCTGCAATGAGATATCGGAATCGCGTTCGGCTCAACGATCAAACTATTGCCATTACTGACGTCGGCAGAAGACAATCTCATACTGGCAGGATCGGATCTGCTGCTTCCATCCGACGGCACTTCTTCGGTCTCGGAGGCAGTATCGCTGATGGAGCTCGTGTCTCTGTACCTGTCCTGATGCAGGTTGAACGGCAGCGCTTCGGAATTCATCTTCTTAAGTGCCGCAAACTCGTGAGCTAAACTGAGGAGGTTGAGCTTGCGAAGTCTTTTTTGAAAGTCGGCCTCGTCTTCATCTTGACTTCTTTGAATCGGAACCCGAACGCATGAGCTCTTAGGATCGAGATCTTGCGTGACACCGACGCGACCCTGGTTTTCTTTCAATTGTTCACTGACGTTAGAAGTACCAGAGGTCGTGTAGTCCATTCCTTGTTTAGTTTTGAAACTGTGCAAAGAGAGAAACGAACCCCCGGTGTTTTTATTCCTCTCGCGAGAATCATTTGACATTTCATGGCCGAAATAGTCGAGATTGTTGTTGTTGGTGACGTTCTGAGAGTGAAAAGTGTCAGTGCCGAGTGCCGTTGCAGATTGGTAGTGCTGCTGGAGCTTGTTTGCAGGATTATTGAAGGAATGATAGCTCTGGAAGTCAGGTTCAGGAGTGACTCTGGAGTTGGTGATGTGTCTGCTGTCCCTGTAACTGCGCCAAGCTTTCTGAATACTGTGTAAAACCGAAATTTAATCAATCTGTTACAAAGATTTCTTCGTAGGTCGCAAACGTAAATTTTACCTCAGAACCGGACTGTAAACAAACTGAAACTGTTGAGATGCATTGGATGTCTCTTCAGTCTTGGTATCCAGGTTGTTGTTTGCCAGATTACTATATAACGTAACATAACATTCGTCTATTTGGTTGTTAATCAAAAATTCAATAAATGCCAACCTTGAGAGAACTTCATAACAGAATCAAGTATTTAAACAGAGTTTTAAAATAAATATACACAATGCTGGTTAAAAAAAAATTAAAATATCTGCACAAGTGACCTTTTCAGAGTTTCATTGTCCACTTGTGAGGTTTTCCTCAATAGCTTCATTGATCTTATCTTCTAGCTAAATAAAAACAAATCCATCCTTACATAATAATATTTTAATCACTTCAATGAATTCAGAATTACAAACAGTACTGGAAATCTTCTACACTATTTAACTGTTCAAATTTTAAATTAAGATATCCTGTGTGTCTTAGGAAACTACATATTTTCAGCTGATAACAGAATAGGCAAAGGAGGAGACATAAAACATACATATCATAGCACAGCAAGCATGTGCTGGTGTGTGTACACAGAGGGAGCACTTAGGCTGCTGCAGAAGGAGCATTTTATTGATCAACTCACTCAATATGCAGCTGATCCCATCAACATCATCATCAACATCATCATCAACATCATCATCATATTTAAAAGTATGTATTAAAATTAGATGTGCTGTTTTGTAACTTTAGAATGCAGCTGTTGATAAAATTAAAAGTAAAGATATTATGTAAGATTTTTTTTAACAAAAAAATCTGAACATTTATTCACAAAGGGACATAGGATGTAAGGTGTTTATAGAATATAAATTATTATAATGATGGAAATCTCCTGAAATAATTTTATTAAAATTATTCTTGAATGATTCATTTATTTTCTGGAAGTGTTTAGTCTGCCTAGGAAGGTCAAAAAAACGAAATGAATTATGAATATTGAGCAGTCAGTTTACATAAATAAAAAACACATTCAAAATTACTCATTCAGAATTTGTATTTTAAAATATTCTATTTAAATAACAACTAAAATAGACATAACAGATTATAAAGCAGTTCCTGTTTTTACAGTACATGAATATAAACATTTAAATTATTTAGTAGTTAAAATATAAAATAGCAATCAAACAATTAAACTCACTAAACTATAATTAAATAAGATCGTGGCAAATTGTTAATTTACACAAAACAATATCATCAATTCTAATTAATTAATAAATAAATAATAATGCTTATAGTAAAATCAATATGATACATTAAATCTAAAATAGCAACATAAAATTGCATCCTTGAAATTTGGTTTAAGACCAGCCAGAAAAAATAAACAAAACTGTTAAGCATTGTTGTTGATAATAAAATTTTGTTAAATAATTAAAAAATTGACATTTTTAGTATTTTAAATTAAGATTCTTTAATTACGTTAATTTGAATAAACAATTCGATTTGTTCTGCTCATCCTCGGCTAAAAAATTGTGTATACATAATAAATACTATGTCTGGAAGGTAGATTGAAAATAAAACTTGTTATTAACCACATATGCACTAATATGGGCACCAGATAGTAGTAATCATTACACCTGTCAAAGAATTTAAAGTGTATTCTCAATATAGCCTATGGAGTATTTACACAAATTGATAAAATCGGTGCTGTTATTTTGTAACAATTATTGATTGAAATGATTATTTTTAACCTAAAAACAATAATAGATTCAACCTCCTACTCTAAGCAAGAAAAGCCTAAATAGATCTGGAAGATTAAATAAAAATGAAAAATTAATGTTTTTTCAGATAATTTTTGTGAATGAAACAATGCCACTAAAACAAAATTACATCTGGAATAAACTTTATCAGTTGCATTGCTTAGAGAACAAATTGTTGATTAACATATTTTACTTGAAAAGGTATGAATATATATATATATATATATATATATATATATACCAGGTTTTCATAAGATATCTCTAAGATACAAAATGTTATATCAATTTGAGTTATTTAATTAAGAAAGTTGTGATTTTACATTTTTACATAACATGAATATGAAACTAAGACTAAGACTGAAGACTAAGTTGGCCTAAACTAAAAACTGAACCAAATCCAAGATAGATGGCATTAGATTAGATTGATTAAGTCTAGAGGCCTAATAGGGCTAGAGGCTAGAGGTACTACAGTACAGTGACCATACCAGTTATAAGCCAAACTGGCCCAAGACCTATACAAAGCTAATCAAGAAAGGATTTGAGTGAACAGGCGCGGCGCTGGGCGGGGGGTACAGGGGTCCGGACCCCCCCAGCTCCGACAGGTGCCACCCGTGAGATTTTTGCAAATCCAAAGACTTTTTTACTAGGGGGGGGTATTTGAATTTCATTGGGTTAATCAGACTGCAGACTAAAAATAGTCGAAAAATTGGAATAATGGCGAAACGTATTTACCTAAAACTAGACGATTAGGAAACAAATATAATGCAAACTTGGTTTTATCGCAACTATATCGGTTTGCATTATATTTGTTTCCTAATCGTCTAGTTTTAGGTAAATACGTTTCGCCATTATTCCAATTTCAGTTCGACTTTTACATTCATCCGTTTTTGAATATTTTCACTATTTTCTATTTAAAGGGCTCTGATGATGGCTTTCGAGCCGAAACTGTACAGTAAGCCCGCTACGAAAACTAATAAAGAATTTTACTTAAAAAACAAAGTTGTTGTCCGTAGATTAGAATCTTATGTTAAAAAAATAATAAATAAAAATGGGCAGTTATTTTTAATGGAGCATGCACGAAAGAAAATCTACTGCCGAGTTATGCAAAAAACACAAAATATATATATATATATATATATATATATATATATATATATATATATATATATATATACTTCAACTTGGAAATTTTGGACCCCCCAGAACAAAATTCCTGGCGCCGCCCCTGTGAGTGGACATGAGTTCATTCATCAATCAGATCAATCATTGATTTCCAATTAATAAATTTATCGCTTCAAAACTCAAAACAAAGTACTTTTTTGCTTAACACTACTTAAGCAGCTACTAAGTATCACACAAGTTATGTCGGTATGTGCTATACTGGCTATATATATTTTTAAATACTTACGTTAGTTAAGTAACTTTTAGGACTAAGTCAAGAATAAAGTTTTAATTATTGAGATTGAGAGAGTGAGTGCTTTGTACAGTTTTGATTTGATTAAAAACTAAAAATCCAATCGATCGGCAACTAACATTAAAACCCGCTATTGTAAAACTGCTGAGAAAATAAAAAAAATCAATTCAAGTCATTTAATCGCCAGCTCTATAACTTATTTGACAAAAATTGCCGCCCAATCACTCGGCGAACGGAGCAGAGTGCAGACAGGTTTTTTATTTATCCACAACAAAATAAGCATGTGGAAGTGATGTGCCAATGCGTTGAAACTAAGCGCCATCCTGTTTGTCATCATTAATTTCTGCGCAATTTTTTTTTGAAACGGCAGGTCAAACAATTGCGTAAATAAGTTAAAACTAACTTTTATATTTGTTGAAGTTTTTAAAATCAGAGGTTGACTTTTATCATTTGAATGATAATTCAATAAATATTTATCACTCACAAACGTTCTTTTGAAAGAGTCTGCTGGACCGTTATTACACGGTGTATCCTTGCTGACTGTTGACTAGTAGCTGCATGGAATCAAAAAGAATAAAACAAGAAATAGCCCGCTAAATCTTCACAAATCCACCGAAAAGTACTACCACATGCACAACACACATTTAAGGTCCAGGATTTTTATGGTGGTTTGAGAAAGTACACGACAGTACCGGTAACCGGATAAAACAGAACATGATAAAACAGAACATGATAAAACAGAACATGATAAAACAGAACAGTGAAAAAACAGAACAGTGAAGAAACAGAACAGTGAGAAAACAGAACAGTGAAAAAACAGAACATTGAACAAACAGAACAGTGATAAAACAGAACATCGCGTTTATTTTTTTAAATTTTTCGCAATAATAACTACAAATCGGTTTTATATAACTTTCATCTACTTCTTTGTATGTTTCCGTTGTCAGCTATTGATCCAGAGGAAATGTAGGAATCATCCTACAACAGATTAATTTGTGTTTGCTTTATATTTTTGTTGCGGTGCGCTGACGGTTTTTCGCTGATAACTCTTTTGTTTGATTGAATATTAAAAAACTATTTTGACAAAAGAGCCAACTTTTTAAGCTGGGCCTATTCTAGTTCATTTCTTATTAATTGATCAATATAATTTTCCCGTGAAAATTCACTCATGCAAATGTTGCGAACACATTAAAAACACATTAATGCCAGATACCAGTGTCACAGTTGAAAGACTTCTTACCAAATTATAGTTCAAACTTGGACTTCTAGATATATATTCTTGGTACCACGTTGGTTATAAAAGAGTTTGCTCATATAAAAATATGTATTTACATCTACAATTTCTGTGCAAACAGGTTGAGCAAGTTATATCCAGCAGTGAGGAGCTTCAAACATCGAAAAATAATATTATTAACTACATTGTTAAATAAAATTTTAATTTTATGATAATAGTTTAAAATATCTCCGGGCGTTTTAACTTGGAGCAATTTGATCTCGGACATTTTGTATATCACGAAAAAGTTGAAAAAATAGACGCAATGTTCTGTATTATCACTGTTCTGTTTAATCAATGTTCTGTTTCTTCACTGATCTGTTTTCTCACTGTTCTGTTCTTCACTGTTCTGTTTCTTCACTGTTCTGTTTTATCATGTTCTGTTTCATCATGTTCTGTTTTGTCATGTTCTGTTTTATCATGTTCTGTTTCATCATGGAACCGACAGTACCGACCCCCCGAAACAATTACATCCAGTGGCGTGTGCCAGGATTCTGGAATAAAGGGAGCTCACGACAAGCCCCCAAATTTACTGAAGCATATAACAAATTTCGAAATGTCAGTATAATAATATTAAAATAACAAATTCCAGGTATTTATGAGAAAATTTGTTTATTTACACATATATCAACAGTTTTAAAAAATTTAATAATAAAAAAACTAAAAAGCAGTAACTTTCACGAGCAGCTTGAAAATTTGTATGTAATGTTTACTGAGCTTTGCTTCAAAGTGTTTTTTTAACCGAGGTTCATCCTGCGGTCATCACCAGCGGCGAGTTTTGCAACTAGGTCATCCGTTGAGAGTTGCAGCAGGAGGTCTCTTTCAAAAACAGCGAGCATCAGTGCTTCCAAGCGCTCTTCTGTCATTGTTGAGCGCAGTTTGGTTTTAAGCAAGGCTAATTTGGAAAAGCTCCTTTTAACGCCGTCGTGACTGGTAAACTAAGAAAAATTCGGTAGAGCATGCGCAAATCGTGAAAATCTGAGCATATCTTTCAATAAGCTTCAGAGAAATTGGTTAATTTTTCTTTTGCACACTGAGCAAGTGCTGGAAGTGACAATCACCACTGCGCAACTGCCCGGTCTGTGTCGACAAACTTGTAACGCTCAGCCAAGTTACGGACACACTTCTCCGCATGAACACATTCTAAGTTTTTTGGCTGCAGGTAAGCGAAGCCGCAGAGTTCTTTACGGTCGAGAGAGCTTTTGCCCAGTTGTTGAAACCATCTTTAGTGAAAGCCTGCGACGTTTTTCCAACTGACAGAAGTGTTGTGCCGAAATTGCGACAGTTGAAACAAAAAGCACAAATTGTAACGAAACTAGTTCAATATTTTTCTGAATGGCTCTATAAAAGTTGAACAGGCCATGTCACGCTCTAAGATATTATGTTAATGCGCTTCACTCCTTGGCATCTCTCTCTTTTTACTTTTTCTCCACGCAAACTGTCCGCTCTAATAGCTTTTTAATGTTATTAGCATCTCTCTTATCAATACGTGGACAGCTTATACTGCTAGACTTCTTTTTCAACATCTCTCTTTTCCGTGTCCGAGTGGACAGCCTAGTTTCATAACTACATATCAACAAGATGGCGCTTAGTGTTTACACAAAGTGCCGTCATGGCCTTATTATTCAGAGGGGGGAGGGGTATAAAAAAAACTTCTCGAGTTTAGACGAATTGAAAAAACCATCTATGAAGGAATAAGGGGAGCTTGAGCTCCCCAAGCTCCCATGGTGGCTACGCTACTGATTACATCCATGGTCAACAAGGGTCCATTCATAAATGACGTCAGAGAAAGGTGTTGAAAAATTTGTGACATTGTGTGTGTAAACGTAGAGGAATATGCTTTCTAGCGATTCGTAACGTTAAAGTCGAAGTTTTTTATAACACAATATTTCTCGAATTTTATTTTAACTTTATTATTTCTTCCTTGAATATAATCCTTTTTCTTGACTCTAAACTGACTTATCTCACTTTGCAGAAGTTAACCCGGTTCTGACAAATCTTTTGACAATCCAATTTCTCAACTTACAACCTTACTTTTTTCTATTGAGGACCACAAAAAGGAAAAGGACCAATACCAATTATATATATATATACATATATATATACATATATATACACATATATATATATATATACACATACATACATCCATCCATGTATATATACACTCAAACACACATATACATATATATACATTAATGATACAAAAATTATACGCACACACAATGTCACAGGAGCACAAATATACATATATACATACATATACATTATATATACATATATATACACACATATACACACATATACACACATATACACATAAAATAAACAAATACTATGAAAATACGTAAGATGAATCATCTTCATCTTACATATCCCCCCTCTTCGAAAAAAGAAACGCGTCAGTGTTTCTTGATTACATCGTCACTCTCTTTACGACTAAGAAAGTCAGCACCGATGTTCTCCTTGCCTTTGAAATAGTTTCCTTTCAACTTATTCTCAATCTCTATCTCTCTGCGTGCTGTGTCAACAGGGCGGGCATCTCCGAAGATTGCCGAATTCAACTTTCCATCTTTCCCCACCCCTCCATTTTGGCCTCTAGGCAGAAGATTGAGCCTTGGTCTTTCTTTTGGCGGATTCAAAGGTTGAACTTTTGCCTCAACTTTATTTCCTACCATTGAAATGGCAGACGTGTTTCTTTCCTTGCTTTGATACAGCTCCGAGTTAGCCGACGATTTTCTAAAATTTACCCGATCATTCCTCTGAGTGCTGTCATAGTTGGAAGCGGATTTCTGTGGTTTCCGACCAAAGCGTTTTCCTGCCGCCATTGCATCAAAACCCCTTACCCCTTCAACATTTCCCAGCACGAGATCGCAAAGTAGGTTTTTCATGCACACCACCTCTCTGGTTCCTCTGAACCAGTCTGTTTTGATTTTTACCACTGCTGTTGGAGCTACCCGAACTGAGCCGTCGATCAAAACACAAGGTCTTGTTCTTCCGGTCATCTGACGCGGGTGCACTAATGATTCCTTTACCATTATGGTAGTACAGCCAGTGTCCCTCAAAACTTTTACCGGTTTTCTGTTCACAAACCCTCTGGTTAATTTAAATTTTTCTCCTGAGTGAAAACAACCATCCGCTATTACTGGTGAAAAGCAGCCACATTTTAATTGGACCTCATTCATTTTACCATCCAACACCATGACCGCGCATGCATTCACAACTCCAGAGTCTTTGCATGGTGGTGTCATGGTGGCCTCTCTACGCGTTTGACACATGACTGGAGTTGCTTGAGTGCCTTGACTGTAGTCCCTCGCCAAATGTCCAGCTTGATGACAATCCTTTGCCATATGGCCAAGCTTATTGCAATGGTAACAGCGTGGTCCAATCATTCCCGAGTCAATGTCTGGTTGACTACGATTTCCGCTAATCCTGCCTGTGTTCTCGACCTTTGCCAAGCTTTTGACTGGGTGAGCTTGATTGTATTTGTTGACCCAGCGACTCAACTCATTGACGTCACCGCTTTCTTTCTCCAACAAATACTCAGCCATTCCCGACGGACACTTTCCAAAGAACTGCTCTTTTAAAAATAAAAACAAATAGTTTTTTGTACCCGCGAGATCCACCCAGCGCCTGAGGTAACTATCCAGTCGCACCAGATACTGTTCCCAAGTCTCTTCTGGTTCAAGCTTTGACTCTCGAAACTTTATGCGGTAGTCTTCTGCCGACTTCCCAAAACGGCGAAGGAGTGCCTCTTTTACCGACTCGTAATCCTGCATCTGACTATCGCTGAGTTGGCCAAACACTTCCAATGTCTTCGCACTGAGCAGAGAACCCAGAAGCATTCCCCAACCCTTTTTTGGGTGATCATTTGCCGTGGCCAATGCCTCAAAACGGAGAAGAAAAGCGTCCACGTCGTCACCTTCCGAGAATTTTGGATAAGGAATCTTTGTTCCATCCATTGACCCCTTGCTCTCTTTTGGTTTTTGAGATTCAATTTCCATCTTTTTAAGTTCTAACTCGTGTTGCCTCTGTCTCTCCCGCTCTTCCCTTTCTTGCTGAGCCTTTTTTTCTTCATGTTCACGTTCACGTTCCCGCTCTTCCCGTTCACGTTCCCGTTCCCGTTCCCGTTCCCGCTCTTCCCGTTCACGTTCCCGTTCCCGTTCTTCCCGTTCTTGTTTTTTTTCTTCACGTTCTTCTAATCTCCTAACTCTTTCTTCATCCTTTAACTCTTTGACGTAATTCCTTAAATCTTCGCCGGAATAGCCTAGAGCCTGTCCCATCGCAATGAATTTTTCGTCAGACATCTTTCACGAAAGAAAAAAAAAATTCGGTCACTTGTGAACAAATAACTTCAGAAAATATATTTACGGATGAAAATGCGTAAATACGTCGAGGTCACCAATGTAAACGTAGAGGAATATGCTTTCTAGCGATTCGTAACGTTAAAGTCGAAGTTTTTTATAACACAATATTTCTCGAATTTTATTTTAACTTTATTATTTCTTCCTTGAATATAATCCTTTTTCTTGACTCTAAACTGACTTATCTCACTTTGCAGAAGTTAACCCGGTTCTGACAAATCTTTTGACAATCCAATTTCTCAACTTACAACCTTTTTTTTTTTTTTTTTTTTTTTTTTATTATAGTTTATAGTCTTTTACACCATGTGTTTTAAGACGCGAAAAGAAAATCAAAATGAAAAAAAATACTTATTTACACTAAATAATTTTTCTCTATATTTACAGTTCTTTAGGATTATTTTGTATCCATTTATAGATGATGTCGTGGCATATTTCCGAGTTCAGTATGGTTTGGAGTGTAGTTGGTTTTTGGATCCTTTTACAAAAGTTCCCAAGTTCCATTCCTAGTTGTGTCGTTTCTTCGCAGTGCAGCAACCAGTGCTCGATTGTTTCCTCTGTTCCGCAGGTTTCGCACAAACCTGTCTCATGAAGATTCATTCTCTTCAAATTTTGTTTCAGCCGACACTTTCCAAGTCGGAGTCGGGAAATGATGACTTCCTTTTTTCTGTTTGTTGTCTTGAATTTAATTTTATTTGAGACTTTTTTTTCGAGAGACCAGTAGTGTCGACTTTCTTGAGCAGAGTCCCATCTGGTCTGCCATTCGTTCAAAAGCTCTCTGCGTATTGTTCTTTTTATGTCAAATATCTCTGGCATAATCTCAATCTCTATTTCGGGATGTTTGGTGGCTTCTTTGGCAAGGCAGTCTGCCATTTCATTTCCACGTATGCCCACGTGGCTAGGTACCCAAATCAGGGTAATTGTTTTCCCTTCTTTTGAGAGGTTGGATGCTAGTGTTAGGACTGATTCCACAAGAGCAGATTTTTGAGCATTTGCGGAATTTTTCAATGATATCATAGAGCTATATGAATCCGTAAATAGGGCTATTTTATGTGGACCGTCTGGTTGTGCCATCCACTCCAAGCCGCATTTTATAGCTGTTAGCTCAGCCGTATAAATACTAACGTCATTCGTGACTCTCTTAGCTATTTTCATATCTTTTTCCGGGATATAAATTCCCACAGCTGCTACATTGTCTATCTTAGATGCATCTGTGTACATATGTGTCGAATCTGTATATGTAGCAATCAGTTCCTTAGCTCTTTGGACAATTGACGGATCATCCTTCTTTAACCCCACCAGCCCTTCGTTAAAAAGAGGTGGAATAAGTTTCCATGGTGGAGTTAGAGAAGGAGTTAAGGGGACTGGATTGAATTTGTCAACTATTTTGTTCAATGCTGCTGTTCTTTTGGCTGCTGGATGTTCAGCTTCTTTCACTTTTCTGTGAAAGAACCATCGCCATTTAACCCCTTCTTGTCCTCTGGGGGGTACAAAGACGTCTTTTGTCGGATGGTTTGGAATGATCTTGGTTTTAGTGGCAAGGTTTGTAATTAACATCTTTCGTCGTATATCGAGTGGAGGATCTCCGCATTCTATTTGTAGAGCGGCCAAACTGGTTCCAACCATTGCCCCGCAAGCTGTTTTTAAGGCACTATATTGGATTTTCTCGAGTCTTTGTTTTTGAGATTCTGATGCACTGTCAAATGCTTCGCAGCCAAACTCCATCACTGACCGTATGGCGCATCGGTAGAAAAGCATCAGTGTTTCTTTGCCGCATCCCCAGCTTTGTCCTGTTAGGCATCGCATGATATTTAATCTTTTTTTGCAACGATCAACGATCTTATCAATGTGTTTTTTCCAGGTTAATTTCGAGTCAAATATTATACCGAGAAAAACTTACAACCTTACTTTTTTCTATTGAGGACCACAAAAAGGAAAAGGACCAATACCAATTATATATATATACATATATATATACATATATATACACATATATATATATATATATACACATACATACATCCATCCATGTATATATACACTCAAACACACATATACATATATATACATTAATGATACAAAAATTATACGCACACACAATGTCACAGGAGCACAAATATACATATATACATACATATACATTATATATACATATATATACACACATATACACACATATACACACATATACACATAAAATAAACAAATACTATGAAAATACGTAAGATGAATCATCTTCATCTTACAGTGTGACGTGGAGGAAATGAGATTTTAAAAAGTGTGACGTCACAAAGAATATAACTGAATGCGTCAAAAAGGTTGTTGTTATTAACAGTTAGTTGTTCTAATTGACTGGAATATTTACTCAGAGTACCTAGGCTCATTTGGTCTTCTCTGGTCATGAGACAAGCATCATTTGTTATTCCATGTCCGCTCCACGCTTGCTCTTATCTCTTAAAAAAGTTATTTAAAAGAACAACCACAATTTCAATCTGATTCACTGTCTAAAATGAAAACCGTTATTTTCTTTATTTTGATTCTTGCACTTTTAAAAATCAAATATTTCGGAATCGTTGCAGACAGCAACCAGAGCGTTGGATTTGTTAAAAATAATGTTCCCAAGAAAATTTTGCTGTCGATAAAAAAGGGATTGAATTTTATGGAAATTAATGCAAAGTTTCTCAATTTGGATGGACTGCTAGGAGTCAAAATTGTTCATGGTTGTTTTTAAGTATAATACAATAATAACAGTAATGATAATTAATATTATTATATATTTAATTCGGTTATTCTTTATTACCTCATTTGTTCTTGCATAACTTTGTTTTATAGATATATGTAAGCGATTTTGTTTTCTTCAATACCTAGTTCCTAGTTGGTAGTTTTTTTTATAATTTCTTCTATTAAACAACTCCATTAACTTTCAGTCAAATTTAGACTATAACTTAATTAGGTGTGTTTATAAAGTTAAATAGATCTTATACATTTTCCCTATAACCCACAGTTTGCGTTTGTTTTAATTTCATTAAGACTTAATAAATTAAATATTTATAAATGTTAAGACATTCCAGAGTAATTTCTAATTTTTACAAAATTCAACAATCTCAATAGAAATGTCTTCAAATATTTCAAAAATATAATTTTTTTCTTCTGCGAACTCAACCGAGTTGATATAAATAAACGAGTCATATGGGATATAGGTCTGTAATTTTGTATTGGTTGAAGAATAGCTCCTAACATTAGAAGTTAGCTAGTAGACTACAGTCGCATTAATAATTATTAATAATAGGCAGTACACCTATATGCTGCCAGGAATGAATTGTATACATTGTGAATTACATCCGGGAGCACCTGGGACGGCCCCGAACACTTACCATTTTTTTTCCGAAATCAGAATTTGAAGGGTTGTTACTAGTTGTTAGTTTTATTTTCTACAAAAAAAACGTTAGTAATAGATTAATGTTCAGTTTTTCAGGCACTAAATACACTTTCCATTACACTTAAAAAACATGTCATTAAAATAATTAATGCTTCGTTTAATGGGAATGTCTGCTGATGATTTATTGCATCATTGCGGGCGGAATATAAATGTTTTCCAATTATGTCAACAACAACTTGATCTACCAATTTTTCAAGTTTTGTTTTTCATTTCTTTAAAGATCAACTGGACGTGATAGAAAGAAAAATGAAGAAGAAGACAACGCATCATCGTTGCATTCAATTACACAATATGATAATTTCGTTGAAGAATAAATCGAGACTTATTTTTGATAATTCCCTTATCAGTATTCAGAAAGAAGATCCGATTTATTTTAAAAGTCTTTTGTTTATATTTCATTAAAAAATTCTTTTTTGGAAGTTTTTATTTGATTTTTCAGTCATTTTTGAACGCAAACTTGTGATTTAATTAAAAGTTTAATTATTCTAAAACATACAGAAATAGGAGGTCTTCTGCAAGGAAACTGGTCATTGGACGTAGAAGAAAAATCAATTGATGAAAATTTGTTGATGAAACCATCAAGTGGGAGACAGGTGATCAATGAAAAGGAGTCTGATAATTGCATCAGCCAACTGATCAATTCACCCAAGTTGGTCGCTTACTGTTTTTGTTTTAGTTTTTATGGAAGTTTAAAAAAATCAATTTCTAAAATATAAAGTAATTGCAAAATTCTAAAAAGTTCAAGATTATTAAATGAAAGTAGCGTGTTTGTTACTTAATAATGTTTCTGTTATATCAACCTGACTTGCATAATATGTAGTAAATATGAATCAAACGATCACATGTGGTCAGTTGGTCAATAATGAATCTTCTTGACAATCCGTGAAGACCAAACAATCAAATATTATTAGAAATACTCTCAATGGAAACTCATTCGTACGAAATTCATATTTAAGTAAAATTGAACATAATGGATCGTTGGATAATTAACCACTGGAAATGAAAAATAAAGCATGGAAAAATAGGGAAGACAGTGCAAAATAGTTAAAGGGAACGCGGAAACTGCTAATTATTCAATGATGTGTAAAGCATTTTTTATTAAATTGAATTAAATCGTTTATTGATTATGTCTTGTAATTTATCAGGGTACTTTGTAAAGCCATCAAAACGTTGAAGTTGCAGTTAAATTATCTTAAGTAACTTATTCAGCGGATATTTGAGTCCAACAAATAAGTTTCAATTTCATTTCCCATGTCGATCTCCACATATATTCAACCCATTATTTGACTTTGTATTGCTGGCTGAGTGTCCAGCTATGACAGGCGAGCTCATAAATCTACTTATTACATTCCAGGTGTAAAATATCATCGAACTGCTGGAGAAAGATGAGCAGACCAGGTGCCACAGCATATCCTTTAACTCATCAAGTATTCTATTTGCAAGCTGCAAGTATTGTAAGATTATGTTTTTATTCAGTGTGACATAAATATAAGTAAAATTCAATTAAATATTATTAGAAAGTTAATTCTGGGAAATAATAATTAAGAAACTCCGTTTCCTTATTATTATACATTAAAACTTTTTATATAGACATGTTACAGGAACATGTTAAATATTTGCCCAATTATTAAACTATTATAAAAGTCAGTTATTTAACATATAAAATAATAGTAGCCCACGTCACTCACTCACTGATTCTGTCACGCTTACGTAATTAGTCGTATAGATGATATCAAGGATGTCTTGTTATATCAAGATATCCTTGAGATGATATCAATGTGCACGTAAGAATTTATGGCGCGCAGGCGTGTAATAAAAATGATTATGCAATTGTACCTATCTCAGTCTCAGTCCTAGAGATCAAAAGAAGTGGCGCTGCAATCGAAAAATATTATAAAATAGATTTAAACAAATCTCAGAAGCAAGGACCACTTCTCGATGGCCGTCAATTCACAAGAAATGTCGTGTATACTGAAATTCTTTAATAACCAATTATTGTACTTTTCAATTTTCACATCCTTTGAATTTATATGAAATACTTTAGTAAATTGAAAATTTTAACTCAATAAAAAATTTCATTAAATTTGCTGATATATAAAAAAAAATTTTTATGGTTATCAAATGTCGTTTTGTTTTTGTTGACCATTTTTACCAATGCTTTTATTAACTCGTCGTCTCTGTTTGTTTCTCTGTCTGTCTGTTTGTTTCTCTGTCTGTCTGTTTGTTTCTCTGTTTGTCTGTTTGTTTCTCTGTCTGTCTGTTTGTTTCTCTGTCTGTTTCAAATCTTGCAATCAATTTTTGAGTCACTTCCTGATGATAGATTTTTTTCAAATTTTGCATACATGCTCAAAATAGAAGACAATGCAATATTCAATTATTAGTTTTACAATAAGTCAATTAATTTAGTTAAATTTAATTAATTTCGATTTTTCGATATAATTAAGATATTTCGACTTTAATATAAAATAAAAGAGTAATATAAGAAAAAATTGATTGCAAAATTTGTGTTTTAATTACATATAAAAGCATTGGGTTTTAAAAATTCGTTTTTAATTTACTTGTTTATAAAATGTATCCAAAGTACATCGTAATTTTAAGACATGCGCCTTGGGGCGGGCAAAACCACTATGTATGTATGTTAACAATTACACAACTCGGCGGCCGCAGGGGTCAGCAATCAGCAGTTGATAAGAGTTAGTGACAGTCTCAAAGATAAAAAAAGATGATACTGCAATCAGAAATGAACATATAATTAAATTTAAAAAAATCAGTCATTTTTGACGGGCTAACTCTTGTTATTTATATTTGTCTTCCATAATTAATCATCTCAATTAAGTTCGAAACACGGATATTGTCGGATGGTGTCTGTCGTTGATTAACAGACAGGTATTCGGAAAAAAGTTGTGCTGGTAGGTCTGCCAAGTGTCTCTATGCTTTTGAACCAGACATTCCGATATTTCAGCAGACTGCCCGAGATAAAATAAAAGTAAACAACGGACATTTATATGTCCGTTGTTTTTTTTTCAGATTATTGAATTTTATGAATGTCTGTTGTATGGTTTATTATTTGCACAAAAAATTGTTTCTGTTTGTGTCGCGAACCATCCTTAGTTATCCACAAAGCCAAACTGAAGCAGAATGAGTTTTGAATATGGAAAGTCGCACGGGAGCACTCATTACTTATGTGTATTGAACAGAATTTAGACTTTTGACTGATAACATCACTTCCTTTAGTGCGGGTCAGTCCCAAGCCTGGATAAAAGATAAGGAAAAAAGTTAAAAGAGTATTTTATACATACTGCTATATCACTTATATCAGCCTTAAAATACTTGGTGAAAAAAAACCATGAAAACAAAACTTTTGAATAATGCAATAATATTGTTCAGGCGTAGCATAAACGTACATAAAAGACAAGGAAGACTTGAGAAAATGTTTAAAAATTCAAGAAAAATGGGCTGGAATTTAGACAGAACAGTCTTAAAAATTTCAAAAAATATGTAAACAATTTTGAAAAATTCTTAAAAATTACCTAGGACTCTCCATGGTTGTCAGCTTTTTTAGAAGAAAAAACTGAAAAATCTTTACCAACAACTTTTAAAATGCTCTACTACTACCCCTCTTCGGTCATCAGTTTTTGATAAAGAAGATGTTGGTATTATTGGGACATTCGGGCAATAATTATTTCAACCCCCCACTACAATTAGCCCTCGTACGTTTATAAGAAGTGATAACCGTTTCTGATAACCCGATGTTGATGGGCCTAATGGGGTAGATTCAGCAAAATGTTGTTTCGCCAATAAAAAATAGCACTAATACAAATATAACAAATTTTTTTCATGGGTTATTGGGTAAAACTCTTGCACTAACCCCTCCGTTATGAGGGAAACTCGATAAGGGAAGAGGATAGTATTTTATGAAAAGCTATCTGGTGGTAACCCTATGTGTTGGTCCAGATGTAATAAAAATCTGGCAATAAAATATTAGTTATTAAATGAGTTTGAAACTGACCGATAGAAATTAACATGGGTAAGATCCTTGGAACGTTTTCTGAATAAAGCAAACAGCTTTTAGATGTTACACACAAATGCACAAGCGCACAAACAACTTTCAGATATTAAACACACTCATACATAAACAAACTACAGTTTGACAATAATGCATATTTATTTTCTCTAGTTTGGATGCTTTCCAGTTGCTTCCGAAGAATTTCTCAATTCCTTATTGTTTGTCTTCTGTACGAATATTTTCAATGAATATCAACAAATCTCTAAAGCTCTGTTTCCTTCTAAATTGCAGGACCTTTTCATGGAGCAAGGTTGATTACTTTTATTATTTCGTTATGTTTTCATTCAATCTGAATATAAATATCGCTGAACTTTGTTTATGTGAACTGTTTTCATGTATGTGCATTGTTGTGATGTGCAAATTGTGCAAGTGTTGATGTATGTTGTAAAAATACATTATTGTTTTTCGTGTCATATAGCGTGTTGTGGGGTTTTTGGCGAGCTCGTTTCAACTAGTGAGCAACTGGAAGTTTAAAAAAAAATTCGTTTGAGACAATCGTTCATCAATAGTTGTAACAATTTTATAACTTGTCAAACTAGTTTGTTTGAATATTTTATTAAAGAAAAATAATTGTATAATTAATAAATTAAAATTTAATCGATAAATTATGATAAATTTTAATAAAATTATCTTTCAATACCACTAGCTGCTTTATGCGGCATGTCAGGTTTTAAAGATTTTTTCGGCGATGAATGGGCGAATGCCATCATTTCGTGGCAGGACGGTGATACTGGGTGCTGGAAGAAAATAGAAGGTACCTATTCATTTATTTATTCATTCATTCGTTCATTCATTCATTCATTCATTCATTCATTCATTCATTCATTCATTCATTCATTCATTCATTCATTCATTCATTCATTCATTCATTCATTCATTCATTCATTCATTCATTCATTCATTCATTCATTCATTCATTCATTCATTCATTCATTCATTCATTCATTCATTCATTCATTCATTCATTCATTCATTCATTCATTCATTCATTCATTCATTCATTCATTCATTCATTCATTCATTCATTCATTCATTCATTCATTCATTCATTCATTCATTCATTCATTCATTCATTCATTCATTCATTCATTCATTCATTCATTCATTCATTCATTCATTCATTCATTCATTCATTCATTCATTCATTCATTCATTCATTCATTCATTCATTCATTCATTCATTCATTCATTCATTCATTCATTCATTCATTCATTCATTCATTCATTCATTCATTCATTCATTCATTCATTCATTCATTCATTCATTCATTCATTCATTCATTCATTCATTCATTCATTCATTCATTCATTCATTCATTCATTCATTCATTCATTCATTCATTCATTCATTCATTCATTCATTCATTCATTCATTCATTCATTCATTCATTCATTCATTCATTCATTCATTCATTCATTCATTCATTCATTCATTCATTCATTCATTCATTCATTCATTCATTCATTCATTCATTCATTCATTCATTCATTCATTCATTCATTCATTCATTCATTCATTCATTCATTCATTCATTCATTCATTCATTCATTCATTCATTCATTCATTCATTCATTCATTCATTCATTCATTCATTCATTCATTCATTCATTCATTCATTCATTCATTCATTCATTCATTCATTCATTCATTCATTCATTCATTCATTCATTCATTCATTCATTCATTCATTCATTCATTCATTCATTCATTCATTCATTCATTCATTCATTCATTCATTCATTCATTCATTCATTCATTCATTCATTCATTCATTCATTCATTCATTCATTCATTCATTCATTCATTCATTCATTCATTCATTCATTCATTCATTCATTCATTCATTCATTCATTCATTCATTCATTCATTCATTCATTCATTTATTTATTTATTTATTTATTTATTTATTTATTTATTTATTTATTTATTTATTTATTTATTTATTTATTTATTTATTTATTTATTTATTTATTTATTTATTTATTTATTTATTTATTTTTATTTATTTATTTTTATTTAAATATCTAATTTTTTATTTATTTACTTTAAAATGATTATTTAGGTAGTTTTAAATTATTATATTTCATAATTTCCAAAATATTTAACAATGCAGATAGAAATCTGAAGAACAAGAGCGACAAAAAACGCAATGAAAAGCAACTGACCGTTGAATGTCTCTGCCACAAAACTGCTGTTGCACTTGCAGCTCTTGTCCAATTCTTCAAGCATGGAACTCAATATTGCAGAACAAATCTGTAACTCATATTGATTAAATTTAAATGGGTTTTTTTCTGGAAGGTCAAAATGCAAGCAGTTGATTTCAAATCTGACATTTAATTTTTTTATTGTTTTTACTTTCTTGTAAAAATCAGAAAGCAATTTCGAAGATTCAGAATCTAAAAACTCAAACTGACGTTTTGTCATTTGATTTAATTAAATTATTTGTCTCGTTAAATTGAATTTTGAAAACTACTTTTTACCAAAATAATTGAAAAGGATTGAATATAATAAAATTAAAAATATAATCAATAAAATATTCATTAAAATTACAAACTAATTGACATGCATCTATTTTTAATAAATTTAATAAATAATTTTCATAAAAATTCCAATTTAATAAGCATGAAGTTATTTTAAATTGAAATATTTTTCTATATTTTAATAAATAAAACTAAATTAAATCAATCACCGTGAAGTAAAAAATTTAAAAACTCAAACGACATTTAAAAACATCCAAGTAAGACAAGATTGGCTCTAAACTGACTCTTTCGTTGCATATCGACTCACAACACGGATAGGAGCATATGCATATCGACTCACAACACGGATAGGAACATATGCATATCGACTCACACTGACACATAATTTCACTCACTCACACGCACAGATACTCTCACGCACAGACGCGCATATGCTGTTGGAGGAATCCTCTCCAGCTTCAGCGCACAAACGACGGAGAACGCGTACAGGAACGGCCAACCTTATTCATTTCAACGCAGTCGAAAAAAAGCACGGATTTCAGCACGGATGCACACAAAAAAAGTTCAAACAAAATTAAATCCTTTTTTGGATAATTTTCCGGTAGTTTAGATAGGATGTCATTTTGGATTATTGAAGTAATATCTTTGTGGCTTTTGTTCGTCATATCAATTTATCCAGGTGACAGTTTTATATATTAATTGTATTTCTATTTAATAAATCATATTTAATTACACAATATTAAATTAATTTTTTTTATAAAAATTAAATAATATTTATTATCGTTTTAACTGAGAAATTATTGGATAGTTTTCGTCTTCTATAACGTTTGTTATTTTTTTTACTATGGCTGAAATGGAAATGCGTGGAAAGATTTGTGCGACAAATAACTTCCGAGTTTTCCTTCTTCTTACGTTGCATATCATCTCACTGCTTGCATGTGCACATACACCTCAAAGGTGTGTGGACTTCCAGAGCGTACATATGTATACATCTACAACGTACACTTCTGCTGCGTACACCTCTCATTATCATCATCATCATTGTAATATCACAATTATCCACATCATTGTTGTCATCGTCACCATCTTCTTCCTCATCATCATCACCAGCGTATGACTTTCACGTACACCTTGGCCGCATAAACATTGCACGAACACCTCTGCAGCGTACACCCCTAAAGTGCACCTTCTCCTATGTACACATTGAACGACACACACACACACACACACAACCTTCTCCAATGCTACGTGGATGAGTCACGTGACCGTGAAGCAAGTCTCGTTTTGACGAAAGTGTTGACAGAAAAAGCAAAAAGGCTGATCACAGATAAACCCCAAACATTTAACGAAGGTTCTCAGGGGTTTTTCATAGGATTTGAAGCTTATAAGCGTTACACGGAAGGTTTTTGTTTTCTTATTCCATGCGCTTTTTCTTAATAACTTTTTATGTGAAATAACTTGCAATTAAGCTAATTGAGAAGTGAACATCATCATAACCACAAGTTTTATCACATCATCAGAGTTGTCATCATCATCATCACCATCATCACCATCATCATCATCATCATCATCATCATCATCACGACTACCACCACCACCACCACCTTCATCATCATCATCATCATCATCATCATCATCATTATCTCATCATTATCATCATCATCATCATCACCA
Source organism: Erpobdella octoculata (assembly GCA_963978895.1). Classification (NCBI taxonomy): domain Eukaryota; kingdom Metazoa; phylum Annelida; class Clitellata; order Hirudinida; family Erpobdellidae; genus Erpobdella; species Erpobdella octoculata. The sequence goes on from OZ022244.1 coordinate 23,760,012, forward strand.
TCACCATCACCACCCCCGCCATCATCATCATCATCATCATCATCATCATCATCATCATCATCATCATCATCATCATCATCATCAATCATCATCATCATCATCATCATCATCATCACCATCATCATCACCACCATCATCATCACCATCGCCATCGTCATTTAAATGTTTGATTTTTTCTTTAAAAACGTACAACCAAGAAGCAATTGTCGCACTTGAATGCCTCGTCAAAACATTTTCTTTTTTATTTTCTTTTTAATATTTCCAAGGTCGTAGTGTTAAAAGTGCAATTTAATTTAATTTCTTTGTTTTCACTCATCTTATAATAAACACCCAATAGAAATCCATTCAACGAAAATAACTAGAGTAACTACAACAACAACTACTAGAGTACTGCATGGGTCGATTTTTTGCCGATTTTTTGCGGCCCGGCCCAGCCCGTCGACAACTCGGCCAAACAAGAAAAAAAAAGAGTTTTTTATGATCAGAAGATGATTATGTAAACAATTTGATTAAAAGCTGAAAACGTCGAATGCCCCGAAACGACAATTGCACTCAAATGGCAAATGCCCAGAAACGACAATTGCCCTCAAATGGCGAATACCCAGAAGCGAAAATTGAATATAATAATACAATTGTTAGGTTGTTTACAGTGTCTTCGAGGTAGCCTGTTTTGAGCAACATTTAAAAACTGCAATTTAGATGTTTTTTATGCATATAAAGAAATGCATGCTCCATGATCATCGACCCTGGTTGGTTCATTACTATCTCTCTTCTCCACTTCCTCCAACAAATTCAAAATTCTACAAGTGAAAGGAAATCGATACATAAAATATAACTCATTTGAAGTAATTTTCTTATCTCACAGGAGCAGATGAAGTTCGTTGGTCCTCATAAAACAACCACATCTTCGAAGTCTCAAGCATTTTCTTTTAAACTTTTCTTTTCAAACTCATGAAATATTTATGCCGACAATTAGCTGCACGACCTCTATTAAGAATGAAATCACAAAAACTTCAATATAATCAGATACTACTACATCTTATGAAAAACTGCTTAAATATTTATAGAAAGTATTATATTTTATAAGAAAAAAACATTAAATTGCTACAATTTGATCAATTGAAGGGATTATAAAATGAAATAATTTTTATTTAATAAATTTAATACTGATATAACTTTAAGTAGGAAATATCAAAGTATTTCCCGTCGCGAATCATAATTTGACTTTTTCAATTGTTTCCTCCTTCTCTATCCAGGCTTGGGACTGGCTCGCAAAAGCGAGGCGGAGTTGTAAAACTCTTTATAATATTTTATATATAGATATATATATATATATATATATATATATATATATATATATATATATATATATATATACATATATATAATATTATAACTTATTCAAAACATTAAACTGCTACAATTCTTATCAATTGAATAAAATAAAATATTTTTAATTTAATAAATTTAAAAAAATATGTAAATTCAAAACTCGACCTAATTCAATTCATAAACGTACAGCTTACGGAGCAGCAAGGCAGGTCCAGCTGACGATAACTCCAAGTGATAAACACGTCAAAAGATTGCATTCTAACCTGATTCTTACCTGCTCAGTGGAACATCTTGGCGCCCACAAGGTACAACCTCACCTGTACTGGTTTAATGCAAAAGGGGAAAGAATCGAAAGTGCTTCTGGAAGGCGAGTATCTTTGATTTGATTTGATATTTAAATGTTTTTGTACAATACTATGTTGTTCATTAAATTTACTTAAAGAACGGTTTTTGCAGCATCAACATTTGATTTAAATAAACTCGCTTTATTGGTCGTATAATATAACATACATATAACATAACATAACTTTATTATAGTGAATAAGGAATCCAAAATGACTGTATAATATTCACTACTTTTTTAAAAACTAAAAGTTACATAACGAAAGTTTCGATTTGAATTCATTCAAAGTCTGAGCATTTGCAACATCTTCTTTTAGTTTGTTCCACTCGTTGATGATTCTTGCGCTGAAAAACGTCCGCTTCAAAGGTCCTGTCCTGTCTTTGTAAAGTTTCATCGGATGACCTCTTGTATTTCTGTTGGAAACTCTAGTAAAGAACTTGTCTGGATCAAGATTAAGACCATTATTCAATATATTATATACTAGTATTAAGTCTCCTCTTATTCTCCTTCTCTCAAGGGTCGTCAGCCTACACCTCAACAATCTCTCTTCATAGCTTAAACCATGCATTCCATTAATTATTTTCGTAGCTCTCCTCTGTACCCTTTCTAGAATATTAATGTCTTGTTTAAGTGAAGGACTCCACACCTGCACACAATATTCCAAATGCGGTCTTACTAGTGTCTTATATAGTTTTAGAATTAAGTCCTTGTCTCTGCTCACCATAGTTCTTTTAATTATGCCTAGCACCTGATTCCCTCTATTGGCTGCCTTAGCACATTGTATTGATGGTTTGGCACTATTATGCACCAGAATACCCAAGTCTCTTTCTTCCGTTGTTTCTTTCAATGTTGTGCCGTTTATCTCATACCTACATTTTTGATTTCGCTTGCCCATATGCATGACAGAGCACTTTTCTACATTAAATAACATCTGCCAGTCCTGTGACCATTTATATAATTTTTTCAAGTCATCTCTGAGCACTTCAGCATCCTCCTCAGTCTTTATTGCTCTGCACAGCTTCGTGTCATCAGCAAACTTATAAATTCTTGACTTAATCCCATCGTCTAAGTCGTTGATGTAAACTAAGAATAAGGTTGGTCCCAAAACTGATCCTTGTGGAACACCACTTGTGACACTAATCCATTTTGATTTCATCCCATTTATTGCAACTCTTTGTCTTCTATCAAGCAACCAACCTCCTATCCATTCTAATAGCTTTCCTTCTATGCCTATTGCCTCAAGTTTCTTACGCAGTCTCTGATGAGGCACTTTGTCAAAAGCTTTGGCAAAGTTTAAATAAACTACATCAACTGATGGTACTGCATCCAAAAAATCATAAGTATCTTCAAAAAATTCTAATAAATTAGTCAAACATGATTTATTGTTCATAAACCCATGCTGACTATCTTTAATTATCTTATGCTCTTCCATATGTCTCATCATATCATCCTTGATAATTCTTTCCATAACTTTGCAGATAATGCAGGTCAGGCTGACAGGTCTATAGTTACTTGCTTCACTTCTATTGCCCTTTTCAAATAGTGGAACAACAATTGCATCCCTCCAGTCCTGTGGTATTTCACCTGTTTGCATTGACTTATTCATTAACTCTGCCATTACTTCTCCAATTTCCTCTCTTACTTCAAATAGAAACTTCGGATGAAGTGCATCAATTCCTGGTGTTTTGTCTACTTTCAAACACTTCAGCATCTCAGTAACTCGGCTTTTTGTGAAGATAACTTCTCTTTTGACATCTTTTCCATCACCTTGAAACTTCTTACTTACTACAGGAATATTTTTAATGTTTTCTTCAGTAAAGACTGACCCAAAATACTTGTTCAACAAATCCGCTGTGACTTCATCATTAGTAATTAAATTTCCATCTGCATCCTTTAAAGGACCTACTTTATCTTTCTTTTTTTGCCTACTTCTCACATATTTGAAAAAGCTTTTGCTGTCCCTTTTTATGTTTTCTGTCAGCTTTTTTTCATAGTCTACAATAGTCCTTCTAATAGTCTGTTTGGTGTCATTTCTTATCTTTCTGTATTTTTTTTCCAACTCACTTAGTTTGCTTGATCTTTCTTCTTCAGAACCCATAGTTACCAGCTCTCGATATTTTTTCCATGCTTTATTTTTGGCTCTCTGTTTTTTTATAATCAACCTAGTCATCCAGGGATTTTTTTTATTTTGGTTTCTTTGTTTTGGAATATACTTTTCAATAATTTCGTGCATGCACTAAACAAATAGCTTCCAGCTGATCTCAACATTAGTACTCTTAACTCTGTCCATAAGATTTTCTCTTGTAATGCTTTCTCTTATTAGACTGTAGTCTGCCTTAAAGTAGTTGTAGCGAATTACATCTGAACAACTCTGCCTGTCATGATTCATGACCAAATCCCATCTAATAACCTGGTGATCGCTAGTGCCAAAACATTCACTTACAGTTAAATTATTTACCAAACTTATGTCAGCAGTCAGTAATAAGTCTAAAGTATTTTTACTTCTAGTAGGCTCTCTAATTAACTGTGACATGAATTCATCCTCAATAAATTGCATAAATTGTCTATCTTTATGAGTTTCTCCTTCCAAAGAATGCCAGTTAACGTGAAAATTGAAATCACCCATTATGATTACAGATTCCTTGTTAGCCTTAGAAATTAATTCATAAAGCCCCTTATCAACTTCTTCATCAGCATTGGGAACTCTATAGCATACTCCGATTAATAACTTACTATTTTTTTGTCCTATTTCACACCATACACTTTCTTTAAACATATCATTGTATATATCTTCCCTCTGTACTGCATTCCATTTATGCTTCACATACAACAATACACCGCCTCCCCTTTGCTTATCCATACCTTCCGTCACTCTATCTTTTCTAAACATATCGTATCCTTCTAATTTCAGCTCACCATTAGTAATTTTGTCACTTGCCCAAGATTCGGTTAAGCCAATTATATCCGGATCTTCATTGTTTACATACATTTCCAATTCTGCCATTTTTACTCGGTTTACGAGACTTCTTACATTCGCATAAAAGCACTTACATAAATAGTTTTCGTGATTAGCAGATCCAAAAGCATGCCTCTTCTTTCTTATTTTATATATATCAGAATTGCTTAGAGTTGTTTCCGTAGCTTCACTACCCTCATGTCTCCAGGCATACCCTTTACCCTGTATAGCCATTCCCCCGACTGGTCATTGGACTGTTTCTCCTTGGCTTCTTTAACTAGCATCTTACACTGTTCCCTTTCGTTTTCTGTCATGTCGTGACTCACCGAGATCTTGCGATATCGGTCTTCAGCGTTACGCAGTTTGGAAAGAGATTCCATTACTATATTTTTGGTTTGGGCATCTTTAAACTCTACCAGTAATGGTCTTTCTTTGTCTGAGATTTTGCCTATTCTATAAATTTTTTTTATGTCTGAGTTTTCGAGGTTCACTTTAAGGATATCTTTAACTACGGTTACAATCTCTTTTTTATCGTCCAATCTTTTTTGGTCATCTTTATCAGAACCGCTTTCCGCAAGCCTATGAATAACTATGTTGTTTTTTTTCTTGTCATGTAGTTCAGCTTCTTTGAGATGTTCCTCTACTTTTTTAACTTTTGTTCAATTTTAACCCAAGCCTCTTCTTTAAGCGTGCTAGATTGGCCAGTAACAACGAGTTTCTTATCGACCTTTTCACTTATTTCATTAATTGAAACTGAGTAACTTTTTAAAATTTCCTCTATTTTCTTTTCTAATATTTCAATTTTGCGGCAGTTCATACACGCATTGTCCGAAAAGCTATCCCCACTACCATACATTGCGCATTTTTCGCATTTTACCATATCCTTTGTCTTAACCATTGTAACTTATTCAGACAAGATAGGTAGTATAGTATTATCAAATTTATAGAAAAACAAACAAAATATATTATTATCTTATCTTTTCAGAGTCCGATTAGCGAATTTCTTCGATTCTTGACTAGATCATGTTTCTTTCAGTGTTTGAGCGATATTAGCTAAAATATAATATTAATAAGTATGGGTGGTCCGACGAATCAAAGGTTTTTAGTTCGAAAGCTGTCACCAATCTAGTTATTTATATGAGACAAAATCTTATAGAGAAGTAATCATGAGTAAGCAGTAGAAAGCAATCTCCAAGCATTCAATTCATAACATACATAATCTACAACTAATGCTTTTATGGAATTATTGTATTTTCATTTTTCTTAGGAGATAATTAAGAGTAGTAACGGTATTTTAATTAGGCATATTTCATTCCAGGATCCGAGTGGAAAATCCTTCGTCATCCACAATAAAATTATACATAAGTGACCTCCACATTGCAGACTCAGGAACGTACAAATGTACTTTCACAGGAAGGGATTCCAAACAGGAAAAATCTGTAGAAGTGCAAGTTTTAGGTTGGCGTTACAACTTGCTTATCTCGCGATGGAAATTTTATTCCTTTGTCTCTGCGGTATTCAGATCAGTTTTTCACAATGTTTTGAAAAAAAATTAAAAATTGATTTACCATAACAATGATAATAATTAATAAAATGGAATGCTAAAAAAAATAATTAATTATATATATTATCAAATGAAAATGAGTTAAATTCAGTTGTTGAATGATTTAATTATAATAAGTGTTTAATAAAATTATAAAAAATAATTTTATTTAATGAATTTTTCATCAAAAGACGATGCCATCTTTGACGAAACTGTGGATTCAATTTTTGACTTCGGGGTTGGTGACGATGCCCTTCTTCTGTGCGGTGCCCTGCCAGCCTTACGAACCTCCATATCGTGGAGAGTCAACTCAACTCCAATCGTCAGCAGTAAATGTACGTGGAAAAAATAATAATCCTACAAATAAACAAACACAGCGACCTTGGAATTCAGTGTATATTGATTATTTATTTTACCGACATTTCTCAGATTCTTCTTATTTCACCGCATTCCTTTTAGCAGCAACTCAGTCTAATATATATTTATCCAAACATCGACGACGATGCGAGTTATTTGAAAGTTTTTCTTTGTTTTATTTTTTAAAGATCATTTATTGTGACACAAATAAGTTGTTTGCATTAAGAAAAAATATGGCTGTCGGGACGGTGATGATGATGATGATGCGGCTTATTTCCAGTCGCTTTTAGTTTCTCTACAATGATGAATTGTTTTCCCTAGAATTGTTTTTTGTTCGTCTTGAAATTTTTCCTTTGTTCAACAATTCTTTTCATGTCCAACCTTGGCGGCTGCCTTCAAAGCTACTACGGCGTGTTTCTTTTCAAATTCAAGAGGGGTTTGGCAGACGCGGTGGATATCTGCTGGGAGGAGTGAACGATTGTGTTTAAGCTATTTAGGGTTTCTGGTTTGGAATTTACTACTTCTGTTCAAGCTGGTTTCTTATTTCAATTTTACTCTTTATTGGTGATGTTCTGTTCTATGTCTTTCATAATTAATTTTTCCCTAATTTCATTAAACTTGAATGGAGCAAACTTTAAAACTTGCTTGCCTATGTTGTAAAGTAAGATACCCAAAAATAAATAAATTAAAAACCACTCAAACTAGTTGTTGCCGTTAGCTATATTCGAGTTGAAATCCAGCATACAAGATTAAATATAAAAAAAGATTTTTTGTTGCATTTTCAGCTAAAACAGGAAAATATTTGATCAACAAAGATGGAAACTTATTGGTTAAGAAGGTAACGATTAAAGATGGCGGTATGTACGAATGTAGGGCAGCCATTGATGCTCTCGGTCTCTTCAAAAGCAGGCATGTTGAACTCAGAGTACTATGTGAGTTCGTTGGACCTTTCTAATTTTATTTCAATTTATTTCTTTGTTCGCAAAATTTAATTATAGCAATGATCGTCATGACAACAAGATGAAGACGACGACGACGACGATGATAATGATAATGATGATAATGATACTTTATAAATAATGGCGGTTACTTCAAAGGAATTTGGTGTTATAACACTGGCCCATATATAAATGCACCGGCAGGATCTGTGGCGACTGAAGAATTGAAAATACAATAAATATTAGGATTAGAAAAAATTAGAAGACGATACATGAAGTAGATTAAAAATAGTACACATATTCAAAATAAAATAAAATTTAATGAAATGAAATGAAATGAAATGAAATGAAATGAAATGAAATGAAATGAAATGAAATGAAATGAAATGAAATGAAATGAAATGAAATGAAATGAAATGAAATGAAATGAAATGAAATGAAATGAAATGAAATGAAATGAAATGAAATGAAATGAAATGAAATGAAATGAAATGAAATGAAATGAAATGAAATGAAATGAAATGAAATGAAATGAAATGAAATGAAATGAAATGAAATGAAATGAAATGAAATGAAATGAAATGAAATGAAATGAAATGAAATGAAATGAAATGAAATGAAATGAAATGAAATGAAATGAAATGAAATGAAATGAAATGAAATGAAATGAAATGAAATGAAATGAAATGAAATGAAATGAAATGAAATGAAATGAAATGAAATGAAATGAAATGAAATGAAATGAAATGAAATGAAATGAAATGAAATGAAATGAAATGAAATGAAATGAAATGAAATGAAATGAAATGAAATGAAATGAAATGAAATGAAATGAAATGAAATGAAATGAAATGAAATGAAATGAAATGAAATGAAATGAAATGAAATGAAATGAAATGAAATGAAATGAAATGAAATGAAATGAAATGAAATGAAATGAAATGAAATGAAATGAAATGAAATGAAATGAAATGAAATGAAATGAAATGAAATGAAATGAAATGAAATGAAATGAAATGAAATGAAATGAAATGAAATGAAATGAAATGAAATGAAATGAAATGAAATGAAATGAAATGAAATGAAATGAAATGAAATGAAATGAAATGAAATGAAATGAAATGAAATGAAATGAAATGAAATGAAATGAAATGAAATGAAATGAAATGAAATGAAATGAAATGAAATGAAATGAAATGAAATGAAATGAAATGAAATGAAATGAAATGAAATGAAATGAAATGAAATGAAATGAAATGAAATGAAATGAAATGAAATGAAATGAAATGAAATGAAATGAAATGAAATGAAATGAAATGAAATGAAATGAAATGAAATGAAATGAAATGAAATGAAATGAAATGAAATGAAATGAAATGAAATGAAATGAAATGAAATGAAATGAAATGAAATGAAATGAAATGAAATGAAATGAAATGAAATGAAATGAAATGAAATGAAATGAAATGAAATGAAATGAAATGAAATGAAATGAAATGAAATGAAATGAAATGAAATGAAATGAAATGAAATGAAATGAAATGAAATGAAATGAAATGAAATGAAATGAAATGAAATGAAATGAAATGAAATGAAATGAAATGAAATGAAATGAAATGAAATGAAATGAAATGAAATGAAATGAAATGAAATGAAATGAAATGAAATGAAATGAAATGAAATGAAATGAAATGAAATGAAATGAAATGAAATGAAATGAAATGAAATGAAATGAAATGAAATGAAATGAAATGAAATGAAATGAAATGAAATGAAATGAAATGAAATGAAATGAAATGAAATGAAATGAAATGAAATGAAATGAAATGAAATGAAATGAAATGAAATGAAATGAAATGAAATGAAATGAAATGAAATGAAATGAAATGAAATGAAATGAAATGAAATGAAATGAAATGAAATGAAATGAAATGAAATGAAATGAAATGAAATGAAATGAAATGAAATGAAATGAAATGAAATGAAATGAAATGAAATGAAATGAAATGAAATGAAATGAAATGAAATGAAATGAAATGAAATGAAATGAAATGAAATGAAATGAAATGAAATGAAATGAAATGAAATGAAATGAAATGAAATGAAATGAAATGAAATGAAATGAAATGAAATGAAATGAAATGAAATGAAATGAAATGAAATGAAATGAAATGAAATGAAATGAAATGAAATGAAATGAAATGAAATGAAATGAAATGAAATGAAATGAAATGAAATGAAATGAAATGAAATGAAATAAAAAAAGGAATTAGAAAACAAACTATATAAAAAGCACCTTCGTATTATTTTCTCTTATTCCTGCAACATTGTTTGCTTACGATGAGAAAGAAAGTAGTTTTAAAGATGTGAAAATCTCCTTGTACGGCGTACCATTATTTACTACCAGGTCCAGGTTAAGCAGGTTTCCTCGCATGCGATTCAAGGTTCTCCGCCAACTGTTTTCCCGCTCAAATCGTAACACGTGACCCGCTCACGTGACCTCAATTAGACACGTGATGTGTTATAACACAAGTCTGCCAGTAAATATTAGTAATAATATTCTTCTCGTGTCTGGTGTGGAATGCAATAATATTTTGTCGTTTCGAACAAAAAAAAATCAATATCGAACCTTCCATTACGCTACGAATTTAGTTTTTACGAGAAATCGTTTGAACCAAAATCTAATCAACCCTATATTACAAAATATAATTGTTCAAGAAACTAATTTTGAAGCTATAAAAATATAACCGACAAACATATAACTAGATATAAAAACAAACAACTCAAAGTTTAAATGAACGCAAATAGTTATTTATTAAACCTCGGGATTAACTCGAAAAAATCTGCGTAAAATGCATGCTTGCAGACTGCTTACTTGCTTGCTTTCGTTCAACTGACCTCCCTGTAATGTAAATTGGTATGATTGGTCCACTCATATGCGAACGAGGAAGAAGAAGAAGAACACATGACGGACGGAAAGAAGCATGTGTTGTTATTTTTATTGTTGTGATGTTAGGAAATTGAAGCTTCAACCGACGTGTGAACTTCAAAAATGCATTTTCCACCGTTTCCACTTCGCTCGATGAGAAACGATGTTAATAATTAGAACTGACATTTTGCTCGGTTTTCATGTTACGAATGATCACTTTCCTCTCTAGGCCTCATAAAACATTTTCTCATGTTTTATGACTGGTTTTAATTAAATATCGTCTGAACAAATTAATAAATAAATTTTGTATGTTTCAAAGCAAAGGTCATTGGACATCTTCTCTGTATGGATTTAAGATGAATTACAGTTATTTTTACAGCCGACTGATTTATTGAAACAACTAATAATAAAAAAAAATTTTCGATGAAAAAAAAAGCTTTTTTTGTAAATAACAAATACTTTGTTTTAATATCGGTTTAAAATAAATTGTTATTTTGTCCTAATCTTATTCAGACGCTCCACAGAACATTGAAGTATCGGTAGTTGGAAAGGTCGTCGAAGGTCATCCTTTACATGTCACGTGTCATGCTGATGGAAGTCCACCCCTTAAGTACGAGTGGCTAAAAGTGAGAATTAGTTTCATCATTTTTTCATCTACATATATTATAATCACTCAGCTTCACTCGCACTTTTAATCAGAAACTCACTCACTCTGGAACGCAGCGGCGCACCCAATGTGGGGGTCTCTGGGGTCAAAGCCCCAGAAGCGCACACAAGGAAGAGCGGGTTTTTGGGATTAGAAATCGGAGGCACACCCAATAGAAAATAGAGTTTGCGCGGTTAGAACCTCTCAAAAAATAAGAAAACATTTATTTAAAAAAAAAACATTAATTAACTATAATTCTGCGGCCTAGCAAGAGCACCTAACAAAAAAGAGGGTTGCCGGGGTTAGAACCCCCCCATTCAAAAAAAACTTAAATAAATTTAATCTTACTTACTTACTAAGCCCGTCCTTATGCAAACATAAGGAACATTGTAACCAGACATGCACAATGCACACGCACATACACATAACTAAACAAACTGTCCAGCAATGGATTTTTCTTCATAAGGCATCGTATTCATACAATAAACATGTGTGTAGAAGATTAACTGTTGGTTTTTTGGGTAGATTCGAAGAGAGGGTGTTATTTGGTTATTCTATAATTAGGTGGCCTAGATGTTTAAAATACACAAACACAAGTGCTTGCGCCGATCAAACTCTAGTTTTTTATATTTGTTTTTTGACCAACTATCATATCACAAATTTCTCAAATTGATTTCTTTTTATTACATTTTTCTATCCATCCATCCATCCATACATCCATCCATCTATCCATCCATCCATGAAGCATATACATTGATTTATATTAAATGAAATTCCACGTGAACAAAAATTAATCAACTTTAATATCGCGTATACATACAATATAAACACACTCACATAAATTGATTAAACATTGATTAAAAAAAGGAGCAGATATTGTCTGAAAAAGTGAGAGCAAAGATTCCAGTTGTTCGAAGGAACTCGAGTTTGTGGTTGGAGAAGATGGAAGGCAAACACGAGGCTAAATATTTCTGTCGAGTCTCAAACGGCAGAGGAACAGCTGAGACACACATTGATATCAAAATGTTGAGTAAGTTTTCTGTTTGGTGATTAGTTATCAGTTGATTACTGATGTTTAAAATAATTAAATTCAATTATAAATAAGAAATATTTACTAGAACATTAGATGGAGATTTTGGGTAGGGGTGTTCAATGTTCATAAATAAAGTTTTTCCCCACTTTCATGGCAAAAAATCATGGCGTGAGTTCAGCCGGCTTGCTCAGGTTGAGTGTCTCTTAGAGCAACTCGTTTCACTAATCTTAAAAAAATGCCACACTAAAATAGTACACGAAGGTTTGTGATCCTGCAGAAATGAAGTGGGAATGGAAATCATTTTTTTGTTGCGTCACTATCTACCTACGATATAAAAATTAAATTTAGAAGCCAAATTTTTTAAACGTTTCATTTGTTTCGTTTAAATTAATAAACAGCTGCTCCTTTCATCGAATCTTTCATGCAAAACAAGACGATCATAAGAGGTGCCCCGCTGGTCATAAACTGCGAGGCAAGGGGCATTCCCAACCCGGTGGTTACCTGGCTCAAATATTCTTCCAGTACATCTTTTGACACAAACAATGTGAGTTCGACTTAATTTTAATTCGACCATTTACACCATAAATATTGAAATATTATAATGCACTTATCACTGGTAGATCAAACTTTTAATGAGGTTTTTAAGCGTAAAGATTGTAGAAAAAAAATTAAAAAAAATTACATTTAACATTTTAGGAAACAAATATTAACTTTTAAAGTTTTAAAAATATAGCACGATATAAACGCTACACAAAGACATTCAAAATATTAAGCATCACTGTAATCTTATTTTCAGTACATTTTCTGAGATAAAGTAATTAATTAATTAATCAGTATTTAATAAATGAAATTTCAGACAGTTGCCGTGACTACGCCAAGGTACGGATCGGCGAAACTCGTCTTCACTGAAATCGATAAAAAGGACGAAGGCAAATTTTCTTGTTTTGCCTCAAACGAAATCAGCAACACGTCTCGAGATCTTCAAATTAATGTCGAATGTAATTTGTTTTTCTTTTATTAATATGCACTAGGATAATGTTTCGTTTCGTCTGTTAAATATTCTGCATTTAAAACAACAGTCTAAGTCAAGCTTAAGAATTAATGAAAGATTAATTATCATAATAAAACAGCCCCCGACTCATAGGACATTACAAAATGTTTAATATAACCTGTCAATTTTTATCTCAAACCAGCAACAAGACAACAATAGGTAAACTGTTACTGATGTTTAAATGGAATATGTGTACTTTCAGATGCTCCATCGATCCAATGTGAACCTACATTACAGTACGGGTGGACTGATCAGATTCGTACCTTCAAGTGCACAGCATCGGGCAAACCACCTCCCACACTGCAATGGACGAGAGCGGGTCAAAATATTGAAGATATCGTCGAGGTTTATCGGGTTGAAACTTCTCATCATTCTGAAAATATTACCAGCATTCTTCAGGTAAAAACATTTTAAATGAATATCACGCTCTGATAAACTGAATAAATAAAAAAATATTTATTAGAATATAAAATTAATCTATAACATTATTTAAGATCTACATCCAGTCAGACAATGAAGCTTGGATTTATGGCGGATATTCCTGTCTGTCAAAAAACGTTCACGGGACACAATCGTACGAAGTCAAACTTCATCGCACAGGCAAAAATAATTTTTATTTAGTTCAATATTTTATATATATATATATATATATATATATATATATATATATATATATATATATATATATATATATATATATATATATATATATATATATATATATATATATATATATATATATACAAAAGTAGATAGTGCAAAACTTTGGCATAAATATGAATGACAGCTGTCATTGGAGATAGCGCTTGATAAATTGCCGGATTTAAACAAAATATAAGCCAGTCACATAAGCTTGCAAATCGTGCAAAGGTTTTGTTGAATAAATAATACTTTTTCTGACTTTTATTGAAAGCATTGTTTTTATCAGTATAGAGGCATATTTCTAATTATCAATATTAAGACACTCCCATAAATGGGCGCCCGCATAAATTTTTCCAGGGGGCAAGCTTTTTATTTTTTTTTGTCTTTTCTCTCAAATTATCTCTCCCGTTTCTTTCCCAAAGTTGTGCGGGTTTTTGGGGCCAAATTGAGCCCCGAGAAAATTTTTGAAGTTTTGTGTTTAAAATTGGGTATATAGAGTACAATTTTCAGTTAATTTTATTTTATTTTACATCATAACAAAATTCAAAAATGTTTTAAAAACATGCTGAAAATTACAAAATTCTTCAGTTGGTTCATATTTCCGACACAGACAAACTGTCATTGTTAGATAGAAATTTGGTGCCATTAAGGCTTTGCAGAATAAGTTAGGAAAATTGTATGAAAAGGAGAGGGAAAATCAAGCAAAAGTAGAGGATCGGGGATACATCCCCAAAGATGATGATGATGATGATGATGATGATATGGATATGACAATGGAAGGAGTCACAGTTGTTACAATTAACTATAAATATTTTTATTATAAATTTTTTGTCTATTTTTGTATACATATTTTTTTAATCAATCAATACAGGGGGTGCAAGTGCCCCCTTTGCACCTCTTCTGCGGGCGCCCATGCTCCCATATGACCATAATAGAAACACTTACTTAATCACTAGAGATTTAACTGATACGATTTTTTAGTTTTTCTGGCTCACAATTTTCAAGTTTCCAAATTCGTGTTTAAAATTTGTAAAACTTCATAGTACAAAACTCTGGGTTCGGGTCAAATTGTACCAAACTACGGGTTTGGTTTTACTATCTCCAAAACTCTAAGTTTTACTATATAAATGACTGTCTGTTTGTCTTTTATGCAACTCCTAACCGCTGGACCAATTTGAACGAAATTTGGCTCGGAGGTAAAAATAAAAGATATGATAGGTTAAAAAAATTACTTATTTATTCACATTTTAGGGTCAAAAACCCGCAAAAATCAGCCTGTGCAGTACTCTAATATTTATATGATAAAATGCAGAAAAAGAGAAAGAGAGTGAGAGAAAGCGAGAAAAAAAAGAGCGAGAGAGAAAAACAGCGAAAGAAAAACTTACATAAACTCCGGGTAATTCTGCTAGTTATCTATAACAAACGGTTGGCCCGAACCCGGAGTTTGGTACTACCAATACTGTCCAATACCAAGTTTCAAAAATTCAAAGGTCAACTCAACCTATAATACTTTTTTGGTATCAAAACTTTCTGCACACATGCACCAGATTTTCTCATCACATAGGTTAATTATTATTTATGTTTTTCCATGAGTATGCAGTTTGGTGATCACAAGTCCAGAAAATTTTGATCACATATACTTTCGACTTAGGCTTACTAGGTATGCATCAAAGTTGTTTACGACTAAAAAACGGAAATTGAATTCTTTAACAATTTAACGCTGTTGTAAAATTATTTTCACCACAGTTTTGCCACGTTACAAAAATGGGAACATCTGAGTTTTTTTATTGAGCAAAATACAAACCGAAATAAATTAAAATACAAGACTAAAAAAATGTTTCAATTGATTCATTTTTCTTTTACGCTCGATTTATTTATTTATTTGATATTTCCTTTTATTTTGAAGTCGTTCCTGCCGCTCCTAGAAGCGTCTTTGTTGATAACACAACCAGCACATCTGCAACACTTCAAGTTAAAGTTGAAAATTCAATTTCCAAAATTTTGTCATGGAGGATTAATTACGAAGATCCTAGCGGGAACAAGTCGAAATTTGAGTATGTCGGACTAAACGGAGGTATAATTTAATTTGTTTAGCCATGTATAAGAATTTTATTTTTTTAAATGTTTAATTTTTTAAAACAATTTTTCTTTATGCAAAATTTAAAATAAAATAAGTCGTTTTTAATTCATAAGATGAGAACAAAATCATAGTCACAAATTTGAAGCCTGGAACCAAATATGTCATGTTTCTCTCGGCTGGAAATGAGGCTGGATATGGCGAAGCTGTTGAAATTAGTCTTGAAACTAAATCAGCTGAACAGCCTGGTAAATACATTCGTGTTTTATTTTTTTTAATTTATGAACAGAATCAATGTTTTATACTTTATAACTTTTGTCAGCTGCTTAAATTTCAAGCGTCTATCAGGAAGGCTTTAATTTGATAATTTTAAGGAGTTTTAGCGAGGATAATGGAAGTTTTGTTTAGGAGTGAGAGTGGATTAACTACTTAAAGTTTAAAACTGTGTTTGTACATAAGTCATGCTAGCTACTAGCTGTTGTCGAAATTTTTATGGAAACGTCAACTTTTAGAAACAAATTGTATGTTTTAATATAGACACATTTATGAATCTTTTTAAATATTTTAAAAGTAAAAAATTCAGGCATTAAAATAAAAATGCTTAATAACAACGAACAAATTTGGACCATAAATACAAATTTTAAATTTGCCAAAAAAGTTTAAATGAAGTTTTGGAGCCGTCTTCGACCAATTCTGGCAGCCGTTGACCCCTTAAAATTTTTTAAAAATTATTGACGAGCCTATGCGGCCCTATAATTCTCAATTCAAATAATGTTTTCAATTTTTAATTTTTCTTATTTAATTACGCTTAACTTTTCATGTAGTTTTTGAAAAATGATTGTTACTTCTTTTTGGCCACTTGTCCCCCAAACGGCCTAGGCCCCTGCGGTCTAATAGGCTAGCCTCGGATAAAAAAAAAACAATTTCTAGCTTGTTTTGCATGTGAAAAAATAGTTATTTTTGATCTAAATAATTTTTTATAACTCTATTGAATTTCTAAATAAATCATTCCAGATCTTCCATCAAGCTCAGAAGAGTTGAAGGGCGAAGAGTCTTCTTCTTCTTCGAGCATAAACGTAGAGGTCTTAATAGCGTGCATTTCTTCTGTTTTCATAATAAGCATGATTATAGTTGGAGTGGTGTACATAAAAAAGAAAAGAATGTGCACGCGGCACGGTTCGTCCTTGAACGGCGGCATACGATGTTACTCTTGGTACGATGCAACCACTGAAAACCGCAAAGCAAGCGCACAGCTTAAAGGAACATGGAAAAAGCCGTCGCTAACAGATGAACAATCTGAAATTCCAGCTGATCTCGGACAGGATAAACTGGAAGATCAAAAAACACTGTTCTCTCTAACGAGAACTTATTCGAGAAGAAAAAACTCTGGAAAGTTCTTAGCCACAGAGGTCGCATTAAGTCCTGAACATGCTTCCATGAAAACTGGAACTTCGTCACTAGACTTTACTCTTACCGATATAGCTGACACGTCTTCCGGAGTCTACGAAGAAATTCCCAAGTCAGATTCTACTGCCGTCAGTGAAATTCTCGATGAATATCACTTGGAAAGTCACACGGACGACAACGAAATAGCAACAACAACAACACACAGCGTTTGATTACCTCTGTAAATAATAATAATAAAAAAATAATAATTTCATTAAAATGTTTTAAGCTATAAACAAAAGATTTGTTAATTTTGTTTCAATTTCATTTCGAAACCTCCAGATCTTGCTTAATAGACTTCTGAACACTTTAAATACAGATTGACACAACTAGGTACCTACATCACGCTAGTTAGAATATATTTGTATTTGAATAAAAGAACCTGTATGTTTTTGTATTTTGTATTTTTGCAGAACCGCAATTAGATGACACATTCTGAAAAGGGGCTTCATATTATTGTAAATTATTGTCATAGAAAAATAAAAAAGTTGAAAATACCTAACTGTAACCCTAACGTAACCTTAGCACTAACGGTAACCTTAATCCTAATCGTAACCTTAAAACTAAACCTAACTCTAACCCTGACCTAACTCCGCCTTGCATTTGCAAGCCAGTCCCAAGCCTGGAGAAAGGAGGAGGGAAAAGTTAAAAAGAACAAATTATGATCCACGACAGGAAGTACTTAGGTGCTTCCTACATACAGCCATTTCAGTCTTAAAACACCTGGTGTAAAGGACTATAAACTATTATAAAAAAAAAAAAAAAAAAAAAAAAAAACTAACCCTGACCGTAACCCTGACCCTAACCATAAGACTAACCCTAATCTAACCCTAATCGTAGCCCTAACCCTAACCCTAACACTAACACTAACCTAGCTTTAACCCTAACCTTTTCAAAACATTAAACGCTGTATCTCCTAAACGGAGCATCTTAGAGCAAAAAGGACATCAGTTTTGTAATCGTCATGTCTAGATTGTAATTTTCCGGTTTTGACAAACTTGATTTTTCAAAACTTTAAAACGTTGTATCTTTTAAACGGAGCGTCCTAGAGCGAAGGACTTCATTTTTGTTATCATCAGGTCAAGACTTACTAGGAGCGAATGTAATTTTTTTATGACTCATCAGGTCAAGACTTACTAGGAGCGAATGGATTTTTTTTATGACAAACTTGATAGTTTGTATTTCATTATATTTATTTTTAAGAGTAGCTCAATGGCCTTAAAGCTTCCCGTAGTTTTTGTCAAAGAAACAAGTAGATCGTCTTGCACTTTTTAATACTAGCGGGTACACAGCGTTGCCCGAGGTTTTTTTATCGTTTTTCCCGCTCGCTCCCGTTTTCTTCTCCGCTTGCTCTCACGCTCCCGGCTGCTTTCCCGTTTCCGGTCGTTTTCCAGCTCCCGATCTCTATCCCGCTCCCGATCCCTTTGCCGTTCCCGTTCATTCTCTAGTTCCCGTTTCCGCTCATTTTTAACCGATTTTAATTTTTTTTCACAAAAATCTTCCTCCATTGACTCTCAAGGTTGTGTGAAAATTTCATTACGATCAGATGAATGGTGTAGCAATGCATAAGTTACATACACACACACACAGTCATTTTTATATAGGATGTATAGAAGATATAAGATAATTGAAACAATCAAGCTGTTGTTATAGCCAACATTATCAAATTAAATTGGAAAGACTCTGGAAGCGGAGGTTTATAATCTGATTCAGGAATTGAATCTTACTGATTGAATTAAATCTGTTTTTTAACCCTACAGCCAACAACACAATAGTGGAAACCGGCGTGTTTGTATTTAAACATAACATAACGTTTATTTTAAAGTGAATCAGAACAATTAATAATAATCGTGTGTGAGATCCACTGTGAGATTTATGTAAGAAATTTCTTAAGAAGATCTAGTCAGCTTGGTATTAAGACTAAGACATTAAAAAGTGAAAATAATAAATGCAGGAGCATTTTATATAGAGAGTTACAAGAGGACAGCTTCCTAATCCTCACTTGAATTTTTAAAATAGAAGTTGTACTTATTGACAAATTCTTATTAGTCTATACTCTCTGTATAAAAAATTAATTATATTCTATTTGAAGTATTTATAAATCAACATTTTTCTTAAGGATCTTAGTGAGGTTGGGATAGTAACCTGTCCCACGTTGCTCTCTAATTGGAAAACTGTAGTAGTTTTAGAGATTTAGTTAACATTGGAATTTCATATATAGTTATTATAGGCTTAAACATGACAGTAGAATGCATGTCTGTCAGATAAAACAAAGTGCCAGCAGCCAGCTTTTTAAGCCATCGCTGTTATTTTTTGGAGCACATCTTATTACTTCAGACACTAATTCAAGCACCTAGACCTTATTATCAAGCACATTGTATAAGAAACAGAGTTATTGTCTCAACATTTCTTTTATTCTTTCCTTTTCTGACTAACTTTATTGATTATTGGTCATTTTAACCCTTTGTGTTGTTGAAGCCTACTTTACATCTCCATGTCTAATATTTGCTTTACAGACTGAACAAATATAATTACTTGTACACAAAAATTTTACTAGAATAACTTTTTCCACATTACTAGCATTGGGGGAGTGGGAAGATCAACATTGTAAACTTTATTTTTGAGTGTCACCCTAATGGACAGCTCTGCTATGCTATGAACAAAAGACAGCTCTGTAAAAATTATCCGGAAATTTACTTTAGCAGAAAGCAGTGATATTTCAGTTACAGTTACAGTTACAACATTTTCCAGTTTCAGTTAAAGTTATTTTTCCACAAACATTTTTCAGTTACTATTACACTTATTTATTTTTAAGTTAAAGTTACAGTTAACTGTAGATTCTATACACAGCCAAAAAAAACTTTTTTTTATTTATTTATTTACAAAATGGTAAAACTTCGAGTTCATTTTCAAAAAACACGAGTTTCTAGATTCTTGGAGAGCCTGTTTCTTTTTCCTCAGTCATATCACTGCAAACCAAGAAGATGCGCTCCACGTATGCTTCTGAAGCAGGTGCAGAGATAAGGTCTTTCCAGGGCCGTAACCAGCTATGGGGCCGGGAGAGCCCAGGCCCCCCAGTTTTGTTCAGGCCTCCCCAGTTTTGGTCGGGCCCCCAGCTCATTCAGGCCCCCCAGTTTTTTGTATTGTTGTCCAGTTAATATAAAACCGCACAATTTCTCTAATAATAATACAAGATAAAGAGCTACTGAGAGGACAAAAAAAAGAGATGCTGAAAAGTTAAAGAACCAACAAAATAAGCTGTCCAGTAGAGAATGAAAGAGAGACTGTAAAGAGGCTAGGCTACTAACATATAGAGGGAGAGAGTACTGTTAAAGAACTTAGGAGCCTAGCAGAATAGTCAGCTCACGTTGAGAAGGAATGAGATATACTAAATAAGTTAATGGCTAGAGAATATCACCGCTCACAAAAAGAGGAAAAGAGAGATGCTAATAGAAGAGACTTACCACAGTGACTGGATGCAGTGACCGCATGCAAGAACACTCTACTACACATTAACATAAATTTCATTGTTTGCGTCCTCGTCACTTTCTTTCTCAGCGTTCAAGATCGACATTTTATCTTCAGCATTTGTTTTATTACAAATTCAAATTAATTTGGTAGAATAAGATTCAAATTTCAATCGCTGAACCTGTTTTTTTTGCGTAAAGCTCATTTTGAGGGTCAAATCACTGGCACGCGCAACTAATGTAAAAAAAATTTATACAGTGCCCCCCCAAAAAATTCTTGGGCCCCCCACTTCCAAATTCCTGGTTACTGCCCTGGGTCCTTAGCGAAGGCCGCTATTAAAGGATACACTGTCTCTGAGGCTGTCCAGAAATTTAATCCAGTTTGATTAGCAGCTATCTTTTTGAAGCCCCAAGATAAGCATTAAGTTCTTTCTCAACAGAACTTCCGTGCCTAGATTGCTTGCTCGGAGAACTGGAAGCTTCAATTTCTTGGGCAAGCCTCTTAAATCTTTTTAAAGGAGGTTGGCACAATTCATCAGAAGATTGTCAACTGATTGCTCATAATCAAAATATTTCCATACACTACTTTCTTGTTTTCTGCCACTATTGTTCTTGAACATTTTTCACGGAATGATTGCAACAGCACTATCAACTATCAATAATAACAAAAGGCCGCGAATAACTAAACAGCACCATTTGTTAGGTAACACCAAAGAACTCGATTTTTATCTTTAGATAAAAAAATAAATCTAATATTCAATTTATTTAGAAAAAAATTACATTAAAAATATTTTTCAGTTGTTAATTATTTTTGTATTATTTAACTGAATTTATTATTCAGTTACTATTACAGTTAGAGTTATTCGCCGTATTTCAGTTACTATTACTATTACAATTAACTGACCATTATTTTTCTATTATTTTCCGATTTCAGTTAGTGTTACAGTTAACTTGAATATCACTGGCAGAAAGGTGTATTTAATAGAATTTAGATGTGATCAGCCAGAGAACCTCCGGCCAATTCTAGAAAATACCCAATCAAAGATGTCAAATTTATGGAGTCGCTCAAACACTGAATAAAAATTATCAAGATAAATCTGTCTTCAACCACATATGCAATAACAATAAATGTTGATCAGGACAGCAAGATTGGTCGAATCCTATTTAATTTATATCCGAGTTAAAAAAAAAAACATTGCAAATGTAAGAAAAAATTCGTAAAAATATACACAAATGTCAAAATCCAAAGTAGACAAACATAAACTTTAAAAATGAGTTTCATTCCAGCATCTGTTTCACAGCATCGGCCAATTGATCACTATTCTTTCCTAAAATACAAATTCCATGCATTATGCCCCAATTACTCTACAGTGAGCAAAAAATTGAAAAGTCAGACACAAAAATTAACTCTACAAAATACAAATCAACTACTATCATCCCAAAATAAAAATCACTAAAACTTACTTGATTTCTTGCCTTTCCGAGATCTATCGTAGATGGTCGATGTGTGAGCATCACCTCTCCTTAATTTTCTGAATTCGTAATTGGAATAAAATAAGACTGATTTCGTTAACAAATATAAACAGCCATGGTTTTTAACTTTTTATTATTTACAACAAAGAATAATTCAGATCAAACTTTCAAGACACATCATCAACTAGAACAATTTTTGACACTCTCTTAAGAAGCTCAAGACATTCAACCGAGATAGGAGAAAGTATTCCATTAATGGGCAAAATGTCAGCAAACTGGTTGAACCAAAACTGGTTTTCAGCCACAGTTCTAATGCAGGCACACAAATCTGCACCAGAGCCCACACAACATGCCGACAGATAGTAGTAGAGTAGTAGTAATAGCAGTAGTAGTAGTAGTTGTAGAAGTTCATAATTTCTGATGCATATATGATTGTATGTATGTATGTATGTATGAATGTATGTATTTATGTGTGCTATAACTTCCCGTAGCGCTGTGAGGCGGTGCAGCAATCGTAAAACAAAGATAATTATACATGTTGAAACTGAAAAATTCACCATTTTTGACAAGTTATCAGTAGTAGTATTTAAATAATAGCTCATATTATTATTCAATTCGTAATAATTAAAACACTGAAACTCTGCTGAGAAGTATCATTTAAAAAAAAACATTTAATTTACAAATTATTCTCTATAAAAATTTAAAAAAGGATTTATAAGGCTCTCTGTTTCAAAAAAAGATAAGAACATCCATTCAAAATTGCATTACTTCTCCAGATTGGCAAGCAAATCAGAGAGAATACAGCAAATAGGAAAGAATCAAAAATATATCCAGGTACACAGAAATCTTATGAAATAAAAACAAACTAACTGGTTTAGTGAAGGTTCTCTATAATTTACGTTTGTATTTCTTTTCCTTCTTCCTGTGTCGCTCGCCTGAGAAAGCCTGTTTGAACGAAACATATTCGTCAATGTCTCTAGCGAATTAGAAACAGATGCAGTATACCACTAAATATTATACATATACAGTATAATCCTGCTATAACGTACTTCAAGGACCCAAGAAATGAGTACGTTATATCCAAAATCTGTTATATCCAGGGTATGAAACAAAAATCAAAAAGTTATCATGAAAAAGCAAATAGAATTGTACATATAACCAGGCTTGCGGAGCCGAGCCGGAGCCGCTAATTTTTGTGGGAGCCGGAGCCAGAGCCGAAAATATCTGGCGGCTCCGGCTCCCAAAATTTTTTTATATGAGCAGAATTTTTTCAAGATGAAAAGCTTTGAAATTCTAAAATTATTTGATTGTTTATCTCCCTCAAATTTGAAATGTTTTAATATTTTACAAATAGCAACAGCCTTCAATCAAATGATAGCGCGCGCGCACATCACCACAAGAAATCTTTAATGAATTGTTTTCGTTTCGTTTTAGTTTGTTTACCTGCCAAACTCTGTTTTTGGTTACATTGTTATTTTTGGACTTTTTTTTATTTTATTCAAAATTTTTAAAACTGCATTAAAAATTAAGACAATTATGTTCCAAATACACACTCGAGATGCGCTTCAAGATTTGCTTTCGTTTGATGAGTGTTTATATTCTTATAAAATAATTACAAGTTTTTAAATTGCATATTATTTTAACTTTATAGTAAAAATATTTTAACTCTGTGAATAATTTTATCAAGCATTTAAAATTAAATTTTTGCTGCGCCAAAAAACAAAACGTACCCTTTCGTATACATTTAAAATTGACTAATAACAAAATGGTCGGTTTTAATATTTAACAATTGTCATATAAGTAGAGTAGATAAACTAATAAAGTGTAAGTATAAACAGTTAAAAATGTTTCAGTGAAAAGTTTGCGCAATTTTGTCTCGTGTGACACCCCCTTTAAAGGGAGCCGGAGCCGAGCCGGAGCGGTCAAATTTTCGGGAGCCGGAGCCGAGCCGTGGAAAAAAATGGCGGCTCCGCAAGCCTGCATATAACATCAGTTAGGCAGTAAAAAGTACAGTATTATGGCCTAAAATATATGTCACTTTCTTCTGACTAATAGTTTCTAAGACATGTTTAAAAACTACAAAAGTTCTAGTGTTATATCGAAGGGACGTAGTGGTATTTTTAATGAGGCAGCTTAGCAATTTTGGCAAAATGTTAGATTTGTTATGTTTAATATCTATATATATAAAAATGAATGTTTGTATATATGTATATATGTTTATATGTTAATGTCCTTTATGCATTGCTACACCATTCATCCGATCGTAATGACATTTTCACACAACCTTGAGAGTCAAGGGGAGTCAAATATAAAAAAAAAAAATTTGAAATCCGTCACAAAATGAGCGGAGCGGAGCGGGTGAGCGAGCGGGAACTATATATATATGTATGTGCGTATGTATGTGTGTATGTATGTATGTGTATGTGCATGTATGTGTGTGTTTATGTATGTACTAGCGGAGATACCCGGCGTTGCCCGGGTTTTTTAGAGGTTTTTCTAATGTTTGTCTCTTTCTCTCCCGTTTCCTTTCCCACCTGCTTTCCCACTCCCGTTCGCTTTCCCGTTTTCCCGCTGCCGGTCGCTTTCCCGCTCCCTTTACCACTCCCGGTCGCTTTCCCGCTCACGTTTGCTCTCCCATTCCCGCTCCCGCTTGCTTTTCCGTTCCCGCTCGCTGTCCGTTCCGGGTCGCTTTCCCGTTTCTATAATAGACAAACCCACAAACAATCATATATATATATATAGTCTTAGCAAATCTATTTTACGTTTTATAGGCTAACAGAAGTTATGAAAGAATGGAAAAGAAAAAATGAGCGTGAACGGGAGAGCAACCGTGACCGGGAATGGGAGAGCAAGCATGACCGGGAACGGGAGAGCAAGCGTGAGCGGGAACGCGACCGGGAACGGGAAAGCGACCGGGAACGCGGAAAGCGACCGGGAACGCGGAAAGCGACCGGGAACGCGGAAAGCGACTGGAATCGGGAGAGCAAGCTTGGAAGGAAACGCGAGCAAGAGAGAAAATCGATAACAAAACTTCTGAGCGGGAAAGCGAACGGGAGCTGGAAAACGACCGAGAGCGGAAAAGCGACGAAAACGGGAAAGTGGAGAAGGAAACGGGAGCGAGAGAGACAAACATTAGAAAAACCTCTAAAAAACCCCGGGCAACGCCGGGTAACCCCGCTAGTAACTGATAAAATTAATTTATAGACTTAGACAGCAAATTTATTATTCAAGCTCATTATTTTTATTTATTGTTATTTATTTTTTAAGAGCAGTTAAGCTAATTGCCTCTGGAGTTACTTTTTGACACGCATCCTATGCAAAAACCTAAACTCTCCAAGATGACCAGCCACCTTCCAACCAAAGTGTATTATTGGCACATTTTTGGAAACAAGTTTCAATAAGCGTTTAATATGCCGGTTTTGCTTTGTAAATGAGTTGAATAGTCCTTTATTCACATAGGAAATATAGAAAATGTGACCCCGTCTACCCCAAACACGTTATGGGGTAGACGGGGCGAATACACGGGACCAAAGTTTCAGTACGTTAAAAGTACATTCATTCATTTTTGAGGGCCATTTACATAACAGACCAGCACCCCTTACAATGTTGGCAGCTTGCAGACAGGACCAGCGGCATATGCGGTGTTTACGGCGTCGCTGGCAGCCCCGCATACTACTCGCTAGCTCCACAAGTGCACAAAAGAACTTTAACCCCCAACCAAAGTTGGTACTCATTCATCGACCACTAAAGGATGAAACGCTCCCGGTCACTTTCTCTTTCCCGCTTGCTCTTTTGATCTCGGTCGCTTTCCCGCTTTCAATTGCTTTCCCGTTCGCACTTTCGCTCTCAGTTGCTTTTCCGTTCCCGTTCATTTATGTATATGTATGTGTATATGTATATATATAGTTCCCGCTCATTTTTTGACTGATTTCAATTTTTTTCACTAAAACCGTCCTCCATTGACTCTCAAGCTTGTGTAAAAATTTCATTACGATCGAATGAATGGTGTAGCAACAATTCAGTTATTTACACACACACACATAATCTTATTTTTATATATATTGATATATATATATATATATGTGTGTGTGTGTGTGTGTGTGGGCTCTTGTTCGAACTTGACATAGGGAAGCTTAAATTTAAGAATCTAAACATCTTGAGAGCCACTGTTAAAAAATTTCAAATACCTTGAATCCACTGAATCAACCGATTCTTTTCTGACATCTTTAAAATCCTCGCATTCCCCTTCGCCTTCTTGTTCAAAATTTTTTGACAAGCAAATTCTTCTTTTAATGAACTTTGCATCTTTGCTTGCTCGAGCATCTTCGATGACATCGGCATCCATCAACTGATTATCAGAGGCTGACAAATCAGTTTCACCACGAGCTGGCAGTACCACCTCACTGTGTAGATGGTCGGGTATTTCCACGGCGATTTGAAGATCTTGACTGCTGCCTTTGCCAGGAAGTTCATCAGAAAAAGAGTTCAAATGCTCATCTAGATGTTTCAAAGAGTCTTCTGGCAAAAGCTCTTGCGGCTGAGAGCCGAGAGGAATCACGTCCTCGGTTGACATGGCCCGTGTTTCATTATCGTGGACATTATCTTCATCGTCACAATCATCCTCACCATATCTAACACTTTTATTCCTATTTCTTGGTTTAGTTCTTACTCCACTGGCCAGACGTAACATAATTCCATGACCTTGACTACCAGAGGTAAGCATGGAAACATCGTTATCATCACTATTCCCATATGTCTCGGTAGGAACTTCAGAAGTATGACGCTTTCTCGGCTTCTTAACTTTATGGTTTTCTAATTCAATGCACGAATCATCTTTTGATAAGTTTCTTTTTCTAGTCTTTGGGTTTTTCTTGCATATAGAGTTTGAATCATCCAGAGAAATGTCGTACACAGAAAGCTGTCGTTCTTTCATCGGACTTTTATCCCCTTGCGAAGTCTTGGGACTTCCGCAACTCTGGGAGGCTGAATTTTCCTTGCCTGCATCGTCACCATGAGAGGAAGAACTCTGAACGGATGTCGTACCACACAATGATTTGTATTTCAATTTCTCCGGACCATCTGAAGACAGCTTTGCAGTATTGTATTTCATACAACCTGGTTTGTTTACGAACGGGGCTTTCTTTTTAAGTGCAGGGACTTTTTCTTTACCGTGAGATCCAGTTCTTCGGTTACGACTCAACGGCTTGTTGACAACTTCAGGTTTTGTTGAATACAAACATTTCTCTTCTACAAATTCAGAAACCAATTCTTCAACGTGATCCTGATCGGGCTGAACCACAGTGTTTCCGGCGACGTTTTTGTGTTTTCCTCCAGATTTTGTTGAATACAAACATTTCTCTTCTACAAATTCTGAAACCAATTCTTCCGCACGGTCCTGATCGGGCTGAACCGAAGTGTTTACGACGACGTCGCATTCTGGAGTCGGGGGTTCTTCCAGAAGAGGTTCAATTTTATTATTTTCATCTTCAGTTGTACGTGACTGAATTTCTATTGATTCTTCAACAATAGCTGATTCATCTGTAATAAAAAATTATTATTTTAAAATCTATTAAAACTAGCTATTCAAAAAATTAAACTGATTTGCCCCCTATATTTTATATCTCACTCTGTGGAATATTCTGGTAACAAGTTTTGTGGTTTTTATGGTCTTTTCAATGCAATTTTACTGGATTAATTATTTATAAATAAAGAGTTATTTTATTGTCAGAAATTGTGATTGTTTTTTATTTTGTTCAATGCATAAATGTAAATTATCAGAAGTAATGCTGTAGCAAATGTTATTTCTTACTAGTGATCAGGTAGACTGATATATTCCGGGATATCTAAATCTTACATTTCTGATTCATTATGTTTTTTAGCAATGGTATGTATTCAGATATAACAACCGGATAAACAACCTAGATAGAACCCCTTAGATTAGTCTCAAATGGTACAACTCATTAGATCCCAGACTTATAAAACTGCTGACATTATTGTAGGTCGTTACATCAATCTTACTCATGATATAACCAGTAATACCACATGATACCTTAACAATACCTAGTGATATTTCTTCTCAATCCTACTTATATGTATTTATAATGCTGTGATAAATGTCTAAGCTCAATTTTGCTTGAATCTGTCACTTGTATGTTTGTGTTTCATAGTTATTTTTGGTTTATTTTGTTTTATTAGAGGTGCACCGACAATGCATTGGCCGATAATCGGAAACATAATATTGACCAATAATTCATTTGTAAGGCTTTTTTGTGAATCAATAAGTTTATAATACTGTTAAATAATAAATATTCTCACATTATTCCTACTCTAGGAATTGGCTGGCACTTACAGGTTAAACTTCAATGAAACTTGCTGAAATATTACATAAAACGCATCATCATTTACCGAAAACTAGAAAGAGACATTGAGGCAGAATTTGTTTTTGCCCCATCAGCCATCAGATTATCGCAGGCTTATCCAATATTTGTTTCACTTTCACGGACCGATTCCCAACTACATCTCATCTCCATCAAAAATTAAAAGTCCTGATTAATGTCCATCCCTACCCAAACAAACCCCCCAATCTTCCAAGTGTCAAGAAAAAAAATGTCAATCACGTTTAATTGGCTTGTTCCTAGCTGTCCACTGTGTTCTTCTCACCGAGTAAAGCTCAATATTACTAATCAGTGCCTGGGTGGTCTAGTGTTTATTAAATTATCCAGACATAGAAAGATTTCAACACCAATGTTTTACACTTACACCCACTCCATATTTGTTATAGTTTCTTCTACGCTTCTCCACTATGATGGGTGGAAACTTGAAAAAAAACTTTGTTTGGAAATATTCTAACTAGACAGTTAATAACAGAAAAGCAGTTCGAGATAGAATGACAATCGTGTAAAGAAGTTGGTTCTCGTAGCAAGTCTGCCACCAACTAGAGTACGAAGCGAGCTTCTCTTCAGCAGTGCTGGGCTTATACATTCTGATCGCCACTCAAGTCAATGCACTAATAACATGGCACCATTCTAACTGTTATCATTTAGATTAATCATTGAATTTAAAGTCATTAACTTAACTGTATTTACTTTCTTATATTAGTTTGTTTTATTAAAAATGTGTTTATTTAAAAATAAACTAATGTATTTGAATGTTCATAGCATCAATCATGTGCTTCTGTGCTACATTCCTATTACATAGTTAACACACACACACACACACACACACACACACACACACACACACACTCACATTTATAGCACCTAAGTTCAGCTGGCAATTTCACACACAAAATGGGAGTTCAGAAACACCTTGATAGGTAGAGACATCAAATTGATTCCAGAGAAGGCATTGCGACTCTAATAACAATATATTTGCCATTGCATGGAGAAACAAAATTTTAACTCAAGGTTACTCAGGTTTTCCATTATATCAACTCTGCTATCTAGACTAAACACTCTTCACTTAATTATTAAACAAAAAAAAAGCAAATACCATAAAAATAAGATGCCAAATTTTTATTTATAAACATCATCGTCAGTCAACCATCTAAGAAAATGTTTATAACTAACCACAATTCATTTCAATAGCACTTGCATCAACCGTACAGGCCTCCTCGATGACAGATAGGTCTTTCTGGCCTACTGTTGATTTGTCAACCACGGTATCATCTTTTGCCACTTCCTCGTCATCATCGTCATCTTCTTCTGGCTCAGGGTTTTTGAAAACTCTTTGAGCAGGTCTGAAAGTACAAAAAGTAGTGTGCCAATTTATCTACAGGTATATATATATATATAGTGCCTTCTTAAAGGCACATTTAGAATGTTCAGCATACAACACATGTACAGTGTTAACAGATAAACAGTGCTAACTTACAACCTTCTAACTGTACATGTGTTCGGTTGCAGCAAATTGCCATTAAATCTGCTGCTGTTAAATGTAGACTGCCATCTTCTCTGCTCCGAATTTACGTTGTGAACGTCCTGATCGGCAGAAATGCTCAGCAGCTGCTTGCAAACTCCGTGCAGCTTGAGAACGGCATCGGTTACCGTGTCTTTTACTCCGGTGATTTTGTTCTGAATGAGTTAATTAATTATGTGAAATAACATAGAGCAAAATAGATTATTAAAAATTAGAGCAATGGCAATTAGCCCATGAAACAATGAAAAGGAACTGCATTGAATCTGGCATGGTAAAACAATCTTATTCCACTTGTAATTTTTGCTGCATTGAACCTTTTTCTTTAAGTTTTTTTTTTAATAAGTTTGTCTCATTTTTAATTTGTTTCTTGAATGCTAAAAATATCCTTAGCAACTTGAGACGTTCTGCATAATAACAAACAACCAATGCATTCCAACCGGTCATTGCTTTTTACTAGAAGTTCATGTGAGCAGTTTTGCTTCATGAAATGATAGGTGATGTGACAAGCTTTATCTATGTAGGAAAATTGATAGGATTAAAAAACTAAACTTTGGCCTAACAATTTGATACCACCCATACATGTAACCACCATCCTTTCAGTTTTTACAAGCCTTTATATGTTTTCAGCTTTCATTCACAAGATCCCGGGGAATGTCAGTGACACCGAATTTTGCGATGACACCGATACTTCGGTGTCATCGCCAAAAATTCGGTGTTAACGCGTCCGAGTCGGTGTTAACGCCTCCGAGTCGGTGTTAACGCCTCCGAGTCGGTGTTAACGCCTCCGAGTCGGTGTTAACGCCTCCGAGTCGGTGTTAACGCCTCCGAGTCGGTGTTAAAGCGTCCTAGTCGGTGTTAACTAAGCTTCTGCGTCCCGTTATTTTTTTGGAACGATACGATACGATTTCTGAAATTTGCCTCGAATTAAACGATACGAGACGCTTCGACCAATAACGTTACGATATCGATACGATACGATACGATTTCGGGATCTCGACTGAAGCGGAAATTTTGCCTAGAGATAACATAGAATGATGAACTATACGCGACAGACAATATTAATAACTACATTAAAGAAATTCATTAAAAAAAAATATATAAATATTAAAAAATTTATAAATTTATAAAAATTTACCAAATTTAATTTTTTTTTACAACTTGAAATAAGTTTCATTTGTTAAGTTTCGGTACATCTATTTGTCTAAATTTAGACTCTAAATAAAATGCTACCGCCGATAGAAAGTATTTATTTACTTTATTTAGTGACGAGGCATGATAATGATGACAAACACGAGAAAGTGCCTCTATGCAAGAATTAAAAAAGTGAAAAAACCCAGCGTGTTTATTTATAGGCGATGGCGAATGCGGTTAGCAATAGCAAGAAAGAAGCTGAGAAAGTTTCGAATTCCAGCTGCAGACGATACGGGCTACGGCACTGTCGTGCACACTACAGGTGGCACACACATACTCACACACAACCAAGAATAT
This sequence comes from Erpobdella octoculata, assembly GCA_963978895.1. Lineage (NCBI taxonomy): Eukaryota > Metazoa > Annelida > Clitellata > Hirudinida > Erpobdellidae > Erpobdella > Erpobdella octoculata. The sequence goes on from OZ022244.1 coordinate 23,791,650, forward strand.
CATAGAGATTATAAAGATATATCTTAGATGAGCTACTATTACGGTCAATTACGGATATCGAAACACTAAAATAATCATTCCAATTCTATGTAACAAATTTGAAAAAATAAGTTTATCTAACAGACTAAACCAAAACATAAACATAGTGTAAGATGAAGATGATTCATCTTACGTATTTTCATAGTATTTGTTTATTTTATTTTATTATGTGTGCATATTTTGGTTGTGTTGAAACAATAGTCATTTATGTATGAATGTATCTGTGTGTATATGTGTGTATATGTGTGTATATATATGTATATATATATGTATATGTATGTATATATGTATATTTGTGCTCCTGTGACATTGTGTGTGCGTATAATTTTTGTATCATTAATGTATATATATGTATATGTGTGTTTGAGTGTATATATACATGGATGGATGTATGTATATGTATATGTATGTATATATATATGTATATATATATATATGTATATATATATAATTGGTATTGGTCCTTTTCCTTTTTGTGGTCCTCATTAAAAAAAAGAGTAAGGTTGTAGGTAGAAAAATTGGAATTATCAAAAGATTTGTCAGAACAGGGTTAACTTCTGCAATGTGAGATAAGTCAGTTTAGAGTCAAGAAAAGGATTATATTCAAGGAAGAATAATAAAGTTAAAATAAAATTCGAGAAATATTGTGTTATAAATAACTTCGACTTTAACGTTACGAATCGCTAGAAAGCATATTCCTCTACGTTTACATTGGTGACCTCGACGTATTTACGCATTTTCATCCGTAAATATATTTTCTGAAGTTGTTTGATCACAAGTGACCGAATTTTTTTTTCTTTTGTGAAAGATGTCTGACGAGAAATTCATTGCGATGGGACAGGCTCTCGGCTATTCCGGAGTGGATTTAAGGAGTTATGTCAAAGAGTTGAAGGATGAAGAAAGGGTTAAGAGAATGGAGGAACGGGAAGAAAAAAAGGCTCAGCAGGAGCGTGAAGATAAAATAGCACAACGGGAACGTGAAGATAAAATAGCACAACAAGAACAGGAACGTGAAGATAAAATAGCACAACGGGAACGTGAAGAACGAGAACTCCAACTTCAACAAGCTAAAGAAGAACGAGAACTCCAACAAGCTAAAGAAGAACGAGAACTCCAACAAGCTAAAGAAGAACGAGAACTTCAACTTCTACGTGAGCGCGAACAACGCCAACATGAATTGGAATTGAAGAAGCTGGAATTAGAGGCCCTAACGAAAAAAGAGCCAAAGGTAGAGGTAACAAAGATTCCTTATCCAAAGTTTTCTGAAGGTGATGACATCGACGCATTTTTGCTGAGATTTGAGTCATTGGCAAAAGCCAATGGTCACCCTCAGAAGGATTGGGGAATGCTTCTAGGGTCGTTGCTTAGTGCGAAGACTTTGGAAGTGTTTGGCCAACTTAGCGATAGTCAGATGCAGGACTACAGAACGGCAAAGGAGGCACTCCTTCGTCGTTTTGGGAAGTCAGCGGAAGACTATCGCATAATGTTTCGAGAGTCAAAGCCTGAACCGGAGGAGACCTGGGAACATTATCTAGTGCGGCTAGATAGCCACCTCAGGCGCTGGGTGGATCTCACGGGCAAACAAAACCTGTTGTTTTTGTTTCTGAAAGAGCAGTTTTTCGGAAAGTGCCCGGCGGGAATGGTCGAGTACTTGTTGGAGAAAGAGAGCAAAGATGTCAATGAGCTGTGCCTTTGGGTAAACAAGTACAGCCAAGCCCACCCAGAGAAGAGGTTGGCAAAATTGGACAGCAAAAGCAGGATTAGCGGAAATCGTGGTCAACCAGACTCTGACTCAGGAATGGTTGGACCACGCTGTTACAATTGCAATAAGCTGGGCCATATGGCAAAGGATTGTCGTCAGGCTAGTTCAAAAATTACTGACCGTCAGGAAAACAGAAGTGCAACGTGTAAGAACACAAACAGTACTTGTGCTGCAATGATTCTGGATGGCACGTTGGAAGAACTAGAGCTGAGCTGTGGTTGTAAGTTACCGGTCATTGCCGATGCCTGTCATCACAATGACGGAGAACTTAGCTTTGTATACGGATCGGTCAACGGGATACCGGTGAAGGCTTTAAGAGACATGGGCTGTACTTCGGTAGTTGTAAAAAAAGCCTTGGATCATCCTGATCAAATGACGGGAAGATCTAGACGCTGCATTCTGATGGATGGAACAATCCGCGTCGTCCCTACAGCTGTAGTTGAGATCAATACGGAGTACTTTAAAGGGACCACCGAAGTTGTCTGCATGGAAAATCTGATTTGCGACCTTATTTTAGGTAACGTAATCAAACGTGGTGCCCCACCCTCGACTCCAGAAGTAGTGGGAGCAGTTGCTGTTACTCGGCTTCAATCTTCAAAAAAGAATGAACAAGAGAAACAATTAAAAACGCCACTTCTACAGGATTTATTGTCTTCCGAGGAATTCGAGAAAAGTCAAAAAAAGGATATTTCATTGGCCAAATATTGGGAACAAGCCTATTCAGATAATGATCCAAGCCAGTCAATTGGTTTTGTGGTCAAGAAAAACCTATTATACAGAAGATTCAAAAAGGATCCTAATAGAGTTTTAAACCAACTAGTACTACCAGAAATGTGTATTAATAATGCGCTTTTACTAGCACATGATAGTGCTATGGGGGGTCATTTGGGTATCGAAAAAACCAAGAGTAGATTGTTACAGGTATTTTGGTTTCCTGGTTTGGGTGCTCGGGTTACAAGATATTGTAAATCTTGCGAGATTTGCCAAAAAACAATAGATAAAGGGAGGATAAGACCGGTGCCCTTGGGAAAGATGCCAATTATCCAGAGTCCTTTTCAACGGGTGGCAGTAGATCTTATCGGAGAAATCATTCCACCATCAAAAAGAGGTCATAAGTGGATATTAACTTGCATGGACTATGCCACTAGATATCCAGAAGCCATAGCTTTAAAAAATATCAGAGCTGAAACGGTCGCGGAAGCACTGGTGACAATCTTTTCAAGACTGGGGATTCCGAATGAGATTCTTAGTGACCAAGGGACACAGTTTATGTCGAATATATTACGAGAGACCAGTCGGTTATTGTCAATCAGACAGTTGACTACAACGCCATATCATCCTATGTGCAACGGACTTATTGAAAAGTTCAACGGCACTCTTAAAAAAATGCTAAAAAGAGTATGTGCGGAGCAGCCTCAAGAATGGGACAGATTCATTGACCCGTTGCTTTTTGCGTACAGATCTACAAAACAGGATAGCCTTCAATTTACCCCTTTTGAACTACTGTATGGGAGGAGTATCCGAGGACCTCTAAATATTATGCGGGAACTCTTAACAAATTCAGAAGATACGACGGAGGTTAAAGCCACTTACCAGTACGTTTTAGATTTAAAAAATCGTCTAGAAGAAACTTGCCGTATTGCCCATTTCGAACTCGAAAAAGCTCGAGAGTGTCAAAAAGTGCAATATGACCGTTTTACCAAAAAGCGATCTTTAAAACCGGGACAACAAGTGTTGATTTTAAAACCATCCTCAAATAATAAGTTATTAATGCAGTGGCAGGGTCCGTTTGAAGTTCTAGACAAATTGAATGAAGTAGACTATCGTATTGATCTAAAAGGAAAAAAAAAAGTATACCACATAAATATGCTGAAGGACTTTGTGGTGCGTAATTCTGATCAACAAAAAAAAAAAAAAATAATAATAAGGAAAGATTGGACAGTTCAACAATAGGTGGGGCAATGTTGTTGGAGGAGCAATCAGAACCAGAAGAAGGAGTCGACATAGAACTACTTGAAGTCCAAAACAAAGAAGAGTTGGAGGATATTCTTATTGATTCAAAATTAGACCCAAATCAAAAGCACAAGTTGCAGCAACTTCTGCATAGCTTCAAAAATATTTTTTCGACTGTGCCAAGTGTCACCCATCTAGGAGAACACGAGATGCATCTGACCTCTTCGGACCCTATTCGTCAAAAACCTTATCCTCTGCCGTTTGCTCTAAGAGAGAAATTGGATGAGGAAATTGACGATATGCTTAGAAATGGGATAATAGAAGCATCCAATTCTCCATTCGTGGCACCAGTGGTCATGGTTAAAAAGAATGACGGTACAACAAGAATCTGCTGCAACTATCGCAAAATTAATAAAGTGACAATTTTGGATGCAGTCCCGCAAGAAAATACGGAAGATATTCTGGTCCAACTAACCGGCTGTAAATATTTTTCAAAATTTGATTTGACAAAAGGCTATTGGCAGGTTCCGATGAGGCACGAAGATAAAAAGTACACGACTTTCGCAACTCATCGTGGTTTATATCAGTTTAATGTGATGCCTTTTGGATTGGTAAATGCTCCTGCTACATTTTGCAAAATAATGCGGAAGTTGTTAGAAGGGTGTCCCAATATCCATAACTACCTTGACGACGTGTTGATTTATACAGATTCTTGGGAAGCACATTTGGAAGCACTGAGTTTATTTTTTACAAAGGTGAAAGAAGGTAACTTGAAGGTTAAACCTTCAAAATGTCACATTGGTTACCAAGAAATAGAATTTTTGGGACATAAAATCAGTGGCCGGGGCGTAGAACCTTCGGAAAAACTTATCGAAAAAAATGGTAAAATCTCCGATACCAGCAACAAAAAAACAGGTACGATCTTTCCTTGGTTTAATTGGCTATTATAGGAAATTCATCCCACAGTTTGCCGAAGTTGCTTTCCCTTTAACGGAATTGGTAAAAAAAGGTTTGCCAAATAAAGTGATATGGGGTAATGCACAGCAGGCTGCTTTTGACAGACTGAAACATCATGTCTTAAGCAAACCAATACTTAGGATACCAGAATTGTCCAACGAATTCATCTTGCAAACAGATGCTTCTGATACAGGCATAGGAGCAGTGTTGTTCCAAAGGTGGAGTGATGGCAAATATCAGACGATGTTCCTCAGTCGGCAGTTGCTACCCAGAGAAAGACGCTATGCAACCATTGAAAAAGAATGCTTAGCAATTGTGTGGGCAATTCAAAAATGCCGCAAATACCTGTACGGTAGACCCTTTACTCTAGAGACTGATCATGAGCCTCTCAAATATCTTAACTCTTCGACGTACAGAAATGATCGCATTATGCGATGGGCATTAGCTCTTCAACCATATAGAATCAAAGTGAATTATATTAAAGGACAAGAAAATATTGGAGCTGATTTTCTGAGCAGGCAAGAATCCACCAAAGATAATACAAAAAAACACTTAGTGTTTTCTTCGGAAGAGGGGGGATATGTAAGATGAAGATGATTCATCTTACGTATTTTCATAGTATTTGTTTATTTTATTTTATTATGTGTGCATATTTTGGTTGTGTTGAAACAATAGTCATTTATGTATGAATGTATCTGTGTGTATATGTGTGTATATGTGTGTATATGTGTGTATATATATGTATATATATATGTATATGTATGTATATATGTATATTTGTGCTCCTGTGACATTGTGTGTGCGTATAATTTTTGTATCATTAATGTATATATATGTATATGTGTGTTTGAGTGTATATATACATGGATGGATGTATGTATATGTATATGTATATGTATGTATATATATATGTATATATATATATATATGTATATATATATATAATTGGTATTGGTCCTTTTCCTTTTTGTGGTCCTCAATAGAAAAAAGTAAGGTTGCAGGTAACTCCGCCTCGCTAATTGCGAGCCAGTCCCAAGCCTGGATAAAGGAGGAGGGACAGCTAAAAGGATCAAACTTAGATCCACGACAGGAAGCATTTAGGTGCTTCCTACATACAGCTATTTCAGTCTTAAAACACTTGGTGTAAAGGACTATAAACTATTATAAAAAAAAAAAAAAAAAAAAAAAAAAAAAAAAAAAAAAAAAAAAAAAAGGTTGCAGGTAGAAAAATTGGAATTATCAAAAGATTTGTCAGAACCGGGTTAACTTCTGCAAAGTGAGATAAGTCAGTTTAGAGTCAAGAAAAGGATTATATTCAAGGAAGAATAATAAAGTTAAAATAAAATTCGAGAAATATTGTGTTATAAATAACTTCGACTTTAACGTTACGAATCGCTAGAAAGCATATTCCTCTACGTTTACACATAGAATGATCATTACTATTACATTACTCATTATTCTCATTAATAATAATAGTCATCGATGTCAGCGAGTACGATTGCCTTGTAGGGCTTGTAATATCAGTAGTATGCAGAGCTCGACTAGCAGCCTAAGAGGAGCGTGGCTTTTTTGCTGCCAGTTCCCAGACTAAAAATAGTAAATAATGGGGCTACAGGCTGTCTGGAAAACCGAATTTAAAGTGGGGATGATAATAGTTATAAACTTCTGTCAATAGGTAGATTAATTAATCAATGTTGATGAATCAATTGCAAATATTCACAGTTGTGAGAATCGTTAATTAAATATGTATGACTTTCGTTATTTATTGGAAAATATTTTTAAAAAATCCCGATATTTTTCGGGATTTTAATCGAGAATGAAATTTTAAGTATCGCCAATTAATATCGATACGAGACTTCTTCCGCAGGCTCTATCGTTTCAATGGTGATACGGGAATCCCGTATCGTTTTGAAATCTCGATGTGAGAATCGTTAATTAAATATGTATGACTTTCGTTATTTATTGGAAAATATTTTTAAAAAATCCCGATATTTTTCGGGATTTTAATCGAGAATGAAATTTTAAGTATCGCCAATTAATATCGATACGAGACTTCTTCCGCAGGCTCTATCGTTTCAATGGTGATACGGGAATCCCGTATCGTTTTGAAATCTCGATGTGAGAATCGTTAATTAAATATGTATGACTTTCGTTATTTATTGGAAAATATTTTTAAAAAATCCCGATATTTTTCGGGATTTTAATCGAGAATGAAATTTTAAGTATCGCCAATTAATATCGATACGAGACTTCTTCCGCAGGCTCTATCGTTTCAATGGTGATACGGGAATCCCGTATCGTTTTGAAATCTCGATTGAATTCGAGATAACGATATCGGGACGCAGATGCTTAGTGTTAACGCGTCCGAGTCCTGTCTCTGTATTTAACTTACGAACTGATATGACTTAAAAGTGCTTTTTAATCGTTCAAGCGACTGTAAAAATGTCGCTTGGTGGCGCTTGCATTAGATAGTGATTATTTGAATAAGAACTCATTAAAAATACTATATTTTGTCCAAGATTTGACATTATAGAAATATCAACGTATTATAAAATATCTAGGCAAGTTGACTAATGGTGATAGTTGTATCTAGTAGTAATTTAATTTGTGATAGTTTTAGATGGAGTTGTTGATTGTTAGCAGCGAAAAATGAAAAGCATCTGTGTTTGTTGTAACAAAATTGTTGCCAAGAATGTTCGGGCATTGTCTTGCAACATGTGTAAACGGAGGACGCACCTGAAGTGTGACAAAACAGTTACTTTGTCACAATATCAAAAAGCTGCAAAGGGTTAGTAAATAGTCGTTTTATTGCAACTGAAGGCAATTGTTTATAAAAATGTTTTTCCTTAACAGGAGAAATTGATATCGCTTTCAAATGTAAAATGTGCGAGCAGCTGGTAGTGAAAAAAGACAAGTAGAAATATATAAAGGTGTAAAAAAGTTTATGGCACTACCATATTTGCCTCCTGGAGAAATCCATAATGTATTTGAGACCCTTGATCTAGAAACACGAATATACCAGCACTCAAAGTAAAATTTAGTTAAGATTAACGTTAAAATTTGTTGACTTGTTTTATATTTCCTTCTTATTTATAGACATTAGCGGACTACATAAAAAAAAACTTGGATTAAAGGAAAATACAAAATATCAGATTGGAGCGTCTACCAGAGAAACAGTAAGACCAACAACGACATTGAGGCGTGGCATAGTGCCCTCAACAACCTAGTAGAGCGCAAGTCGTTCTACGAAGTTGTTGATATTCTATTTACAAAAGCGTCGGCAATTCCAGTCGAAGAAACCTGTGCTGCAACAGGGCAACCGCTGAAGCAACACAAACCCTCAACACTGAAAAAAGATGAAAGGGTGTGGGAGCTCTGGATAGCTTTTGAAGAAAAGCACTTTGATATCCGGGCTCTCCACACCGAAGTTGTTGACTTACTAATTAAAAGGAATAAAATTTATTTCTGTCTACGTGTTTTTTGTTATAAATTGTTCTCAACGCGTATTAAAAAGTCCATGGTCTTGGTGTACTATGACCCTTTAATAACTACATAAATGAAACGATCGCCAGAGCTTTGTGGCCGGTTGTCAAACGATTTTCTTAGAGTCGCTAGATGGCAGGAAAACTACTTATACTTGATTTAAATAATTTTAATTGATTTAAGGCCTAATTAATGTCGGAAACATTCAATTCATGTATAGTCATCCAGAATAAAGCTTTACTGAAAGTTTTAGAGCCATAGGTCAAAAAGTTGGTGAAATTTTGTTGCTAACAAGACACCTTCGAGTCATATCAAGTTGCAGTTCAAATAGAAAGAAACTAATAACTAATCAGCCGCAACGAGTCGATGGAGTTCACCGACTGGTTGGCGTTGACACCGACTGGTTGGCGTTGACACCGACTGGTTGGCGTTGACACCGACTGGTTGGCGTTGACACCGACTGGTTGGCGTTGACACCGACTGGTTGGCGTTGACACCGACATTTCAAAAAGTGTCGGTGTGATCGCAAAAGTCGGTGTTAGTGATAGGAGCCAAGATCCCACTGTCATAGACCAGGACACTTATAACACAAGTTCAGTATATTTGTCTTTTAAATTTTAGAAAAGTTCAGAGAAGTTACTCTTGAAATGATTAAATTGCTTCTGAAATGATTGAATATTGTTTTCTCAGGTGGCTAAAGTCTATGCTGAAAGTTTCAAAGTTCTAAGTAATCTAAAAGTTGGTAAAAAATCAATTCAAAAATTTGACCACAGAGTGACAGAGAAGTCAAGTAAAATAAAATTGTGTAAAAAGAATGGAAGAATTATTCTGAAAAGGTGTACAAATGAAGAATTCAAATGAAAATAAAATTTTTATAAGGAAACATAATATTGATGAATTTAAACAAAATATAGATGTTTGACCACCTTTAGAGAAGAAGCTTGACTTTAAACATCATCATTATGAGATCATAAAAAACTATTGTTCTTTAACAACAAACTTAAAATAAAATATCAGACCAGCAACCAACCTCATACATACAGCTCAGATCAAGGTTACTCTTTGAGACGTTCAGTCGTAGGAATTGGTTCTCCGCCTGGAGTTTGACGTAGTTTTCCATTAACTTTGAAAGTTCGACTTTCTTTTTACTCAGAGCCTGGGCAAGTGCTCTGTTGTTGGCTCTCAATGTATTTCTCATGGATGTTGTATTTACTGAGAAGAAAGTTGATATAAATGATAAAAAAAGTGACAGAAATTTATATTGTGTCACCATAGCCACATAGCCATGTATGTTTTACCATAGCTGTTTATATATCATCATAGCTGTGTATGTGTCCAAATGGCGTATTGTACAATTACGCTACATATTGTACAATTATGCTACATATTGTACAATTATACTACATATTGTACAATTATGCTACATATTGTACAATTATGCTACATAATGTGTCTACATATTGTACAATGCTACCACATAATGTGTTTACATATTGTACAATTCTACGGCATAATGTGTCTTATCTACATATTGTACAAATCTACCCAAGGATATCTTGATATAACAACTGGATCTACAACCTACTCTAGTTGGCCTAGACAATTTGGCCAATTACTTCATAGTTACATCAAGATTTTTAGAAGTATGATATAACTACTGATGCATTTGAAGTTAGTTACATCAATTTATTTATAATCATGATATAATAGGCAATAGAACATTAGGCTTACTAGAGTAGGTTGTGGATCCAGTTGTTATATCAAGATATCCTTGATCTACCACATAATTAGTCTACATATTGCACAATTATGCTAGATAATGCATATTGTACAATTCTACCATATAATGTGTTTACACATTGTATAATTCTAACGCATAATATATCTACATATTACTTTTTTAAGATTTAGTATTTTATTTAATCACAAAGAGACATTGTCCACAAATGAAAACTCTGATAAAATAAAATAAATATTCATAGCCAATAGCATTGTACATTCTACTACATGACATGTCTACATAATGTACAATTTATCACACACTGTGTCTACATATTGTACAATTCTACCACATACTGTGTCTACATACTGTACAATTCTGCTTCAATTAATGGAAGAAGACAAAAACTCAGACAAACAGTGGTTGGATCGATGAAGGACTCGGCTGGTAGACTTCCATCTCGACTGATCTGACCTCGAACCTTTAGTGAACTCTGAAGTGTTCATTGTTCAGCTGGAAGATTTAATATTATTATCACATAAAGGTAGAAAATATCAGTATAATTTACTTTGCTGTGTATTAAGATCTAGGAGAAATTATAAGCAGGTATATTTTTTTAATTTGTCCAGGTTTAGGTAATCATGGAGAATAGGTGCTGAAATTATTTTTGGTGTTTTTAATTATTTTTTTAATATAAAATTAATATAATTAGAAACAGAATAAAATTACCAATCATATGATCCAAATAATTTATTGAAAATATAATTAAAGAAGAAGTTAATGACAGAAAACGGCAAGGTAGTAGGAAAAACTAGGTTCATAAACAGTGAACTAAGTAAAGGTGAAGCGAAATGAAATGTCAAATAAATTTATTGTGCGAGTTTTTATAAAACAATTTAAAAAAAGTTACTTATTTTTAAAAAAAAGTATGAATTAATTTGTGTGTCTTAATTGAAAACTATCGCGTTTAACATTCTATGAAGAACAGTTCGGACTTAAATAAACTTACATTTTTTCTGTAAATGATGTTATTTTGACTGCATGAATACTATTTTTCGTGTTACTTTTGCTAATAATTTTTTTTTAAGCGCTGTAAATATTTCTTGTCTGTGCTATAAATAGTCATTTCTGTTTGACTTCGCTATTCATAGTTTTTGTTGCTGTTCTCTTGCGCGTTTCGTGAGTTTTCCGAGAGAATTTTATTATTAAAAATTAATAAACTGCTTGGATCATTAAATTGGAATTATTATTGTGATTACAAATATATAATTATTATTACGGAAAAATAATTAAAAACACCGAAAATAATTTCTGCACCTATTCTCCATGATTACCCAGGTTTACACGTTTGAAAAAAAAATCTGATCCCGAAAACAATGGCACTGTAAAGCTAAACTAAAGCTTTACTGTTATATCTGCAATCTGCAATCAAGATGAAATCACAGTGAACAGCAGCCAAAAATAATCTCAGTAAAGTTCAGTTAACCATTTATTAAATTGATCCAGTAAATACTGAGTTTTGCATTTTCTTGTAAGCCCTCTTTTTGAGTACTTTTGACCCAAGTTTGCACATGGTTACAGAATTATTGGCTAGAGATTGGCCGGAGAGTTTAGCCTACGCATCTCAGCTATGCAACTGACTAATTTAGAATCTAAATTTTAGATTACCTACTTACATTATTTACAATGATTTTTTTTGTCTTGTTTACTATTTTATAAATTTGAATTACTTAAAAAGCTTAAAAAAACATTTTTTCAAAATTTGTTGTTCTATTCATTTATAATTTTATAAGTTCAACAAACAAACGCGCCGGTTAGTTAATAAGAGTCCACCTACATTTATGTTGTACACTACTATATACTATAGGAAATGGTTTTACTCTGCATAGTTCCCCTGGCAAAAGGAATCATGTCTCAGCACTACTAGTAAAACCTAGATTTGTTTTCCGTTTATTACGAAATCACGTTTCGGTGACTCGCTTCCTTCTGACTTGGTGGGGCAGTATACCCCTGCCAGCTAACAGGCTAACCGCTAACAGTAACACACAACAAGAATCGTATAATAAAATCAATAATTGATATGAAAACTAATTTTTAAAAATCCGCAAGCTAACAATGGCATGAATAGTAAATAATCCAGTATTTGATAAATGTGATTAAACATAAGACATTTGCAACTTCAAATTAAAACTTTTCGGATACCCAACGACAGAAAAACCATCAATACAAAATATAAACAAATTTCATTCAAACATTTAAGCGCCAATGAAATTTCCAAATGGTGATCTATTTTGAAATTAAATTCTTTGGACAAATTTGTTTGGATTTACATTATTTGATCAATTCAGTTTAACTTTTTTAGAATTAAGTAAAGTAATTTATCAGTAATCAGAACTTTTATGCCGAACTTTTTTTCTGGAACTCTTTTCCTGCATATCTTTTACTAAGTCTACTTCACTCACTGCTTTTCGTGGTCACAATACCAGTGGTGTAGCTAAGGTTTTCGTCACCCGGGGCAAAGTCTAAAGAATGCGCCTCTTCCATAACCTCTTTTGCTTTATATATATGTATATATATACATATATATAATTTGGCACTTATTTAGTTTCGTACGCTAGGGGGTGGTTGCTATAGAAATGGCACAGTGTACATTTTAATTAAAGTTCGGTTATTGCTCTTGCGTTTTAGGGTACTATAACTTGTTTTTCTAAAAATGTTGAATGAAGAGTTTTCTAGAAATGAACCTTCGATTGACTCAGATATAAGGGATGAAAGAATTACTGCCAGGAGGATTAGAATCGAGCGACGAAAAGAAGTGGATAAAAAGTAATACTACCATGAATTATGGACAATTTTTTAGAATAGACAAAACAATTAGAAATTGTGTCTTACTTATTGTAATGATTTTAAATTAGAGCTAACTTTCAAGCCAACGAAGCTGAAGTAGAGAAATTAAAAGAGGAAATTAGCAACACCAGGAAACAGCTTAAAGAAAGTCACAAACTGCTGGTGAAATTAAGAAGTGAAGGAATTGACATTGTAACTAATGTGAAAACTGATGGAGATGGAGTTGAAATAGAGCGTAGAGCCACAGAAGAAGAGGCAAACAAGCTGAGGTTTCTGTACTTAACATTTCAAATTGTTACTTCAAAAAGATACAATTAATTAATTGATTTGTTTGCTTATTGCACAACTATTTGAATATATAATAAGCTCATTTGTTTTCAATTATTCCATATCTTGCATTAAATTGATTAAATTGGTCAAGTCTGCTTTTTATCCTAAGCTTGACCAATTAAATAAAAACTAAATTAAAATAAACATTATTTTTGTGTCTCGGGTTATAGTAAAGTTCAGTACATTTTTTTTTGAATCCAACATAAATAAGGTAGACTAAACTGTGTAATTTGTATGCTTGACCTGAGCCTGGCTTTCATATAAATTGAAACAACTAAGTAATGTTTTAAAGTGACAACATTTTTTATGACTAGTTTTATAATAGATCATGGCTCAGATTTAAATGGCCTATACTATATTATAGAAAATTAATTAGATTAGACTAATTAGGAAACTATCGTTGTTCAGCATGGCTCCAGCTTTATAAAAATTGCATATTTTATTTTTTAAATAAGTGAACAAATTATAATACTCTACGTTCTGGACACTTAGTTCAATGACATCAGTTGTTTCTCTTTAAAAACTTATTTGTTTAGATTGGTGTTTTAATATTCTCACAATGGAAATGTTTGCTTTTGCTAAAGAAAACAGAATAATTTATTTTCTACTACAATATGAGATAGTTGATTTATTAGTTTAATTGATTATGCAGAAGGGAAAAAGTCCACCAAGAGAATGAAATAACCCTGGACAGGCTCGAGGAGGTTTATTGAAGTTTTCAGAATGGCTTTAATAAATTCTTATTTATGAAAAATGATATTAAATTTGAATAATTTGAATTTGATGTCAATGTGTCCTTGTAACGAATGTTTGTTGATATTTAAAAATAACAATTAAATATAAATTATTACTAGCTGAACCAGCAGTGGGAAGTGGCTCTCTCGAAGACTCTTGCGTATGATTTGAACGAAGTTTGAATTAATATTTTTATTTTCGTGAATTAATTTAAATATTTTCTGTTACTAAATGAATCATTTAATTTTTTAGATGCTTCAAATACAGAAAAAAGCATGTGATCTTATTCTAGAGGACAAAAATAAACTTATATCTGAATTTCGAAATGTAAGTAAGCGATTGTTATATTTTTTAAATTATCCATTGTAATTTATATAACTGAAAATATAAAAAAAGTTATGATTAGTAGTTTTTTGTTAAAGGACTTGAAAGAGAAAGACAAGCAGTACGTTGAAGAGTTGAAAAGGCAGGCAGCTGATATTGAACTTCTCATAGAACGAATGAACAGCCAGGTACAGCTGTTGGCCAAGGCCTACAAAGTGGAACTAAAGCACATTGAAGTAAAGACATTTTTTCTGCAAATTTCTGCTAGTAAATATAATTTATGTTTTCAAACAATTCTAACATATTTCATATTCTTATAAATAAACATATAGAAGGCTTGTAAGCATTAAAATTTTTGAGGGTCCATTATAAAACTGTAAAATATTTTTAATAGATTTTTATGGTTATTTTGAACTAGTGTGAATATGATCTGGCTACAAATAAGTTATCTACATTAAATGAATCATTGTGAAAATGACAGAAAATATATCTATATAAATATTTTATTGTTTTATATGTACAAAATAATGAGAATATATTTTTGTTTATTTTATGTAAGAATAGAATGAATGCTCAAATTAAAATAAACATTAATACAATCAAAAAACGTTAAAATCCACAAAAGGCCATTTTCATTGAAGAAAGAAATTCCATGCTTGCTGAAATGAATGAAGAGTGGAAGAAATTACTGAAGGAGAGAAGACAGAAGGAGGATGATTACTTGAAGAACAGAGCGGAGCAAGTTGAACTTCATGAGAAACAGATCAACCAGCAGAGAACACACGATTCAGAAGAGTACAACAAAACTAAAATCAAACTCGAACAGGACATTCAGGTATTTCCTTGATAACTTTCAGTTATTCTTTTTACATTTTTTATAAGATGGGATGTAAAAACCTTTTATATTTTTAAAAATGTATGCCTCTGCCGATATTTTATTTGTTGATAATTTTGATACTTCAACATTAACTTTTACGACTTTTCTGAAATAAGACATTTTCTGCACAATGGAGACCTAACCTATTGTGTTTTTTGGTAAATCAGTTTAAATTGCACTCGTTATATTATCCAGTTTAGTTTCAATATCTGTTGATATGGTCACGGTCAAATATGTATTTATGATTTGTTTTCAGTTGGTGCAACAACAAATTCAAGAGATGAGAGCAACTTATCAGTTGAACCAGGAGAAGTTGGAGTACAATTTCCAGGTGTTGAGAAAGCGAGATGAAGAAAATCTTATAACTAAAAGTGTGCAGAAAAAACGAATAACACAGTAATGATGATTTAGTTTAAAAATGTTTAAAGACTGTTGAACAATATTACTTAGGATAAATAAATAAAAAAAAAAAATAAATAAATTAATTAATCATATCATGCACATTTTAAAGCATTTTTTGGTTAACCTAATTCATGACCATTTCCAAACCATTTGATGAGGCCTTAGTTTTTCTTGCTAAAGTGTTGCTTTACTAAAAGTTATATATAAGATCAATCAATCAAAATGAACTTATATAACACTTTTTTAAGGATATTTGTAAGTGAATCTGAAAAATTGTTTGACAGTCTTCATGATATCTTGACCAATCAGAAAAAGAAGAACATTCAACAAGAAGATTCTTATGCAATGGAAAACATACATCTGACTCAAGAATTTGAGCATCTTGTTGCTAGATATGAAAATTTCTTGAAGAAATCCAAGTAAAATTCAAATAAAACTTTTGTGTGACTTTCTTGTGATTTATTAATGAAGCTATTGTCATACATTTATGAGAATAGAGTTTTAATTATGCTAGGGAGAGGAGGGGTGAACAAAAAACATTTTTTATATTTCAATAGGGGGCATAAATAAACTCTATGATTATTATTGCTAATTTTAGAAAATTAAAAACTTCTGTTAATTTTTTTAATTGTATTGATTTTTAAATAATTTTGTTATTAATACAGCTACCGATAAGATTATCATTTTATTGGTGTTGATAGTAATTATCTCGATGAATGTGCTAATTTTATTTTCTCATCAGTCTTCACCTTCTTTCTCATTCAGACTTACAATGGAGAATAATGCAAGCCAGTTTTCTTCATTGTGGATAATGAATGAAGAAGAGTGCAAGAAACTGGCCAAAAAACTTTTAAAAATTGATCAAATTCTCCACGAACAGCAACTCGGTCTCCCGTGGATTTCTCCTGATTTGTTTGTATTTGTTTATTGCTTCACGTGTGGTCAGTTTAAATTTATCAGTACAATTCAATAGAATGTTCATTGTGAAATGACCAACCCAAATTGAAAACGGTCAGCTTTGAACGTCTAATGTCATCCAAGTTCAAGAGAGAAAACAGTTTATCGAGCAATTTATTTTGTTCGTGATTAAAATTTGTGCTGTATTTACTTATTCTTAGCCACTGGTTAGCAAAGTTTTCCTACATTTTTGACACTATTCTTTTAAAAATCTTGCCAAAAGCAGAAATTTGATCTGATATTTTTTAATGTTTCTTTCTCTGGTTGCTTGGTCACATTAGCCGTTGGATTTTAAAACTAAAATAAATTAATTTGTTTTACTTATTTCAAAGACAATTTAAAACTTTGAGTTATTATTATAAAAAAACTTACTGTTTGTGTTTTTTAGAGAATTTATGGAAAACATTGGACCTATTGGTAAGAAAACAAGTTTGAATGTTAAAGGAAATCAATTGAATAAGAAGCACTTGGTGTCTGTTGGTTGTGGACCTGGTGAGTGAATGTGGTAATAATTTGTTTAACAATTAATTTATTGATATCAAGATAGCATTGGATTTAATTAGAAAAATTTTGTAGTTTTCTTTTGTTTGTTTTTTTAAGTCTTATAAATGTGAATTGTAGTTTTGAGGTTCCATGCTGATTTATTTATTCATATTTATTTATTGATGTTTGTAGTTTTTTATGCAATTAATGAACAAATAATCTGACATTTAGCAGAAGTAAACAAATCATCTCTGAGTTCGGGGAAGTTTAGTGAGCTGGTTACAAACGAAGTGGAAGAGAAAGCCGAAAAGATGCCATTTGAAGAAGATTATTTTTATGAGCCTATACAAGAAGTCGATAAGTGTCTCGATCGTGTTCCCAATCATCTGGTTAAACACATCTTCAAGCTTATCTGCAACGAAACGGTAAAAATGGTTTACTTTTTTGTTCTAGAAAAATCAATTATTCTGCCTCCTCATGTTGCTCATTAAATCTAGTTTTGTGTGAAAAAGCATAACACTTTAATGTAATTGAACTATTGAGTGGTCGTTTAAAAGTGAATTATTTGTTGATTAAAAATTGCAGTAATTTTTGTGGCATTGTGACAAATAATTTTTTTTTTAATTTCTAACTTTTTTATTTTCCAGGGTTTTTTGATTGAAGACAAGGTCTGGGAACTATTAAACACGTTAGAAATGAATGAACAGACTCTTATGAAATTGGATTCTGTTTTAGATGTAAGCAGATGAATCATGAAAATGACTTAAATAATAATTTTAAATATCTACTTAATGAAAGAATCTCATGACATCAGAAAGGGCAAAGAAAAATTGATTTTTGTGAGTTATGGATAAGATCAGGAACAACAGGCAGTGTACTATAAATTTTGTTAATGGATAAACTAATTTGGAGCACTATAGCTTTGAAAATATTGCATAAACGTGGCATATTATCCATTTTCTTTAACCTCTTTTTTATTTATTTAAAATATTAGGTAATGCAGATTAACAATGAAGAAGACATTAAGAATCTTTCGTTGTATTTTTTGAAGAAAAGCACCAAACACGAAGTAGGAAATTTATTTGTTATTTATATAGTTTGTTCTTCAAAAAAAAATTAATATTATAAAAGCCCTCCTCACTCACTGATTCTGTCACGCTATAAGATGGCGCTGCAATCGCATGAATTTTCAATCGATTTTTAACAAACTTCTAGACTAACTAGAGCTTTAAAACTTTCACCACTTATTTTTATCATTTAGAATATTAATATTCAATCATTTTTCATCTGATTTGATCTTTATTTCGATTAAATTATTTTAGTTTCAAAATGTATAAACAGGCGAATTAATTTCTCTTGAGCAAATTTATAAGCGAATTGAAAAGCGCTTTTTTAAAAAATTGTCAAATTTGAAAATAATAATAATAATAATAATAAAAACAAAATTCATGCGGTATTACTAATATTATTAATAATATCATTATTATTTGTAATAATTTGTCATTTAGAGTTAATATTTAAGGTTTAATTAGTATCTAGGACATAACTAATTTCAATGTAAATATATATATATAACTAATGATTAATATATAACTATTATTTCAGATACAATTAATGCTTAATAAATAACTATTTTTCAAGATAGAACAAATATTTTAAATATATCAAATGTTTCAGATGCTTTATAAAGATCAAGAAGTCAAGATAGTTGGAGGAGACGAGATTTCTTTAGAGCAAGATGAGATGAATTCAGTCGCGACAAGAGATAGCAAGTACATCACACCTTATCCCTCTTATACAAAACTGACAAGTACTTATGAAGGAGCTCACGTCTTCGAGCCTTCAGAGGCACAAATAGGCGACGTAACCGGTGACGAAGTATTTATCCATCCTAATGATGTTCTGCTTGCTCTTAAGGCATTTGTAGCCGATCATCAAACAAAAAGGTTTATTTTAAATTAAATTTGATAAAACGTAAACTTCTGAAATTACCCGCATTAAAGACTTTAACATTAAGCAGTACTATCAAAAATTTACAACTTCTCTCCAACAATTTAGGAGGTCAAATCCTATTATTCCTAGTCAAGGGTGTAACGATCAACCAATACCTGATACTAATATGACTAAAACAATGACAAAAAATTATTCAGTCTATGTAATCAATTTATCTATATTATTTTCTGTGAGCCATATAACATAAATATACTTCATGTTAATCATATTAATTCATATAAGTCTATTTAAAAATTTCTTATTAGTAAACCATGCAGTGTGCGAATGAACACTGCAGATTACAGCGAATTTGAGATGAAAATCGAAGATGTTGAGATCTGCAAAAAAGAGCCTGCCAAAGATATCATGGAGAATACGATGACATCCCTGCCTAAACCAAATATTAAAGATATTCTAACCAAGCATGAGCTGTAATATGCATGTAATTGGTTCAAAAGTTAAAATTAACAGCTTCAGTTTTTCATGTTGCAATTCTAACAAAATGATGCTGTTTTAACCCATAAATAAGGAAAATAGTTTTATTACTAACATCTTGTTGGAAATTTTGAGATGAAAAACTAATTTAGTAATACATTATTTCATTCCACTAAAACAAAACTCACTTAAACGAATATGGTGTTAAGGTGAAAAAGCATAAGGAGTGAAATGCTTAGTGTCCTTGAGTCTCATTGATAAACTTAAACAACTTATTAAGAAAATATTGCCTCACTTTATAATCATTAAGTGTTTCTGTCTTTTTTTATCTTGTTTCAGTCTTTTTGAAATCGATTTTCTTAAGCAGTTGCTAATGTCTCTAGATCTAATCATATTACTATTGATTATGTTGTTCTACAAGGTTCTAATCTTAGCCCTCTTCTCTACATTTTTAAACTGCCTTAAAATATATAATCCTTTTCTCTCATCTCATGTGTTGATGACTTCTATATTTATTGTAGCATTCCTCTATGAAAAGGACATATCTTGAAGTACTTCCATGCATTTACTTATAAATTTATTCTTTTAAAATTGGAAATAATCCTAGCTATATATTCACTTGTCCTTTTGTTAGGCTTTTCTCAATTATTTGTTGTTTAATCCATCACCATTGCTTCATAGCAAAGCCTCTTTGAGCCTCAGTAAAAGGTGTTATATAAATGTCATTCAATTGATTGAAAATTGTCATAAAGCAAACTGTTCGCAAATTTTTGTCTTTAAACTGATGGTACATTTAAAGGTTGTCCGCTTAGAATAAAACTGTTTTCTTTTCAACATCTAAATCTGATGAAATTTCTTATGTATAAAAGAAGTACTCTCTCTTACTAATTTTTTAAAATATATTTCAAACTAATAAAATAATTTCAGGATAAAAGCATATGACGAGTGTGACATACACGTGAACGACAGGGATGATACAGAAGATGCAAAGTACTGGATGAACTACCTACAAATCATCGACAACGAAAAACAAGCCCTGTGGGGCGCCATGGCCAAACACTTTGAAGATTATTAGTAAGTGGCAGATAAATTTTATCCTAATTTTTACTTGTACATTTTACTGATTGTCCATGACAGTAAAGTGCTCACCCGGAGATCTAAACTACTCGATGACAGAGCCGGTCTTATTGCTCAGAACAAAGAGCTCCAGGTCTTACTCCAGCACTGCATTTGCAAGGTGACAAAAGTTATTTATTGATCAGCATTTTTATTATTTATCATATTTAAAGATCTTTATTTATTTGTTTACAACAGACGGACGAGAAGTAACGGGATGCTGTTCCGAAAGAGAGGGGAGAAAAGCGACATTATTTAATCGTCAAAAACAATTTTTTTCCCTTTAAATTGAGTTTGCAGCGATTGTTTTTCATTTATTAGTTTTTTGGCCTCCCATGAAGGATGAAGTTTCTCTTTTGATTTGTTGTCTTTTTTACCTGGAACATAAATAAAGGGATTTAAATAAATAACAAGAAAGCATTAAAAATTTATAATACTGAAACCACTTGATAGACTTACTGTGCCTTTCATAGTTATTATCTATTTTATCTTTTGTGTGGAATTTGACATTTGGAATGGCAGGATGAAAACCAAATTCTTTATTGCTTTTTGAAGAATCGTTAAAATCTTTTTTATTATTACTTTTGTTTGGAGCATAGTTTCTCTTTTTGAAGTCACTTTTATGGTTGACATCGTTATCATAGTTTCTCTTTTTGAAGTCACTTTTATGGTTGACATCGTTATCATAGTTTCTCTTTTTGAAGTCACTTTTATAGCTGACATCAAACGGGCCATCGGCCTCGACATTGGCACACTCAGTTTCATCTTTACCTTCAAAAAATGCTATCTTTCTCTTTTTTATGTCCTTATTATTACCTTCTTCTGTATTTTTAGTTGCAGTGATGGTCAGTTCATCAGAAATGTTTCCATCAAGACAAACGTTTTGAATAAATCCACCCAAGCCAGACATTTCGGAAGTATATTCCACTTGTTCTGGCATTTCGACATCTGAAATTTCATCATCTTCCGCTTGTGTTGGTACTTCCTGGGTAGGACATGTCGATGTAGAAAGTATTTTTGATGAGAGCTTTTTCTTTTTTTCAATTCCAATTTCTTTGGGATTTTTTGACAAAACATCAGCTTCCTTTGTAGAAAGATCATCGTGAGACTTTTGTGGTGATGATTTTTTGATGAGATTTTTTGCTACAGATTTCCGTGGTTTCTTTTTCAAACGACGTGAAATATGGTCACTTATGAAGTTAGCTAAACTTTCCCAATCATCGTGCTTGCTTCTCCATTCACTAACTTTCTGGCTCATAATTTTGTGTTTTGCGATTCTTGAATAAGCATCAACTTGAGATGGATCCTGATGAAAATTACAATAAAAATATGAAAATTATAATAAAAAATATTAAAATAACAATAAAAATATTAAAATTACAATAAAAAAATGAAGATTACATTAAAAAAATTAATATTACAATAAACAAATATTAAAATTAAATATAACAAATAAATAATGAAAGTATCTTACTAGGAAGTAACTGTTAAAATTGTCAGGCTTGTACCTGAGACAAAACTTGATCAAGTTGTCAATCTCAGCATTCTGCAAGAAAAGATTAATATAGATATAAATATATACATGTATTTGTATGCCTAAATCGTTAAAATCAATAAAATCCTGCAATAATACATAAATCCAATGAACTTTACAGCTGAAGCTGTGTAAAAGAAAAGAAACCTTATCTACACGCACATAACTTAGATTTAAGGAGCGTTTACACAGGCAAAGATTCGCTGGCTCCAAATGTCAATGTCGTCAAAAGCTAGAAGAAATGCACGTGTAAACGCTCCCGCGCATGACATTCACATCTTGGCAGCCAAGATTTTGAATGTTGGTTGCCTTCCAACTTTCAATGTGCCAAGTGAATAATGCGCGAGACACATTACTTATTAGACTAATCCGCAAGACAAAAATAAATGTTTTTTATCAATTTTATTTTTTTTTTATTAAAACTGTATTTTATTTTTATAATAATTAATATTTAAAACTTCACTTGAGCGCTCTTCAATATTTCTCCTAAAATAGCATAGTTAAAGTCACTTTTAATAATTAAAATTTTTATTTTATTATGAAAATATAAGTTTTAAAATTTTTTCAAAATTTTGGAGTTGTATTTTAAATTTCTTTAGTTTTGAACGCGATTCTTTTCTTCTACTGTTTAAAGTTAATTGATGTCAAATTGAATACTAAATAAGTTGTTAAATTTTTTATAATTAAAATTTATAGTAAAAGTTTTTTTTTTAATACATTTTTGCGAAATAAACTTGAGCAAAAATAGCAAAACGCACCCAGCACGCAATATTGACAGATATAGCCCCAACAAAATGCGTATTGAAATTTTCTCGTGTAAACTCTCACTGTCGCAAAGATGCCCCGACATTGACATTTGGCGCTAGCGAATCTTTGCCTGTGTAAACGCGCCTTTAAGGAATGGACTATGCAACTGCATAAGCATTTTTGCATATTGTTTAATTGTTACTACATCTCTACAAGTTATAAAACAAAGTTTTTTTTACATGATTGTCTTGTTGCCCTGCTAACAGGAGAGGGCATCAAACTCATGCTTCAATTGCATTCTCAATTGGTAATTTGACTCTTTATATATTTTTATACTATACAAATATAAATATATGTGTATATTTTACTATACTTTAAAAAATAAATATATGTGTATATTATTATACTATAAACAAATGAACATATGTGAATTGTGTATGTAATATAAAGAAATGAATGTCATCAGAATAAAAAACCTTCAATATGGAGATATGATTCAAACATCTTGCAGCTTTCTTATTGTTCTTTTCACTTTGAGACTCATCAGCTCTTGATTGAAATAATAATAAAAAAATTTATTTTTATTCATAAAACTCTTTGAACCGAATAAACTTCAATTGCAAAATTACTTTTTAGATTTTAGTTGTTTGATTTTCCTAGTCAGTTTTTGGATGACTTGTGTTTTGCTCTTCTTGGCAGGTTGCCTCAACTTTACAACCTGATTCATAACATTAATAAAATTATTTTAAAATCAAAAGAACATTAATAAAGAGGATCTTTAAGAAATAGTTTTAATTCAGAAATTAAATCTATAAAGAAATATTAAAAAATGACAAATTCTAAACATTAAAAATATTTCTATGCACAAAAATACAATTTGTTCAAATATATGTAATTTTGGAATAAAGAATGAAACACCAGTTTTTTTATAACTTACTTCAGACGCAGAAATAATAAATGATAGAAAAGATAATGAAAGAAGAAAAATCTTTAAAAATAATTAATTAAAACGTGTTTTTAAAGTGAATTTTCAACTTATAAAACCAGCAGGACAATGAAATAGTTTGTTATGGGGATCTATTCTTGTTTGCACAAAAAGTGAAACATATACATTAAAACTTAAACAAATTAATTAATACATATTTGCTCTAATTAAGACTGTAGAGCCTAAAGAGTACTTTTATTTTTTGTTACTTTTTTCATCGCTTATAACATTCTCCGCTTACTGCACTAACCACTGAAGAACTTCCTTGGAAATATTTAACTGCTCAAGATTTAATAATTTTCCAATACAAACTTTTAATCCTGAACTATTGAGCAACATTGAATTTGTTTGTTGATTTTGGAAGCATCCGATCCTTTTACTTTACATTTAATAAATTTCTCGCTTTGTGATAAAGCGCCTTTTAGCTTAAAAACCGGAAGCATACTAACTACCAATTAGCTCTTATGTCATTTCAAACTTTTCTTTTAAATTTCTAAAAAAAAATTGATTTAATATTTCCATCAATTCCTTTTCTGCTTGAAAACATAGGTTAAATTTTCTTTTTCTTTATAAATGCCAGTGTGTTACTCTGCAAATCATTGTTTAACTTTGAGGCTTTGACAGATATCCTCTCGAAGTAGCAATGAGGAGTTTTCCATTACAAAACTTCTTCAAAACCTGTTACTGTGGTAGTTTAATACTACATTTAATAGGTAAATATTTTGCATAAGTTTTACGGAAAATTGTCAAAATTATTTACTCCCCCAAAGTGAAAGATTACCAAAAAAGGATTGCTCCCATGAATTTGACGTCAACATTTCTGTCATTGTTTTACTTTTAGTCTCTTTTAGAGAACGTATATATTGTATTAAATTATCTTTTTTGTTTCTCATTTTAAAATACGTGCTTATTTAGCTAATTTGTAGTCACTTTTCATAGTGTTTCTAACTGAGAATGTATTATTACTGAGTAATTACTCTGCCGAACCTAATAATGACCCATCTAAAAACGTTATAACTATTACCAAGGGAGTAGGCGCCGGTAGCCGGGGCAATAAGTGGTAAAATTGCTGTAGTGCCGGCAGTTTTGCCAAAACAATTGATTCTTCTAAGCTTCTGCGTCCCGTTATTTTTTTGGAACGATACGATACGATACGATTTCTGAAATTTGCCTCGAATTAAACGATACGATACGAGACGCCTCGAACAATAACGATACGATATCGGGATCTCGACTGAAGTGGAAATTCATTGAAAAAAATTAATAAATATTAAAAAATTTATAAAAATTTACCAAATTTAATTTTTTTTACAACTTGAAATAAGTTTAATTTCCTTAGTTTTGGTACATATATTTTTCTAAATTTAGATTCTAAATAAAACACTACCGCCGATAGTAAGTATTTATTTACTTTATTTAGTACGCATTATGCGGTAGTTTATCAATTTAATTAAATGATTTTACTTGCCGATGAAAAAAAAATTAAAATTATTTTTTCAAGTAATTGAAAAGTAGAAAACCTTCTAGCACACCAAAAGAACGACATTTTTAGGCAATTCAATAGTGAAAGTGGAAAAACCAATGGAGATAGAAATAGATTGCAGATTACTGAGATTGAGATTACTAGATTACTAAGATTAAATTAAAATGATACTGTTTCCCGCAGTCTTTGCATCTGGCAAGATTTACTTCTACATCCTTGTCATTGACTTTCTGCGTGACCGTCTCTTCCTCAAAGTACTCCCAGATTTGACCCCGGTGACGCGGCATGATAATGATGACAAACACGAGAAAGTGCCTCTATGCAAGAATTAAGAAAGTGAAAAAAAACCCAGCGTGTTTATTTATAGGCGATGGCGAATGCGGTTAGCAATAGCAAGAAAGAAGCTGAGAAAGTTTCGAATTCCAGCTGCATACGATACGGGCTACGGCACTGTCGTGCACACTACAGGCGGCACACACATACTCACACACAACCAAGAATATCATCGAGATTATAAAGATATATCTTAGATGAGCTACTATTACGGTCAATTACGGATATCGAAACACTAAAATAATCATTCCAATTCTATGTAACAAATTTGAAAAAATAAGTTTATAAAACAGACTAAACCAAAACATAAACATAGAATGATCATTACTATTACATTACTCATTATTCTCATTAATAATAATAGTCAGCGAGTACGATTGCCTTGTAGGGCTTGTAGTATCAGTAGTATGCAAAGCTCGACTAGCAGCCTAAGAGGAGCGTGGCTTTATTGCTGCCAGTTCCCAGACTAAAAATAGTAAATAATGGGGCTACAGGCTGTCTGGAAAACCGAATTTAAAGTGGGGATGATAATAGTTATAAACTTCTGTCAATAGGTAGATTAATTAATCAATGTTGGTGAATCAATTGCAAATATTCACAGTTGTGACAATCGTTAATTAAATATGTATGACTTTCGTTATTTATTGGAAAATATTTGTTAAAAATCTCGATATTTTTCGGGATTTTAATCGGGAATGAAATTTTAAGTATCGCTAATTATATAGATACGAGACTTCTTCCGCAGGCTGTATCGTTTCAATGGCGATACGGGATCTCCCGTATCGTTTTGAAATCTCGATTGAATTCGAGATAACGATATCGGGACGCAGATGCTTCGATCAATTAATAAGGATGTACATATTTTCTAAAGGGTTAGGGATAGGGGTATGGTTAGGGTTTAATTTTGGTAAAGTTATAGTATAGCGTCATCGGCCGATTTCTATAAAAACACGGTTTAAAAAACTGTTTAATATAATAAGCTCAAAACATTATCAGAACATACTACGAAAACGTTTTTTACAGAAAAACTTACTAAAAACCGACTTAAAGCAAAAATATCCAAAGGCAATGTTTATACGCGGAATAATACAATTCAAAGAATGAAAAGTAAGGAATAGTTAATATAAAAATAAAATAAAAATACAATATTAAAATAACAAATAAATGTTAAAGTGTTCAAAATAATTGTTTAATTATTTAATATGTAAATATTTTATCTCAGAACTGAATTTAGTATTCTTAGTACTCAATTTATTTTTTTGTTTTTAATCTGGTTTTGTGTGCACAGGGGCGGAATGTCCCCTGTTTTCATTAATAAACGAATACTACTAATACTAATATGCATCTTAAATTTTAAAAAATCAAAGTGCTGAGCAGAAATTTAACCATGACTAGCGGGGTACCCGGCCTTACCCGGGGTTTTTCTATCGTTTTTTTCTCTCGCTCCTGTTTCTCTTCCCGCTTACTCTTACGCTCCCGGTCGCTTTCCCGCTCCAGGTCACTTTTTTGCTCTCGATCGCTTTCTCGCTCATGCTTGCTCTCCTCTTCCTTGTCGCTTTCTCGTTCTCCACACAATTCTGGTACCAATCATGACCTCTAAAACTCAGAATTTCTGCTCCAAGAAATATGGTCGAAACCGTAATAAAGACAACCAAGCAACCAAGTACTTTTACATTGATAATATTTTATTTTTTCTTGGCGTTCGGCTCCTAATTTATTGTTCTTAATGTGTTTTTTTTATTTGTCTTAAGGCATATTGACAAAACCATCGCATTTAAAGAAACTGTTTCAGATATGGAGCGGGATACGCAACTCGTACTTCTAAAATGAACTATTATATTTCAAGTTTTAATTTCCATAATTTAAATTTTTAATTTCTTTTCCTCTAAATTGTCTATTTTTATTTTAAATGTGTTTAATTTTTATTTTCTTTATTCCCACTGTTCACTTCTATCGCTATTAACAAATAGATCAATTTTTAAATGTTCTAATGTGCTATAATTTCTGGGTTTTTTAAATTATTTATGTTGTAATATTGTAATTGGTCATTAGTTTTGTTTTAAATATCATATACGTTAAAAACCGGTCATTTTTCACCGAAATTGGCCCATGACGCTATACTAGAACTTTACCTCAATTTTAATACGGGACTGCCGGCGCAGTAGCAATTTTACTATTTTACCGAATATTTCCACGGCAAACCGCGGGGCAATAGCAGCGACCCTCTAAAAAAGTAGCACCGAACAAATTTTCAAACCTACCAAATTATTCAGATCTAAAACTGACATTGACGTTTTAAAATTGTCTGGAAGTCCAATCTCAGCCATTTTTAAGGCTTTATTTAATAAGGTTTAAAAAAGCAAGAAAAGCGATAATTGAATTTACGGCAACACCAGTCAATAAACATAGTAATGAAACAGCGTAGAAAACTTTCTATATGTACTTTTTAATTA
Source organism: Erpobdella octoculata (assembly GCA_963978895.1). NCBI lineage: Eukaryota > Metazoa > Annelida > Clitellata > Hirudinida > Erpobdellidae > Erpobdella > Erpobdella octoculata. The sequence goes on from OZ022244.1 coordinate 23,819,597, forward strand.
TTTTTATATAAAAAAATACAAACATCTATTTATGTAGGTATTATAAACTAATGTGCAAAAATTGTAAACACGTTAAAAAACTAGATACAAAACTATCAACGAATAGTTTTTACTGGGGAAACCTTTTAATATAACCACTTTCTCTTAGACCCTCTTATGTGTCTATTGAATCTTCTAGGTCTGTTTTTGTCTCTCTAACATGCAGTGTTCTTCAAGGCTCTATTCTTAGTCCTTTGCTTTTTATTCTTTACTAGCAGGGTACCCGGCGTTGCCCGGGGGTTTTTCTCTCTCGCTCCCGTTTCCTTCACCGTTTGCTCTCCCGCTCCCGATCTCTTTCCCGCTTAAGGTTGCATTCCCGCTCCCGGTCGCTTTTCTACTCAAGGTTGCCTTCCCACTCAAGGTTGCTTTCCCGCTCGCTCTTCAGTCCCCGCTCATTTTTCATATGATCTTCCACTGCTATTCATGCTTTCATTTTCTTTAAAGCACTCTTTTGCCCACAGGCGCATAGCCAGAGGGGGACCTAGATGAATGTTCCCTCCCTTGTTAGAAATTTTGACACTTTTTTTAGCTGATCAAGAAGGTATCTAGGTCAAGACAGGGGGCGTTTTTCCCAACACTATTTGCCTATGTTATTGTAGGAGGTGATATCTCTGCTAAATGATCTTTTTGCGAAAATGCCACTCGCCAGAAATTCTTGGCTACGCGCCTGTATGCCAAACGCTATTTTTTTCTCCTTTCTATGGAATACTCTTCCACATCCTCTCACTATATATGTCTTCATCTGTCATTTCTTTCCACCATGGGCACAAACTCGGGCCTCCAAACCGGTAGTTTGAGATGCCTCATTGTGTCAAGCCTGTAAGAAAACCTTACAAACAGAAAGATGTATATATAAATGATACTTTTTTTATTTCCACTCACAAATTTCTGTAGCATCTTTTACAAAATCTCAAATCACTGATTGCTTCTAAGTAACAATACAGAATTGGGTATAGGTTGTGGAATAAAAAGGTTAATGACACTAAAGTTGTAAAAAAAGGAAGACATTGAAAAAACTCATTGCAATCTTTTATTTGATTTTATATAAAAAAAATACATACAAATCATCATCATCATCATCATCATCATCATTTATTTTTGAAACGTCCCTATTCCACGCTATGCTAGGGTTGGACGTTTTTCCATATCAGGCCCCTCCACAAGTCACGATCCAGGGCAGACTGCCGCTTCAGGCCGAGCTCATCCATGTCTTTCTTCACACATTCCCACCAAGTCTTCCTACTTCTACCTTTACTTTTCACTCCTACAACATCCACATCTCTAATTGCCGAAACCCAATCATCTGCACTTTTGCGCTCCAAATGTCCAAACCACCTTAGTCTTCCACGTCTCACCACATCAGCCACACAAGGAACATTCAGAAGACTATACAAATCCACACTACGTGCACGATCATTCAACGAAACACCACACATCCATCTAACCATCATACGCTCTGCCCTTTCTAAACTTCTTAGATTCTCCACCTTCATAGACCATGTTTCAGTGCCATAAACAAGGACACTTTGAACACATGCCCTATACACCTTTCCTTTCACATGAAAGGATGCACCACGGGTGGTCAAGATAGGAGATAACTCTTTGAATTTAGCCCAGGCAGAACGCACTCTAGCTCTCACCGCCTCATCTACACCTCCTCCTGAACCTAATGTGTCACCTAGGTAACAGAACTTGGTCACACACTCCACCTTTACACCTGGCTCAACCTCAACCTCGCCCAACAACTCTTCCTGAACAGAACCACCAGCCACACAACTCTTACAACGGAAGCCAACAAGATCTTTCAAACTACCCAAGATGCCACTGCACCTTTTATGGACCCAACTCTTACAATCCACACAACAAATAGAATTGGAGCCAACACCTTTTCTGCATACACTGCATGGCCATTTACCCGACTTCTTCACCTGTCCCATTCCGGCCCGACACTTCATGATTTTTGTCTTACTCGCATTCACTCTAAGGCCTTTCGCTTCCATGCCAATTTTCCATATCCTTAACTTTTCCAGGAGAGAATCTTCTGTCTCAGCTAATAAAACAAGATCATCAGCATAGAGCAGTTCCATTGGCAAGCCTACCCTGAGCTCCCGTGATAAGGCCTCTAAAACAATGATAAACAACAATGGGCTGAGAACTGAACCCTGATGCACTCCAACCTTAACGCTGAAAGCATCACTCTCCTTCCCATTCACTCTCACCACTGTCGCTGCATCATCATACATAGTTCTTATCACGGAAACTAACCATTCATCCACACCTAGACATCTCAGAGCCCACCACACTATCTCACGAGGTACTCTATCAAATGCCTTTTCAAGATCAACAAAGGCCATCCACAGATCTTTGTTCTTGGCAAGATACTTTTCCTGCAGCTGACGAACTATGAAAATAGCATCGGTAGTACCTTTCCCCATCATGAAACCAAACTGCATACCATCAATTTTCACAATCTTCCTTACTCTTTTTTCAATCACCCTCTCTAAAACTTTCATTGCATGTTCTAATAGTTTAATGCCCCTGTATGAGCCACACGCTAATGCATCACCTTTACCCTTGTAGACATTCACCATCCAGCTCTTATTCCAGTCTACAGGGGTTTTACCATCCTTCACTACTGCATTGCACACTTCAGTCATCCACACTATACCAACAGCTCCAGCAGCTTTCAACATGTCTGCCACCACTCCTGAAGGTCCTGCTGCCTTGTTACGTTTCATCTTATGGATTGCATTACTAACTTCCAGAGTAGTTAACTTTTCACTAGGTCCACAAACAGGACTTACATGAGTTAGTCCATTTGCATCCCAAGTGAACTCCTCATTAGAAATTCTATCATAATGCGCTCTCCATACCTCCAACAACCTACTATCCTCAGCCACAACCTTACCTTCATGGTCTTTCACGCAGTTGGCCCCCACTACATCCCGGTTTTTACGCATTAGCTGCTTGGCTACCCTAAACACATTTCCTTTCCTGTCCTCCCTATCCAAATCTTCGCAAAAAGTCTTTCGTACAGCGTTCTTAGCATTAAAGATAGCTTTCTTAGCCATGCGTTTGGCCTGGTTGTAGCTCTCCTTGGTTGCTAGATTTTTCCCATGTTGCTGGCACTTCAACAAGTTAAATAGCCGACGTTTCTCTTTTACAAGGGCAGCAACCTCTTCATTCCACCACCATGTTTCCTTATGCCTACTAATACCTTTTGTAACCCCACACACAGCTACTGCTTCCTGAAGCAAACACTGCTTCAAATCATTCCAGATTTTCTCGACATCACCAAGACCATTCATCACCACAGCAGCTTTAGCTTGCACTCTTTCTTTGAAGATGCATTTCGTCTCTGTCTCTTTCAGCTTCCAAACCTTACATCTTTCTACAAATTTCACATTACATTTTTTCACCTTCTCATTCAGCTCCATAACACAAATAAGCAATTTGTGCTGTGGGATACATGCTTCACTTCGGATAATCTTAACGTCCCTAATAAATTTTCTCTCAGACTTTCTGACTAAAATGTAATCAACAACAGTCCGACACCCACCAGACTCATATGTTATCAACTTATTATCCTCCTTTTTAAACCAAGTGTTGGCGACAGCAAGGTTCAATGAATCAGCAAATTCTAATATCATCTCACCTTCCAGATTTCGCTTACCAAACCCACAACCACCATGAACACCTTCAAATCCATCAATACCAGTTCCCACATGTCCGTTAAAATCACCACAGATCAACAAATTCTCATCAACATTTATATCAGACACAACCTTAACCATCATAGCAAGAAATTCCTCTTTCTCCTCCATCGGCCGACCTACTTGCGGAGCATATATAGACAACAAGTTCAGCACCGACTTACCCACAATTACACGAAGCAATAACAATCTCTCACTCACACGCTTGACCTCCAACACTTTCTCAACCCATCTATCTGCTACCAGCATTCCTACACCATGAATTCCTTTCTCAGAACCCATCCAGAAAAACTTATACTCACCAAGTTTTCTGGCACCTTCACCTTTCCAGCCAGTCTCCTGAAGACAACAAAAATCTAAACATCGTCTTGCTGCCATATCAGCAACCTCACCATCTCTTCCCCTCATCGTTCCAACATTCACAGAGCCAATTCTCAAACAAACACTTGAACCCTCTAAATTCTTCTTCAGGCCCATAGCAAACTTTTCACTTCCGTCTAGGCCCAGAAAAGGAAGCGCGGACCTTGTTTGACCGGGCGACGTCCGAGCCGGCATGGAATTCTTTGTTTCGTAACCCATATGGAATTTGGAGCAAAGTTTTACCCGGATGCCCTTCCTGCGAACCTCCCTTTAGTCGCCTTTTACGACACGCATAGGAGGATACACGGTGGTTCTATTCTATCGGCCCGAACCACTAAGCCAATACAAATAACCTAAGAAAGTATTAAAAAAACAAACCAAGCATTATAATGAACATTTTTCACTCTGCAAAATCAAATATCTTCAAGTTCTTCAACAAGACTGTCAGCGAAAATCTTATTGGAAGGTTTTTCTTTCAGCAAATTCTGAACCAAAACATCAGGACTTTTTTCACCACCAAATTTCAAAACTTCTTCTTTGTAACGATTACCCATCGACTTGCTGAAGGGATCTTTCTTGAAGCATGTACTCCATATTTTTGAAGCTATTGCTCTTGAAGTAAGATAAGAATAATACTTGGCTCCATATCCAACAAAATGACCAAAACGTAAATGCCATGATGTTCCAGGAACACATTCAAAAAACTTAAACTTCTTTTGAATGTCAGAAACTACTTCTACAGTGCTTTTGTTCAATGGCTGAGGGCCATGCAATACTTGATCGACTTCTGAATACAAAATTTGAAGCGAGGTGTCAAGAGCTCTAAACAACTTTTTTGTTCTGAAAGATTTCTCGGCTAAATCATCGGGTATAACGTTCCCAGTTTTCCAATGTCTAGCAAAACTCTTCAAAACTGCTGGTTCAAGAGCAAAATATTCCATCAAAACTGATGGCACTTCAGCAAAGTCTGTGGGACATCTGGTACCTGTAACATGTTGATACCTTGTCCTACCAAGCATAGAATGCATTGCATGTCCAAACTCATGAAATAGATTTTCGAGCATTGATGGAGTCAACAGCGATGGAACATTGTTAGATGGAGAGGGCAAATTTAACATTAACACAACAATTGGTTTTTGATAGTGGTCACCCTTTTCTTTTCCACCCTGGATTGTGAAATGACAGTCTTGGTAGGGCTTGCCAGACCTCTCAAAAAAATCGCAATAAATATAACCAAGAATGCCATCAGTAGAATGCTTGACAGCAAGTTTATAAACATCATTTGACCAAACCTCACCACAGTTTGTCTCTTCAACTTCTAATGTAACGTCAAAAAGATTTGAAAATAAATTACTTAAACCTTCCATACATGCACCCAAAGGCAAATACGAAGTGATTTCTTTTGAATTAGACTGACAGGCTTGATTTTTTGCTACTGCACAGTAATGAGGAACATCCCAGGGTTCAATTCGTCCTTTGAAACCGTTTTGATTTTTAATTAATTGTAAAGCATTAAAGTCGGCCTTTGTTTTATCGTGAATGGCTTTAGAGAGCATGTCTAAAAACTCCATGACATTTTCTGGAGTTTTCATGAGCGTTCCTCTTAGTGCTCGGTGACCGTAAGTTTCAAAACCTGACAACGAAGCCATATTGTGCCTTGCAATTAGAAGATCGTCTAGCCTTTGGGTTTGTTGCTTGTTTGGATGCAAATAAATCTTGTAAGCAGCTTCTCTCACAAGTGGACTCGTACTTTCTGAGTGAAGACTATTGATTCTGACAGACTTTCCATTCCAGGAAAAAATGTTTTGTAAATGAAGAGGGATTTCATCTCTCTGCACTTCTGCAGGTTCGTGACAATTCTCCAGAAATAATCCCCCAAGCATGTGAATATTTTCATTTAATTGCACAAATAAATCTCTCTCTGACTTGGACAGGTGAACACCGCTTTGCTCAAAATCAAACAAAAACAAATCAGCAACTCTTTTGTCGGTTTCATCTAGCTCCACTACATCACCATTTATTGAAACATTCTTTAATGCCTTATATATATTTTGATTGGTATTTAAAACCTCCACAAGAGAGCTAACTGAAACGCATGCGTCATATGCACCTCTTCTGAAATTTTCATCTGGATGAGAAATTCTGATAAAATCCGCCATATCTGCAACTCTACATAGGGAATCTGAAAGCTGATCAAAGACTTGAACTAAAGGCCTTTGGCGATTTTCGGAACACGCCTCTCTGACAAGTTCTTCTGTTTCTGTCACAACCTGTTCTTTCAAGAGATAAAACCCAGTGTAATCTGTCAACTGAGGAATATTAAACAATCCAGCATTGGGTTTTCCAACATTTTTCAAAAATGAGTTTTTAGGTCTAGCATTAAATGCTGATCCTAATCTTGACCAGGTCCCCAAGTTGTTACAGACATTTGAATTGACGAGCGAGGCTACATTTAGAAAAGCTGGTCCTTTGAGCATGTCTGTTTTTGAAGTGCAATTGAAAAAAAAAACAAATAAACTGGTTGGAAATTCAATAAATTTAGGAGAACTGCTTCAAAGTAACATCTTTATTCAGCAGCTTGAGATGATTATCCTGGAAAACAAATGATAGATATCAATACTCTAACATCACTATTATGTAAACACATATTGCAATGAATAATAATACCAAAACTCATCTTTAGCTAAATTTGCAATTTTTATTATATTATATCTGACCGGGGGAAGGCCAGTAGTTGTAGGTACTCTTCTTTTTCTATAAAATTTCTAGAACTTCCTCCATATTTATTTAAAAACTTTTTTTTTTTGGAAAATCTTTTTGGGGATTAAACGGCCACCTCCCTCCCCAAAATTTTTGTTCTAAACCTTCATTCTGCCCCTACTTATTTTTCCATTTTTTTAAAACTTCGTCCATATTTATTTTTCCAGGATGTGTTAACGAGTAGCCACTTTGCATAATAGCCCCAGTCAGCCAGACTCGTATGTCCAATCGTATGCTCTAAAATGTTTGTTAACGTTGTGTTTTGCTGGGAGAAATTGGTAAACTGTCCGACATTTTATTCAATAACTTTTTCATTTATTAAGTTATGGATGCGAGAGTTACATCGTTGGATTTGAAATTGAATTATCTAAAAACACGCGTCTCGGATATTCCCATTGCAGCAGTTAAAAAAAAGTTATAATTTTTCAAAGAAGAGCTAAGGTTTATTTTATGCAATTTTCATTGTTTTCGGCTTATAACTTTTTTATTTGTTGAACTGAAAAAAACCAATTATAACATTAGATTCCATTTTTAAACCCCATCCAGCAATGTATAGAACAGCCCCAGTGCACAAAAAAAAATTCTTTTTTAATTTGCATGGCCAGCAATATTGCTAACTTCACACACGTTCAATAACAAATGGCTAGCGACAGTGCTTTACTGTGCACTGTCAATAGCCGATCGCCTTATTTTACAGTTTACAGTACGCGCACTGTCAAGCGATTCTACGTCGTATAATAATTTAACTACATTTAATTAGCAAACATTTTGCACGTGTTTTATGGAAACTAGCAAAAATAATTCATTGACTTAAACTAAAGTAAAAGATTAAAAAAAATGTTTAAAAAAAATTATCGTAATTACTTTCAAGAAAAATTCTGCAAAATAAATTATTACGATGGAGCAACTTAATTACGGGTTGTGTATGTGAAGGGAGTTTCAGATGGTCGCTGCTATTGCCCTGGCGGTTCGCGTGATTGCAATCGGTTAAATCGGCAGTCCCGTATTAAAATTAAACCCTAACCCTATCCCTACCCCTAACGCCCTAACCCTATCCTAGGTAGTCGCATGAAAATTTCAATTTTTTTTTAAATTTAACTAATATTTTTAAATAAAGGTACAAATTCTGAGTTTAAATATACTATATAGTGTGAAAAAAATTAAATTAATAAAGATATAGCGAATCAAAGATCGCCTACCGCCGTGGTAATAGTATTAACGGTTTCAGATCAGCCAGTCAACTTGTTGTAATTGTAAAAAGGTAGGCTACAGGCGGGCGCACACGAACAACAAATTTGAGCAATTTAGTTGCACAACTAAATTTCTTGAGCAACCTTTGTGCGCACACGCTTAGAGTAACAGTTGGTATTTTTTGTGGAAATTCTCTAATAAATTAATTGATTACATTAAATCAAAATCCGTCATAATTTTTTCTCGCAAGTTTTGTATTTTATTCGATAATCAAGTCATAAAACTTTGTGCAAATTACTAAAAATTTTTATTAAAATTTATCAAATTCATAACAGAATCGCTGGTTTATTCTATTTTTATATTTTTCTTATAAAAATAACTATTTTACTAATTACAGAAAGACTTGTGACTAAAAGTTGTCCAAAGTTTTCAAACGAATTTGAAAACTAAACTAGTTGGGCAACCGAGTTGACAACTTAAAAAGTTGCTCTACTCATGGCGCGCACACGAGCAATTTGGCTGCACAACTCGAGTTGCACAACTTAATTGCACAACTTAGTTTTAGTTAGTTGCTCGTGTGCGCCCGCCTTACCAAATTCGCCTCGAAATCTTATTTAATCAATGTTTTTACAAGCTGTTAACGGTGGATTTGAATAAAAAAAACTATATTATCTAACTTTTGAATATCTTAAATCGCTTGCAACGTTTTTTCCACCTTTCAAGAGAATTTTTATGAAACGCACCGACTACACTGCAACTTTAGTTATAAACATAAACACGATGAAAAGTTATGAAAGTGAGAAAAGAGAGTAATTTTATGCCAAGAATTTTGTAACCTATGTATGTAATTTTGAAACAAGTAATTACCGCAATTGTTATGAAAATACGTTATGTATTAAAAAACAGTTAAGGGCGCTGGTGGTATTCAGGGCGCAACTAGGAGGGGGAGGCTGGGGGTGCGCAAGCCTCTCCCAAGCCAAATCGGCATTTTTTCAAAATTTGATGAGTTTTTTTGGGTGTGGGGTGCTACATTTATTCATTACCTTAATTTTTTAACAATTGCTTTAACTGGTTTGAGACTGAGTTTGACTATCCTACCCATGTCTATGTAAACATAGCGTGTTCTCGAGGGTCCCCGTTTTTTCGATAAAATAGTTAATAATTAAGCTTTTTTCTCTATCGTTTCAAGTGGAACAATATTTTTAATTTTAGTCTCTACGTTAGTTTTGCTTTTTCCGCGTTTTCAACACATAGCACCGGAGATATTATCGCTCACCATGAGCATAATCAAATACAGCACTTCACAGTTACTCGACATTGGCTCCGCCGCGGCGCTTCGTGTCACAAAGACATTACGCAACACACTCTTCAAAAACAATATCTGGAAGCCAAAATCCAACAAAAGGACGATGCTCGCCGAATCTCGTGGAATTTTACGCTCCCTCAAAATGGGTGTGCTAAACACACGCTCCGCCGTACGCAAAGCGCCCTTGCTTCACGACACTATCTTTGACGATAATCTCGACTTCCTCTGTTTAAGTGAAACCTGGATAACATCTGATGCCCCAGAGGTAATCAAGCGAGACGTGGCTCCACCTGGATTTTCCGTCATCCACAAACACCGTGGATCGTATGAGGACAAAAGAGGTGGAGGGCTTGCCATCATTCACTGCAACAACCTCCTCTGCTCCCAGGTACCCACGGATCCAACGCATGAATTCGAGCATCTGGTAGCAAAAACATCCATCTCACAACAACATCTGCTCATAGCTGTTATCTACAGACCACCTGGTCACATCTCTCAGGTCTTCATTAACGAATTTTCTCATTTTATCGAATTAATATCTTCCATTGGTCACAAATTTATAATATGCGGCGACTTCAATGCACCCTCCTCTTCAACATCCATCGATCCAACTCTCCAAGAGTTGCTTGATGAACTCAACCTCATCCAGCAAGTCTCTGTACCAACCCACTCGAGAGGCAACATTCTCGACCTACTCATCTCTTGCAGCAGCACACCATACTTACTAACGGAAGTCAGCACACACAGTTTATCCTATTCCGATCACTACTTAGTCTCAACCATCATCACTCACTCAAAACCCATCATCAATCGCATCACCACCCATCATCGAAATTTAAAATCTATCGATTGGCTCGCCTTCAACAGAGACATAATCAACTCATCACTACTCGATCACAATAACCTCACAGCTGATGAGTATACCGAGCTCATGATAACAACCATGAAATGTTTACTCGACAAGTTTGCCCCTATCCGTATCAAGACGCTCAGGAAGGGTGTCACAAAGACCATCTTATCGGAAGACGCCACGAGTGCAAAAAGGCAAATGAGAAAGATGGAAAGGCTCTACAACAAGAACTCATCCCCTACAAACAAATTAGCTTACGACCAATCCAGAGAGCTGGCCAGAATTGCAGTACTTAACTCCAGAGTTGATTGCGTTCGACATGAATTGAGCTCTTCGGCCAATTCTCGCTCTCTTTGGCGCAATCTAAACAAGATTCTCCATACCACCACTGAACATAATAGACTCGATGACAACAGCTGCGAGACGCTTGTCAACTCCTTCAGTAACCATTTCATAAATAAAATAAGTAACATTCATCAAAATATAAAACAACGTTTGTCATCTCCTGCTCACTCACTTCCGTCATATGCAACCAGAGTCACGCCCTGTCACAACATGCATTCTCTCCAACCAATAACCGCATCTGACGTAAAGAAAATCATTAAAAGCTCATGCAACAAAACTTCTCCTCTTGACCCTTTCCCACATCAAGTTTTAATTAATTGCTCGGATACACTCTCCATCATCATATCTAACTTAATCAACCTTTCTTTTGAAGAAGGTCACTTTCCAAAGTCATTCAAAACAGCACAAGTCTTGCCACTCTTAAAAAAAACCCCATCTCGATACCTCTGACCCTGGTAACTTTCGCCCCATTTCCAACCTTTCTACCATCTCCAAAATCATTGAACGTGCCGCTCTAAAGCAACTCCAACCGCATATTACTTCCAACCCTAATTACTCTCCTTTCCAATCAGCGTACCGTTGCACCTTTTCCACTGAAACTGCTTTACTACACATCTTTGATCATGTCTTCCACTCTTGCGGCTCAAAAGAAGCCACTATGATTGCTGGACTTGACCTGTCTGCTGCCTTCGACACCATTGATCATTCCATCCTACTTCAACGACTAAAAGATGACTTCGGCATCGACGGCTTAGCCCTCTCCTGGTTAGCATCTTATCTCACTGGTCGCTCACAATTTGTTAAACTCGGAGATCACTCATCTCCTACTGTTCAGCTCACCCATGGTGTTCCTCAGGGCTCCGTCCTAGGGCCACTCCTTTTTACCTCCTATATATCTCCTATAGCCGATTTATTATCCTCCCACAATGTTGCTTACCACCAGTACGCCGATGACACACAGCTCTTCATACCCATCAGCCCCAAAGATCCCACTGACCTTTCTTCCAGAATCAATAGACTCACTTCATGCATACAGGCTGTAGAAACATGGTTCCTACATAACAATCTCCAGTTCAACACATCAAAAACCGAAGTATCCATCTTAGGCTCACATCATCTTATCAATTCGCTCTCTCATATCAAATCAATCAATCTTGACCATGATCTCGTTCATCTTTCACCATCCCTGAAAATACTTGGCGTCACTATGGATAATAAACTAACATTTTCTAATTACATCACTAGCGTCATCAAGTCTTGCAACCATCACCTGAGGGCCATACGCCACATCAGGCCATTTCTCACTATGGAGCTGGCTTCTACGCTTGTACGTTGCCTTCTCCTGTCTAGAATTGACTATTGCAATTCTCTCCTCTACAACATAACACAACAACAGTGCGCGCGACTTCAGCGGACCTTGAATAGGGCAGCCAGAATCGTCCTGAACGTCGATACTTCAAAAGGCACACGTCATCAATCCTCCGTCAATAATCTCATCCGTCTTCACTGGTTGCCCATAACTCACCGCATTTCGTTCAAGATCGCTCTCCTCACTCACAAAACACTCACTACTTCATCACCCCCATATCTTCGCACCCTACTCAAAATCCGGATAACTGGCAGATGTCTCCGCTCTTCTGCAGCTCCTCTCCTCCAGCAACATCACACCTCCAACAATATTTCAACGCGTGCCTTCCGTCATGCAGCGCCGTGTGTGTGGAATTCGCTACCTCCAGACATAAGGGCCACTGTGTCTACGGAACTCTTCAAAAAGAAACTAAAAACTTATTATTTTAAAATATTCTCGGGGACTTTTCGAAAGCGCCTCAGTTAATCTGGCGCTATATAAAAACACTTATTATTATTATTATTATTATCTTCAGTTTGCAGTCATTCTTTTTTCAATAATAAATTATTAGAGATACCAAAAGAAAAAAGACTGCACACTAAAGATAGTCAAAAAAAATTCGCCTGCGGGGGGCTTTCTTCCCTTTTTCAAACTTGAGCCCCCCCCAGCATTTTTTGTATGGTTGCGCCCCTGGTGGTATTGTGATAGAGGGTTTTATAAATCAATCAATTATCCCTTAATATAGCGCTATTTACGTGGCGTGCAATAGAGCTAGGTCATGAGCTGATCAAACAAGAATGTTTTTAGTCTACAAAAAAAACACCGAGTGACGTAGAGTTAGCAAGAGAAGGAAGAAAAAATTGGGACCAGAATGTCCGGGACAAAATGCTGTGGAGACAAAAAATCGTGAGGACAAAACAGCCGCCAAAATGTCGAGGACAAAATCAGAGGCAAAAAGTCACGACAATTAGTAGGTACTGTTTCTTTCTGATTGCTAAGAAGCTTGTTAATCTTATATACAAAAGGCATTGTTTGTATATTCAAGCATCAAATGAGAACCGCCCAACCGATTTTATTGAAATTTGGCAAACTTATGGGAGAAAACCAGCCGGTGGTTTGTGTGAAGTTTGGAAAAAATTTATTCATCCGTTGGTGTTTTATGGAAAAAAACCTTTTGGTCAGTGGTTCTAAGTTGTATATATATATATATATATATATATATATATATATATATATATATATATATATATATATATATATATATATATATATATATATATATATATATATATATATATATATATATATATATATATAAAACACCAACGCATTAACAAATTTTTTTCAAACTTGATACAAACCACCGCCTGATTATCTTACTTAAGTGTGAGCGAGAAAGCGACCAAGAGCGAGAAGGAAAATGACCAGGAATAGGCAAGCAAGCTGGAGCAGGAAATCGTAAAAGTGACCGACAGCGGGAAAGCGACCGTGAGCGGAAAGTGACCGGGAGGGGAATACGACCGGGAGCGGGATGCGACCGGGAGCGGGAAAACGACCGGGAGCGGGAAAGCGACCGGGAGCGGGAAAGGGAACGGGAAAGCAGCCGGGAGCGGGAAAGCATGCGGTGAAGGAAACGGGAGCAAGAAAGAAACACGATAGAAAAACCTCTAAAATCCCCGGACAACGCCGGGTAACCCAGCTAGTTTTATATAAATGTCAATTAAAATTAATCAAATCAAATTAATCAAGTTGACCGTTAAAGGTAAACGCAAAATTGACTAATATTCATCTACATAAAGCTTTGAAACGTTCAGAATAGAGGGCTGCGCGGGGACCAACTATTATCCTTATCCCCAACCATACCCGCAGGTTAAAACTTCATCTATAACCGTCTCCGGAACACTTCATCCCATCCCCAACCGTCCCCGAAACACTTCCTCCCCATCCCCAACCATCCCCGTGAAGTATCATCCCCATCCCCATCCTTATCGAGATTACGATGTAGATGTCGCTTCATCTGTGCTATTATGGCACTGTATGTTGCTGTAGCAGTCAGGCTTTTTGACAGCTGCAGTTTGGTTGGTACCACCAGGTGCAACGTTGATCGCTTATCTGTAGACAGACATTTAATCGCAATGTCAAAAGGATCCAGAACTTGGATGATTTCTTCCAGCAGCGATTCTTTGATGTCACAAAGAATCGGCAGTAGTTTTCTTTGCTGCTTTTCTTTAGACTTGTCGCCTAAGCTGATAACATGGATATCAGTTATATTCAACCAGAGGCGTGGATTGGGAGGGGCTGAGGGGGGCTCAAAATTTTTTGACCAAATAGAAAAAAATATCTTTTCTAGCTCACCTATGATTGAGTATTTAGATTAGTTGATAAAAGCAGTATTTTATTTATCATACTTTTTGAATTATATCTACCTTGTTATATTTCTGTCAATATTTTTCTATTAGTACCTTCGGTCCATCCGATCGAACTCGTATGAACTTTAGCCTCGTGTATCTGTCCTAGCTTGACGAACGATTAGCATATTCTTATCCTACCCGTTGCTTGAGTTTTCTTACCAAGATTGAGTATTTAGATTAGTTGATGAAAGCAATATTTATCATACTTGTTGATTAATATCCAGTTATTTTCCAATGTTTTAGTACCTTCAGTCTATTTGATCTTGATGATTTATTTAATGGACAATTTTGTAAAAATGAAAGAACGTCGTTACCCTTTGTTACATTCATAATTACGTTTTTTGTCGGCATTCAATATTGAATAAAAGTTTAATTTTTTTAAACCGTTTTTAACTAATATGATTTTTTACATGAAAATACAACATACAAAACATACAAGTGTATATTCCGATGGTCATTTTTGTTTGAAGATTCTCTGGGTTAAATTTGAAAAATCTTCGCCCCCCCTCAACATTTTGCTGAATCCACGCCTCTGTATTCAAGATCACAGAATTCAGTGTGGTGAGGATACTGTTCCACCGTGTCACAAAGTGTGGTCTCCAGCTTATTATTCAGTTTTGTTCGTTTCGCCAAAGTCACCAGTTACTTGCATGTCTCAATTTTTTTGGTTTTGAGATTTGCTTGAATAGTACTTTGATCAAAAGATTTTGGTCCTGCAATACCAAAAACACTAAAACGTTGAACGTAAGATTCGAAACTTGACTAAAAAATGGATTTTCGAAGCTTCAGAATTTTGAAAAATTCTGCGATACCGATATCACAATTTTTTTAAGTTTTACAAAGTTGTCAGATTTGCTTGAAAAGTGATTTAATCAAAGGATGTATGTCTTGCAATACCAATAAAAACGAAAACTTGAACGTGGGATCTGAAACTTGACAGAAAATTGGATTTTTCGAAATTTCAGAATTTTGAAAAAATCTGCGATACCTGTATCAAAATTTTTTCCAATTTTTTAAAGTTTTGAGAATTGCTTAAATAGTGCTTTGCTCGAAAGATTTAGGTCTTGCAATACCAAAAACACTAAAAGGTTGAACGTGGGATTCGAAACTTGACTAAAAAATGGATTTTTCGAAGGTTCAGAATTTTTATATATATTATAAAATATATATATATATAAATATATATTTTTATATATTTTATTTGATATAGAGTCAGATTAAAACTAGCAATAAAGAAATTTTGGCCCACAGAAAGAAGTTAGGGTTGAAACCAAATTGTGTTTTCTCCAAGAAATCGATGACCGGAGAAGGTTTTTTTTCCAAAAATTCTATAATTAAGGGTGGGTTATTTTCTTATAAAAATTTGATGAACGATGTCGGTAAAAGTTAATCGACCTTTTCTCAAAAAGATCGATTTCAAACTTTAATAGAATGCATTGTCATGAGGAACAAATTCTCAGCTTGATTTGAAGTTTGGGTGACTGCAGAGGCGTGGATTGAGGGGGGCTGAGGGGGGCCACGGCCCCCCTCAAGATTTTTCCACCAAATAGAAAATATATCTTTTCTAGCTCACCCATGAATGATTATTTAGATTAGTTGATAAAAACAGTATTTATTAAACTTTTTGAATTATATTTACTTATAATCTTCCTACGGCTAAAATTTTTCAATCTTTTAGTGCTTAGTTTCTCGCACTTCTTACTTTTCACATAATTATCTCTCCATCTTTTGTTTTTCTTCACTGGCTTCCTCTTAAATATTGGGTGATTTTTAAAATTTGCTTACTAATGTTTAAAATTAAGAATTGCTCTTCTCCATTCTGCCTAACTAATTTAATAAAAATCCCTCCTAAGTCTGGTCTTCAATCTTTTTCTCTTAGCCACTTTCGTATCTTTTCTGTTAAGCATTCTTTTACTAAACGCTCTTTTTCTTACTCTGGTCCTTTTCTATGGAACTCTCTTCCTACTTCTCTTACTATATCTACTTTTCTCTCTGTTTTCCGTCGGTGGTTTAAAACTTATCTGTTTAATAAGTTCGTGTCCGAGCGCTATTGAACGCCAAGGAACGCTATAGAAATTTAATCGATTGATTGATTGATTGCTTTCGGTTCATCCGATCGAATTCGTATGATATTTAGACTCGTGTATCTGTCCTAGCTTGAGGAAAAATTAGCATATGCTTATCCTACCCGGTTGCTTGAGCTTTCGTACCGAAATTTTTTCCATTCATTTTTAATTATTTTTATTAGCTCACACACGACTGAGTATTAAGATTAGTTGATGAAAGCAATATTTATCATACTTGTTGATTAATATGCAATTAGTTAAATCTCTGCTATTATTTTTCAATCTTTTATTAGTATTTTTAGTCTATGGACAATTTTGTAGAAATGAAAGAACGTCGATACCTTTTATGACATTCATAATTTAAACGCTTTTTGTCTGCTGAATGTTAATTTTGTTAAAACTGTTTTTCAACTAATATGATGATTTACATGAAAATACAACATACAAATGTATATTGGGATAGTCATTTTTGTTTGAAGTTTCTCTGGGTTGAAGTTAAAAAATCTTCGCCCCCCTCAACATTTCAACATTTTCCTGAATCCACGCCTCTGGGTGACTGGAAGTTAGTTACTCTTCACTTTCAAAGTTTTCAATTTCAAGGGATTTGTTAAAAATTGGTTTTTAAATAATGTTTGACAAATTTAAAGTGGCGTAAGTCCTAAAGGGCTTCAGGCTTCAAGGCCACTGAAACAGATGCGTCTTGAGTCTTTTCCTGAAGCCTTCAACTGTTGCTGCGGAGGTGACCTGTGGGGGAAGAGAATTTCATATTCTTGGGCCAGCAACCGCAAATCTTCTGTCTCCGACGCTCTTTGGTTTCCCCGCCGGCACGATGACTTGAGACGATGATGAGGATCTCAGTTTTTTTCGAGCCGGGATTTCCAGCACTCTTTTTAAACTAGATGCTAGATATGTGGGAGCTATATATTAAATCCTTATATTAACTTCATCGCCGGTTTTGCTTGCTTGCTTGAAAATATTTTCAAACCTTGAAAGTGAAAACTAACTAATTTTCCGTCATCCAATCGATCTGAAATTTGAAATATAAACTCGCTCCTCATTATAAGGCATTCTATTAAAAATTAAAAATTAAAAAAAAATTGTAATTAGAAATAATAATTATCTATGTTTTAAAACAAAAGCAAATCAAATACAAGTATATAGATGTTTAAATTTTAAATTTAAAAATTGTTGTTAAAAAATTTTTTGAAATAAACAAAAAGTCGGCAAATCCTGAAATATAAGGGATTGGTAAAAAAACGTGTTTTTAAGGCTTACTTGTTATGTATTCAAGTTTAAATTTGGTTCAGGTTTGGCTGTCATTAAGTTTTACCATCATTGGGCTCAAGTTCGGCACAATAAGCGTTCGTTTTTTGTTCGGAATAGTAAAATATCGGTTCGAAATCAAAAATGTGGGTTTGAGTTCGGTTCGAATCCTATCTTTAATATAGAGCCTACAAGCAACAGCGAGATCAGCCAAATTTAGTAGTAAACCGTGCTTTTGTTTTTTTAACGGTCATCATATAAAATTGCATTTCTAGGATGTGGAAACTATGAAAAAAAATTTAATAAACCGGAATAAAATTGTTTGCCTATACCAAAAAAAAGTTTAATTAAAAGGAATAAAAACAAGTAAATTAAAAACGAATTTTTAAAACCAATGCTCTTATATGTAATTAAAACACAAATAAAAATATCATCAAAAAGCATCGAATTTAAATATCTCAACTATTTTCATGAAAATTTCGTACACGCTTGAGAATCGCGGTCAGTGAGTGTGGTTCGTGTTAACTTGGTAAAATAGTCTGCCAGTCGGTTAGCGTTTTGTGGTCAAGAAAACCCTCAAGAAAACCCTCAAGAAAACCCTCAAGAAACCCCTCGATAAAATCCTCAAGAAAATTAACTAAATTAATTGACTTATTGTAAAACTAATAATTGAATATTGCATTGTCTTCTATCTTGAGCATGTATGCAAAATTTGAAAAAAATCTATCAACAGGAAGTGACTCAAAAATTGATTGCAAGATTTGAAACAGACAGAGAAACAGACAGAGAAACAGACAGAGAAACAGAGCCGACAAGTTAATAAAAGCATTGGTAAAAAAGAAAAAGATGTTTTGAAGTATTTTCTAAACACGATTTAAGTTGCATTGAAAACTGAACACAATTAGTAATTTTATAGCAATAATAACATAATTAATAATTTATGACTTTGCACACTTGTCACATCACTGGCGCGCAAGCAAGCAGCACCGTTGTGAGCCATTCCCGATTGCAGCAGAAGCAGAAACAGGAGCTTCCATTTCGTATATCCGGTAAATGCGGACAGATTTTTGAGCGTAGAAGCATGTTCAACATGGTGGAGGGCAATTATATCGTTTCGAGAACTCCTTCTGTGCTAAGGTCCAGCGTTGACGAATCGTTGAAGACTGTTAATACACAATCATGTGAAGTCTCTATTGCCAGTCTCATCAAAAGCTCGGAAAGTAAACAAACATTTATATTAAATTATTTTTATAGTTTCATTTCAATCGAAACTTGGACGTGATAGGCGAGTAAAGACTTTTATTTTAGAAGGGGAGAGAAGCGGTTTGACAAAGTAAAAAGCTACTTTTATTTAAACAATTCTTAGCGTATAATTGAGCTTTATGTCTGTGATTATACTATAATCAATACTTCTATTCTCTTGTTTAGCTTATTTGTTAATGGGTTACAAGTTTTAAACTGATGAAATAGCAATATTCTAAACACAATAAAATAAAAACAATATTACTATTACTTATAGGACCTAAAATCAAGTTTTTTGTCAACAAATTTTTAATAATTTCAAATTTGGTAGATTTTTGATTGATGCAAATCTATTTTTTTTGTATAAATAGCTAGCTCATTATTTTCTTATTAAGTTAACTACTCCACCCAATTTGATGCTCACGGAAAAATACAAAACTCAGGTATTCCAGATAAAGAGAGAGAGAGAGAGAGAGAGAGAGAGAGAGAATCAATAAAAAAAAAAAAACCCGATTAACGCTGTCTAACCCTGCTAGCATCTAAATTATATTATGGAATGTAGACAAAGCGGTACCCCCGTAACTAGACAAGTGTTAAGTTTGGCAAGTAGTTAAATATTTTAAGTGAATATTTTGAATTAAGGGTGGAATACAGGGGTGTTTCTTTTTATTGCAAAAAACCACGTAAAGCCAGTTAAATTATTAAAACAATAAGCTTAGGGTACAGAGTACATAATGTCCTCCATAATGTAATGTCATAATCTTTTTTGAATGAATAAATCTTGAATAAAAGTATATGTGTTAAAACATATAAATCTAACAAAAAATAAGAGATGAAACTTGTTTATCTCAACCCGTTTTGGACCCCACTTTTTACTAAACCTGTACCGTCCCTGATGAATTTACGTATTTTCATCAAAAAACATTACGTACGTACATTGTACATTTGTTTTATCTTGCACTGAAGAATGGATTAAAACACGAAGAGAAAGTAAATCAAAATCTGTTTGGTAACATCCAGAATCTTTGCTGGTCAAAAATGTCACACAGTCACACGGCATCTATGGGGATCATATTCCGCGGTGCAATAAAAAAATAACGAGCCCAGGTACTGAAAGAAAATTTAATAAAAAAAATATGTTGTCAACTTTCAGTGCTCATTAAAACGGAATCGAATTTTCACGAGGCATGTAGGACGAACGACACAGAGATGCTGAGAAAACTTCTCGCAGAGAATGAAGATGTGAACAGCAGGGACCAGGTTGGATGACAATAATTATTATTTTCCCAGATTCGCATTCGCATGAATAAAAAAATATAAATAAAACAAAACAACGCAATATTTTTATTTTCGTTTGTAAAAATTGAAGTATTATTTAATTGACCAGCTAGATAGAAGTGGTTTACATTACGCTGCTGCAAATGGACACTCTGAAGTTATGGAACATCTGCTGCTATCCGGAGCAGATTATGATGCATACGATAAAGCAAGTCTTGAAATCAATTACAACATTCGTTTTAGTCATTAATATTTATTAATGTATTTCAATGAAAAACTTGACCAAGTACCGTAAAACGGGGTGACTTTGCCCGTGCGGGTGACTTTGGCCCAACTTTTAAACGCATAAAAATATATTAAAAAAAATTTTTTTTTAAACTTTCGCTAGGTCACGCCATACATCACTACTATGCACACCTTTTTAGCATAATTGTTCATAGAAATATAATTTGTACTTTAAAATATAGGTTGATTTATTTTGGGCCAAAGTCACCCGCACGGGCAAAGTCACCCCGTTTTACGGTAATAGTAAACAACCGTACTATTTTATTGAATTTCTATTGTAACTCTCAAGTATCAGTTTATACCGACGTTTTAATGACACTAAAATTGGAAGATGTGTATCAGGTAATTTGCTGTCTTTCATTTTTACAGCACGGCATGACAGGACTTCTCTGGAGTGCATGGTTTGGGCATTCCAACATCATAATCCAACTCATGAAAAAAGGAGCTAATGTCTCACTCACAAACATCGTATTAAACTTTTTATTCAATTTTTTTTAATCTAACAAATTTTAGATTTAATTTTGAATTTACGAATTCTTTACAGCACGGAATGAATTTAGTACATTGTGCAGCGCAAAACAACCAAACGAAAGCCATTCAATTTATAAAAGACATTACAGATGAAAATTCTCAGTCAACTATTAAAGTAAGGCTTTTTTTTTACAAAATACATTAAAGTATTTTGCTGCAGAAATACTAAAATACTTTTTTAAACACTTGATACTGATACATCATTAACACGCATCACGAGTACATTTTAGCAAAAAAAGATAAAAAATGAAAATACAAAAATACTTTTAAATACGTATTTCAGATAAAATGTATTTGAAATACTTACCCTACACTGTCGGTGACAATGCTTTTTATTAAATTTTTAGATCGATTCGACAACATTTAAATAAATGAATAAAAAATTATTTGAAATTTTGAAAAATTACAAATTTTCGTCAGAGAAATAAAACCACCAGTTTTAAGTTCATTAAAAAAACAAAAATTAACTTTTCAAGTTAAGGATTTACAATATAAAAATTGTTTTTGTATGGTGATTTAAATGTTTCTTGTATTTTCAATCCTCACATAATTTCCACATGAGGTTATAAAAAAACTGTTAGTCGTCTGTAGTGAATGTTTTCCTATTTTATAGACCTATGATTATAAAAAGACAGTTTGCAGAAAAATTAAAAGCATCGAATTGCAAAATATAAAGAAAGGAATTTTGAAAAATGAAGTTTTTACGGTTCACTTAATGTAAATATATTTTTTACACACAAAGTGCCACCTTGTGTTTCGATCAAATCAGTCTTTTTATGTAGCGCTTATTTTCTAAGTTCTGAAATGTATAATTTTAAAGTTAAAATAACCAATTCAAGTCAATAATTTTTTTCCTAATTTTTCATCTGCAGAAAACATACGACTTGAACTTTGCCACAAAAAAAGAGCAGTCAGATTTTCACGATCGCATCAACGAAATAAGATTTAACATAAATGGAAAGAACAAGGTATTTTTTAAATGTTCATAGAAGCAAATTTTATTGTAGTTATAAAAATCGCTAACATCAGTTATTGATTTGTTTTTCAAGTCGGGGCAAACGGCTTTTCATTTGGCTGCAAAGTACGGAAACGAAGAAGTACTGAAATTGCTTGAGCCTCTAATAAGAGACATAAATGAACGAGATGTGGTATTTTTGTGCTTTTTGCTAAGTTTATTTGAAATTTGTTCATTGACTGTTTAAAGCTAAAACTATTATTAACTAGCTGATTATCGGTATTGCCCGGGTTTGTTTATTTTTGGTGTTTTTCTTTCTTCTTATTTTTTTTTGAGCCAGTGGAAAGTGCAATGAAAAAATCCTATATTATATAGCGAATATTGAAGATAGTCGAATCACGTCAAGCCCTGCATGAGTTGAGGAATTCTATAAGCTTTGCCTAAAAACAGGGGCGGTGATTCATGCTAAATATTCGGGAGACCATTTTCTGCTTTTCCTCCCGAGAGAGATGAAGAGAAGAGAAAGAGGAAATGAAAAAAGAGAGGAGCAAAAGATTAATATTAATTTTATTTTTAAAGAAGTTTAAAACGTTCAAAGAAATTAAGAAGTACCTATTTATCATTTCAGGAAGGAAACACAGCATTGTATCTAGCTGCCGAAAATAGCCATCCAAAAGCACTGCAGTTTCTCTTGAATCACGGAGCCGATGTTAACGCGGAGAATGTTGTAGGTAACATGTTTAAAAAAATGAGCAGATAAAAAACTGATTTCTTGAATTATTTCAAAGAAATTATCTACTCCTTTAATGGCTGGCTCAGTTCACAACGATTGTTCAATCGTCAACTGCCTGCTTCAATACAAAGCCAATGTAAATGCTAAAAATTCGGTAAAAAAGATATCATTTTTAACAATTAAATAAATAAATAATTTAATATTATTTCGATTAATTAACAATAGTAGCCAACAAGAAATATTTTTAAATAGTTTTGCCTTTATTATTCAAGATCTATGTTTCAAGTAATCTTCTGGGTTTTTTTTTAATTTTTATTATTTCTTCTATTCAACTTTTGCTAAAAATAAATAATTCAACATAAAAATCAACTCCAGTTAGGCAACACTCCACTCCATGTAGCTGCATCCGCTTCAAGTGCCGCTGTGATCAGAGCACTCATAAACAGCAATTGCGACATAAATGCCCAAAACAATGTTAGTAATTATTTTATTTAATTGTTAATTGGCGTTTTTTATTCATTTTAATTTGTCATTTTTATTACATGCTAGAGGCAACTGACCGCTCTGCACGTAGCTGTAGAAAAAGCATGTGTTGAAGTTGTTGACGTGCTGTTAAATGCTGGAGCGGATCTTGAAATACAGGAAAAGGTATTCAAAATTACATATTTTGCATTTGAGATAAAAAAATTAAACCAGTAATTTGAAAACTCTAAATTTTAAATATCTACACAAACGCGCCCTTCTGAAGAGCGGGAAAACTGCACTAGGACTGGCATCGCGTGGCAGTCTGATTGGAATCGTGGACATGATAATCAAAGCGGAACACGACCAGAGTTGCAACAAGGAGAATTTATCTAACAATACACAGTGTCATCTCCACCATCACTGTTTCTATAAAACTTCCTGTAATGCTTTCTACGGATCGACCGACGTGGCTCTCGACGTGAGAAGATTGTTTTACTCGATTATTATGCATATTTTTACAGATAAAATAGTTATTTGAACATATACAATCAAACAGACAAAAATCGAGTTTTAAGTTGTGGCTTCAATTTTTTTTAATCTCTGTGTTTGCAGACAGCAGAGAATACTTGTTATTCAAAAAATTCCAGTAGCAAACAAACTGGACACGAGGTGTCGGACTACTTAAAAAGTGTTTTTTGGAAACTTGCAACGAAACAGTTGAAACCAAATGACTGGAAAAAATTGGCAAAGCACTGGCAATTTACAGAAAACCATATAAAAGCCATCGAACACCAATATACAGGTCTGTCATCTTGTGTTGCAATAGCAAAACGATGTCTGCTATTTTTAATTAATAATAAAATAATATAAATTGCATAACATTTGAATTAAATAAAAAAAACATAGGAAACGAAAGTTACAAAGAGCATGGTTACAGATTACTTCTTATTTGGTATCAAAGTCTTGAAAAAAATGAAAATCCAATCAAAAAATTATTCGAAGGCTTGGTTGCTATTGGTCAACGCGAATTAGCTGGTATGAACATCATTTTCTTTTTAATTGATTTAAAATGAATATATTTAAGCAGTGAATTTTCTTTCTATGCCAACAGAACAAGTACGCCAGAGATGTAACATTGAAGTCGAGAAACCGTCCTTGCTGCCAAATTATTGCAAAGTTTCATAGGACGAACGTTGTTATTTTAAAACAGCAGTTTTTAAACTTTTGAGAGGCCCACTGTCCACACGTGGATTTAAACGATTTGGTGTAATTCAACAGAGTAAAACCGCTAAAGTGTGTCGCAAATGTTAAATTAATTATGTAAAATTGTAAATAATATAACATAAAAAAGATGGCATAAAATTTGTATAAGATGTAAGCAAATTTTCATTATTTATCTTTCACGTTGAAGATATTTGTTGAAAAGCATATGTTTTAGACTCTTTTATTTAAATTATCGAAGGTAGTTGCATTATAAACGTTTTTCTATCCTCTGCCCTCAGGAACGTCATTTTGGAGGAAAAGGGGCCGTTACCTTCTTTTTGACTTTTGTGTGGATTTCCCTGACGTAGTTTTGGGCCCCAAATAATTAAATTGGGGCCTCAAAAATGCCATCAGAAGTGTACAAAAAAAGCTTTTGAAGTTTGAGTGGTTTATTAAAGCAATAATTTTGGCTTTAATTTTTTTGTGCGGTCTTAGAATAAAATGACGACAAAGTTTTGAAGAACATGTACGAAGTATTGAATTGAATAGCTTTCCGTTTGTCTGTTTGTTTGTCTTATATATAAATCCTGACAGTTGGACCAATTTTAACAAAATATAGCATAGAGGTAGATTTAAAAAAAGAATTACATTTTTTAAAAATTTTTCAATATGTACGAACATCAAAGATTATTGCGTAACAAAATTAAAATTTAGTTAACAAAACAAAGTTTGAAGGTTTCAATCAAGCAACTTTAAAAAATCTATTTAAAAAAGTTGGAGGGAAAGGATCAAATAAAAAGAGCTGGAGCGAGTGGGATTAGAAAAGCAAGTGAGAGAAACGGGAGCAAAAGAAGAAAAACGATAGAAAAGTTCTAAAACCCCCAGTTAACCCCACTAGTCTATATAAATAACAAGTAAAGGAAAAACGAGTTATTCAACACAAACTTTCATTTCAAATACACTCGATGTTCAAATTAGGTTTTTTTAATTGAATCATGTATTGTCATCCAATATAAAGCTATGCTGAAAGTTTCAGCTTCCTAGCTAGTCAAAAAGCTGGTTAAATTTTACTTGCAAGATTTGCGTACAGAGAATGACACACTCACAAACAGATATTGTAACCTAAACAATTAAAGGAAAAAACGAGTTTTTTAACACAAACTTTTATTTCAATACACTCGATTTAGAAATACGAAAGATGTTCAAATTAATTTTTTTAATTGAATCATGTATTGTCATCCAATATAAAGCTATGCTAAAAGTTTCAGCTTCCTAGCTAGTCAAAAAGCTGGTTAAATTATACTTGTAAGATTTGCGTACAAAGAAAGCCACACACACAAACAGAGTCAACAGAGATTGTAACCTAAATAAAAGTTTGTAATAATAAAAGTTTGTAAAAATAAGTAGCTAAAATGTGTTACTAAGCTCAAAAACGGCTGGACCAAATGCTACAAAATTTTGTGACAACATGATACTCATTAAGGAGAAGTTTTTTTTATCTTTTTTTAATCATCTCATTATTTCATTTTTTATCAGCAAAAAATTCTTAGGCCAAAAGTTCCTTTGTACGAACATAAAAGATTATTGCGTGACCAAGTTCAAATTTAGTTTACGTAACAAAGTTTAAAGCAATTTTAACCAAATCTATTTTACGTTTTATGGGCAAAAAATATGAAGGAGAGGAAGGAAGGAAGGAAGCGGGAAAGCAAACGGGAGAACGAGCGAAAGAGCGAACGGGAATGGATAAGCGAGTGAGAGCGGTAGAACGAGCGGGAAAAGAAGAGGAAACGGGAGAGCAGGGAAGCAAACGGGGATGGAAACCAAAACAAGCGGATGCGGGAGAGCAGGCGGGAATGGAAACGGGAGAGAGCGGGACCGGAGAGGAAGTGGGGATGGAAACAGTAGCGATCCGAGAGAGAAAAACCTCTGAAAACCGTGGGCAACGCCGGGTAACCTCACTAGTTTATTATAAAGGGCAAATTAGCAAAAACGAAAAAGATCGAAATAAATAGAATTTGAAATAGTATAATAGTATCTGATTTCATTCAAGGATCGAACCGATTTTTTGATTGCGAAGATGATGGAAAACTTCATGGATGGATGTTATTTCAAATTCAACAATAACGTTGACGAATGAAGGTGTAATACAGATGAAATTGGAAAACATCGCTTTGTTGTAAAGTATATTAAATCTGTTTTAATTTTAAAAAGGCCGGGGTGTCAAATCATAATACTGCTTTGCATTTTGGTGTCAACCCCCGTGATAGTGTCATCCGGTGCGGTCCGCACCCTCCACTCGACGCCACTGAAGTGGGTCGTGTACGCCGTACAAATTCTATGATGAGTTTAAAATGTATGTTATTTATGTGCATAAAAAAAATATATGTAAAGCAATTTGCTAAAGTTTATTTATTAATAAATGATATTGTTAAAGAATAATAGGATATTACATTTTCTATAATTATTCTAGATTCTAGAGTTCGTCGGACAGTATATTGTGTTGTTGTCTTGTTGTTGTGTATTGTAATTTCATTGAGCGAGAATTGGGACGAACTTTGGAAATTCGGGTAGATTTGCGCTTTTTGCAGTAGTTTTTTTGTTTTATTTCTTATTTTAGTTTATGGCAATTATTTTTTTGGCAATTTCCTAGTATTGCATCATAGGTCAAGTTTGACAGGAATTATAACGTAAATAACAGTAAAAACCTCTAAATAAAAGAAAAAAAAGACTAGTTTTGACAGATAAGTCTACAAGATAATTAATCAATGGCATTTATATTATAAATTGCTCTTGCAGCTTAGTAGCTACCAGTAAAGATTTCTTATTATCAATAGCTCCTGACCTAGACCTAGAGTAAAATGTTTGAATAAGAAATTCCTATTTTTAGAAATTAGATACAAATAAAAATTTTGAACTTAAAACTTATATAATTAATTTTTTTTTAAATGTTAGAGATTTGTTAACCACTGCAGCTTGACAAGCAGTTTTATAAAACACGCCAGCAATTCCGATATGCTGTAATAAAAATAAAACAAAAAATTTGTTTAACTAATTTTTAAATATATTGAAACTAGCTGGGTGTCCGGCGTTGCCCAGGTTTTTTAGAGGTTTTTCTAATGCTTGTCTCTCTTGCTCCCGTTTCCTTCCCCGCTTGCTCTCCCGTTCCCGTCGCTTTTTCGCTCCCAGTCACTTTCTCTTTCCCGCTTGCTCTTTTGATCTCGGTCGCTTTCGCTTGCTTTCCCGCTCGCTCTTTCGCTCTCAGTTGCGTTTCCGCTTATGTATATATATATAGTTCCCGCTCTGCTCATTTTGTGACCGATTTTAATTTTTTTTCACTAAAACCTTCCTCCATTGACTCTCAAGCTTGCGTACAAATTTCATTATGATCGGATGAATGGTGTAGCAACGCATAAGTTATTTACACACACATAATCTTATTTATATATATATATATATATATATATATATATATATATATATATATATATATATATATAGATGATTTTTATTCAGAGATAATTTTCAACTCTGCTCTTCGATTTATTTAGAATTAACTAGTTTTAATGAATTTATATTTCACTTTTTAGGCAGTTGCACATACATTTAAACAATTTCCTCTTTTGATATATTCAAAAATAAAATGGAAATTGAAATAAAAATTTGTCAAAACTTTTTAAATATGTTTAATTTTTACCGAGATATATTGATTTGAAATTCGCGATTTACAATGGTACACTCCCAGCCTAAAGAGCTCAAAAGTTCAATCACGGCAGACGCACTTGGTTCGCATAACTCGCACAGCGTTTTAATAAGAGTATTGGGTCAGATTTACACTAATAGAATGACAACAAGATATATAGATTTATTATTTATAAATTTACAACGTACAACATATTTAATAAACAATTTAAAAAATCTATATCATTGTTTCAGTAGTTATATAGCAAAGTACGTCTGTCCATAAAGAAAAAGGGTCCTGAAAAATAAATGTGAGTTTAATTAATGAGTGTAACATAATAACACTTGTATTTGTAGTGAATAATTAATAAATTACTCAGATTATGTTTCACATAAAAGATCCCCAGATATCATATTGCTTATGATATTTTCTACTGACAAGTCACAATCCTCTGCATCTTCTTTTGCTATGCTCCAGTAGCAGGGAAAAATGAAATGAAAACTAAGTTCTTACAGCTATGGATTAAAAAGTTATGGAGAACTGAAAGCGCTACATTTATTAGTATCAAGAGCCTATTTGTTACCAGTTCAATACTGGTGTTTAGCACATTATCGTCTATCGATCAATTTTTAAATCAAAATATTGTGCAACAATGTCAACTTATGAATATTGAATATGTTAAAAAGGAAAAGATAAAGTTTATTATGAAATAGAACTAATAGTTTTTCAGTCAAAATATTTAATTTTTATGCTTCCTATTCTGTTGCCGATTTTATTAACCCGGTAAATCCATGGCTTTGTGTCAAAAACTGCCCATGACGCTATACTAGGATACTAGGAGATGACTATATTCCTGTTAAATGTAGATTCTTAGATCTGTGAAGTTTGTCTCAAAATATCCTATAGTAAAACTTGCAACTGCATTTTTATTTGATAAACCAAACTACTAGCATGACTTAAATAAAACTTTTATATTTAATTTATTTTATTTTATTATTGTAAAATAAAAAAGTTTTAAAAAAATTTTCCTCTAGGAAATTACTATGAATTTTTAATGTGATGAATAAATTATAAATAGATTAATGTTTTTTTTTTTTTCAAATTTGATTTTCCAGATATAATGGCAGACGATGTTGCAGATAATTGGGAGACGTTGCTTGATGGCCATGTAAGATGAATATCAGTTATTTTTTTTTCTTAAGTCATACTTCTGTATGGAATAATGGAATATTTTTCTTATATTCAATAACTAAAAATTATTCTGACAATGCAGAGAAATCACCAACTAGAGTTGACTGATATAACAATTGTGGTTTTTTAGAAAAATATTATTTAATTGCTAATGAGCAAAGTAAAATAAAAATTAAAGAAAATCAATGTTTTACATTTTCTGTTCTGGCTTATTATTTTCGTAGTATTGCAGATTTAAATCTCGTAGATTGAGTTTCTTGGTTGAAGCTCAGTCAATTCATAAAATTTAATAATTTTACATTCTATTTCATTGCTTAATATTGTTTTTGTAATTATAAAATAAAATTAAATTTTTAGGAATTGGATAAGCAGTTAAAGCTGCTGGAGAAAGCAGCTGAAGACAAGTTACAAGAGAGCCGCGTTGAACTGCCTTTTGTGGGCAGCAGTAGTCAGAATAATCTGATGGGACCTATGAGACCAGCTGTGAAAATTCTTAAACGGGAAACGGCACAAGATCTACAAAGTTCTCAAAAGTAATATGATGATGGTTTATTAAAGAATTTATTTATATTTAGTTTTGTAATCATGAATTTTCATCACATATTTGTTATTGTGTTTCAATTTATTTGTTAATGTTGTTATCATAATTCGTAAACATTAAGCATAACTTAAACCTAAACGTTATTTAAATTACTGTGAACTTTAGTTAATTCAGATCTTTATACAAGTATTGATAAAATTAATAAGTATACTGGGCATATCACATGAAAAAGAGTACAGTTTTCAAATGTTAAATAGCAAGAAATCTTCATAGTTGTTAAAAACAGATTTAAAATCATTTTTCAGACCATCGTCAACCGCAAAAGTTCGTACGCTCGAAGAAAGAGTTGCAGCTTATTCGGAAGCCAGAATGAGAATTCTTGGAGCTGCTGATAGCTCTTTGTCCGAATCTTCTGGCTTTGATAAGTAAGACAGATAGTAATTTATCCTCTTTTTAAATGCTTTTATTTAACTTCACTTGTCTCTCTGTTTGTTGTTTGTCTGTGGTAATCAAATCTTAGAGAGCGTAGAAAAAAAGAGGGGAGAGAGAGTGAATAATCTATATATATATATATATATATATATATATATATATAACTCAATTGAGTCAAATACCACTGACTGACTGGCTGACCCATCACGAAATCGCAAAAACCACTGAACGGATTGTAGTGAAATTTGGGACATATCTTTTAGGTGTCTTTTTAGGTATCTTTTAGTTCTAGGTGCTCATTAAGAAAGGGTTTTGAAAAGAGAAAATGAGCGCAAGTGAGAACGGGAATGGGAGAGCAAGTGTGAGTGAGAATGGGAGAGCAAGCACCTGAATTATTGAGATATAAACGGCTCAACTCAAAAGCATTTCTTTAAACAATTTATTTTTTATCTTTACTTGTTTAATTATTTCTTTGTTTTATTGTTTTTGAAAAAAAAGTTCTTGTATAGTGTAGATTCATGACAGGAGATTTAAATGCGGGGTTTTAAGCATTAAATTATTTTAATTAATTTTTTATTATAATGATTATATGAAACTGTAACATAGATTTTATATGCTGAATCCATCAACTTGATTGATGTCTTAAAGTACATTTATTGATATAAACAGTCAATCTCTTTTTCTCTAATATTTAGGTGTTGTTGTAAATAAAATTAATTGATTGAAGAATTTTTTATAAAAACTTTGTCACTTGTTCGATGTATGTTTTGTTTCGCTCTATTGTTTGAATGATACGCATCTTTTTCATTTCAGTCCGACGATTGATGCGGGATGTCCGAGTCAAATCATGACTAAAACATCGGACTCTTCAATCGGTCAAGATAATGATAAAAATAAAGGATCTTTTAAAGTTAGGTAGTTTTCAGGCAAGGACATCATTTGATCTTTTTTTAAATTTAAAATTCATTTATAACATAATAATAATTCATTAAATTTATGACTTGTCTGATGTTAAATCAACAAATGTATTTGCTTGGTTGTATCTTTTAAATTGGTTTCAACAATCAGTTAGATGATTAACTAGTGGCCACGTAAACATTCGTATGTTTACTGTAAATATAGTGCAGGGATGTGCTGTAACAATGGTTTTTATTTTATGTTAGAAGAGTACGATGTTGTAAATTATTTTTAGTATTATTTCACTGTTTTTCATGTTTCTGTGCTTGTTTGTTTGATTCTCTTATTTACATTTTTGTTATTATTTTTAGTTCTTGAAATTAAACTAAAGTTGAAAAGAATAACAACTTTATTACTCTTCATTTTTTGAACATTCATATTGTTTGAGTTTCATCAAAAGAATAAGTCATTTGAATGTCTTATTATTTGTCATGTGTCACATTAGTTGGAAATTTTTTGTTGTTGTAAATTTGGGCTTAAAAAATTGTAGATACTTTTTATGGAATATTTCTTGTTATTTGTATAATGAAATACTTTTTTTGTTAGAAAACCACAGAACTGCTGATTTGCAGAACATTCAGTATGACTTGATGATTGCTAATTGGTTTAAGTCGTGAACAAGTGAAATGAGTTATTTACTCTGTTACTTGGGCTTCATGTGTATGTTACAGTAGGACTTCTCTTATGCGACTTCTCTCTTGCCACACAAAATCGGTCGCAGAAGAGGGGAGAGCCTCTTAAGGTTGTGCGAAAATTTTGTTACGATTGGATGAATAGTGTAGCAATGCATTAAAGACATACATACATACATACAAACACACACATACAGACATAATTAATTTTATTTATATACTAGCGGAGATACCCGGCGTTGCCCGGGTTTTTAGAGGTTTTTCTAATGTTTGTCTCTTTCTCTCCCGTTTCCTTTCCCACCTGCTTTCCCACTCCTGTTCGCTTTCCCGTTTTCGGTCGTTTTCCCGCTCCCGGTCACTCCCGCTCTCGGTCGTTTTCCCGTTCCCGGTCGCTGTCCCGCTCACGTTTGCTCTCCCATTCCCGCTCACGCTTGCTTTTCCGTTCCCGCTCGCTGTCCGTTCCGGGTCGCTTTCCCGTTTCTATAATAGACAAACTAACCCACAAACATTCATATATATATATATATATATATATATATATATATATATATATATATATATATATTGCGAATAAACTGTGGAATCAATAGCTTTTCGTTTAGGTGGCATAATTAATTCGATAGAAAGATTTGAAATTGTATTTTTTCAGCCAATTTTCAATATATGACGATGTTTTAAAGGAAATAGTTTTGTACTTTCTAGATATATATATATATATATATATATATAAACATATATATATATATGTATATATATATATATATATGTAGTTCCCGCTCGCTCACCCGCTCCGCTCATTTTGTGACGGATTTCAATTTTTTTTTTATATTTGATTCCCCTTGACTCTCAAGGTTGTGTGAAAATTTCATTACGATCGGATGAATGGTGTAGCAATGCATAAAGGCCATTAACATACAAACATTCATTTTTATATATATAGATATACTAGCGGGGTTTTCAGAGGTTTTTCCATCGTTTTTCTTTCTCGCTCTTGTTTTCTTCTCCGCTGCTCTCACGCTCTCGGTCGCTTTCCCGTTCCCGGTCGGTTTTCCGTTCCTGCTCGCTTTCCCATTCCCACTTCCATCTATCTCTTAATAATTTGTAATAACACGCAATTGGTCACATTATGCAAGACTGTCAAGCAAGTAATGCCTGTAACGCAATTGTAAACAATGCTTCGAAAAACAGTTAGTGAAGTAGAGTTAGTAAGAGAAACAGGAAGATAGTTCCAGAAAAGGGAACAAGTAAAAGATAAAAAATTAATTTAAAAAAAATGATTTTATTTTGCCTTTTTATCTGAGTCAACAAACTAAAATTTTTGAATCTTAACCGTTACGCTAAATCTTGTACTTTTTATTTAATTTTTTATTATTAATTTTTTTATTACAACAACACTAACTTTCATATAAAATCGATTTTGATTAATTTTAATTGATTTAAGGTAGGCAGTCGCACAGTTAAACATCGCATGAAGACGTACGAGTTTGAGTTGAGCCGTTTATATCTCGATAATTCAGGCGTCTATATAGTCTTTGGTTACATCAGGAGACCCGTAAAAAATGTAAATTTGGTTGTATCCCATACAATTAAAAAGATATTCCCGATATTCTATATTTGCGTTGTGCCATAATGCCATATCGTCCGCTAGGGACGCTCCATTCGAATTAAAACATTCAATTCAAGCTCAAAATATAGCCCATATGAAGAAGAACGCAGAGACATTTCAATCGTTTAAATCGAACGAGCGGGAGCGGTTCAGAAGATATAGGGATTCTAGGGTCATGCCGCGTATCGGAACACGTGGCGTGGCGGCCATTTTCCCACGGTTTTAGGGGGCAGTTACGCTTTTGCCCAATATCCAATTTTGTTCATAATTGGTAGGACTACCTCTGTGGAAAATTTGGTGCTTTTGTCAAAAAATGCACAATAGGTTTGCTTACCTGACCCACTATAGCAAGATTAGGCAACATATAATATTTTAGAAGTTAAAGAAAAATCACCAGAATCTGTGCTTAAATGGATCTATGATGGTCAGCTTGAAAAACTGTTTTTCAATGTTTGTATATCTCTACGAATAAATTTAACACTACCGGTAACAATGAGTTATAGGAGAACGTAGTTTTTACGGATTAAAATTAATAAGACGCTATTTACGTTCAACAATGGGCCAAGAACGTTTAAATGGTTTATCAATAGATAATTTCCATTAAAAACAAAATTGCTTAATCTGTTGATATTGATACTTTAAGATTAAATTTGGCTAATTTTAGACTTGTTCCGTTTTTTAACTAAAATATGTTTAAAATCAATAAAATTCTTAAAAAAATTGTTTTATTTGTAGTATTTATTGTTTTACTAGCAGTGCCCGTAGCGGCTTCGCTCGCATGAAATTAGAGAATTTGAACCGTGCATACATAGTAGAGTACTGCACGGATCAATTTCTTAGGTCTCGGCTCGGCCCGTCGACAACTTGGCCCAGCCCGTTTCAAAAACCGAAATTCCTGGCGCGGCACGGCCCGTCTAATATGGGCCCGGCCCTTTTTACAGGTCTAGAAGTTCTATATACTTGATGAAAAACTTCGGCCCGTCCCACCTTGACTTGTCTGAACACCCTAAAATCACTAAAATGTCTATAAACTTGGTTAAAAATCTCGGCCTGTCCCACTTTGATTTAAGGTTTGGGCAGGGCCGTATGAAGACCCTAAAATAACGGCTTGGCCCGTCCATCCGGTGATAAACTGAACTCATCTACTTTTAACCGGCAAAAACCTCAAAATACTAATTTTCACATCTGTAGCACTTACAGATTTTGAGTAGCAGTTATTTTAAAATCAAATAACCCTTTTTCAACTTCACATTTGAGGTCCTGGAAACCAAATTTTCAAAAAATGGTGAAACACGTATATCATTATTTTTAGAGTAGAAACTAAATACTAATTTTACTTTTGTAGCATTTACAGTTTTTGAGTAGCAGTTACTTTAAAAACCAAGTAACCCTATTTTCCACCCCATATTTGAAGTCCTGGAAACCAAATTTTTAAAAAATGCTAAAACACGTATATCATTATTTCTGGAGTAGAAACCAAATACTAATTTTTACTCCTGTAGCATCTACAGTTTTCGAGTAGCAGTCAGCAGTTACATTAAAAACCAAATAACCTTATTTTCCACCCCACATTTGAGGTCCTGCAAACCAAATTTAGAAAAAAAATCGTAAAACACGTATATCTTTATTTTTATAATAGAAACTAAATACTAATTTTTACATCTGTGGTATTTACAGTTTTTGAGTAGCAGTCACTTTAAAAAACAAATAACCCTATTTTCCACCCCACATTTGAAGTCCTGGAAACAAAATTGTCAAAAAATGCTAATACACGTATTTTATTATTTTTGGTGTAGAAACTAAATATTAATTTGTACTCCTGTAGCATTCACAGTTTTTGAGTAGCAGCTACTTTAAAAACCAAATAACTTAATTTTCCAACCCACATTTGAGGTCCGGGAAACCAAATCTATATATATATAAAAGAACATGTCCTGACTGACTGACTGACTGATTGACTGACTGATGACTGACTGATAATCAACGCCGAGCACAAACGCCTCATCCTAGGAACGTGAAATTTGGAACTTATATTACTTTTATAGCGTAAACATCCGCTAAGAAAGGATTTTTGAAAATTTTGCTCCTGAGGGGAAGAAACTGGAAAACAAACTTTTTTCTAAAACAATGTATATCTTGAAAACCAAAAATGAGGAGATTTTGAAATTTGGTATATAGATTCTTTTTGAAAAATAAAAAGATACGTGCTTTGCCATTTTTTGAAAATTCGGTTTCCCGGACCTCAAATGTGGGTTGGAAAATTGGGTTATTTGGTTTTTAAAGTAGCTTCTACTCAAAAACTGTTAATGCTACAGGAGTAAAAATTAGTATTTAGTTTCTACTCCAAAAATAATGAAATAGGTGTTTTAGCATTTTTTGAAAATTTGGTTTCCAGGACTTCAAATGTGGGGTGGAAAATAGGGCTAATTGTCTTTTATAGTAACTGCTACTCAAAAACAGTAAATACCACAGATGTAAAAATTATTATTTAGTTTCTTTTCTAAAAATAAAGATATACGTGTTTCACCATTTTTTACAAATTTGGTTTTCCCGGACCTCAAATGTGGGTTGGAAAATTGGGTTATTTGGTTTTTAAAGTAGCTTCTACTCAAAAACTGTTAATGCTACAAAAGTAAAAATTAGTATTTAGTTTCTACTCTAAAAATAATGATATACGGGTTTCACAATTTTTTGAAAATTTGGTTTCCAGGACTTCAAATATGGGGTGTAAAATAGGGTTATTTGGTTTTTAAAGTAACTGCTACTCAACAACTGTAATATGCCACAAAAAAAAAGATATACGTGTTTCATCATTTTTTGGGTTATTTGGTTTTTAAAGTAGCTGCTACTCAAAAACTGTTAATGCTACAGAAGTAAAAATTAGTATTTAGTTTCTACTCCAAAAATAATGAAATACGTGTTTTAGCATTTTTTGAAAAATTTGGTTTCCAGGACCTCAAATGTAAGGTGCAAAATAGAGTTATTTGATTTTAAAAATTACTGCTACTCAAAAACTGTAAGTGGTAATATATATCTATATATATAAAAGAACATGGACTGACTGACTGACTGACTGACTGACTGACTGACTGACTGACTGACTGACTGACTGACTGATAATCAACGCCGAGCTCAAACGCCTCATCTTAGAAACGTGAAATTTGGAACTTATATTACTTCTATTGCGTAAGCATCCACTAAGAAAGGATTTTTTAAAATTATGCTCCTGAGGGGAAGAAACTGGAAAACAAACGTTTTTCTAAAACAATGTATATCTCGAAAACCAAAAATGAGGAGATTTTGAAATTTGGTATATGAATTCTTCTTAAAAAATAAAAAGATACGTGTTTCACCATTTTTTGAAAATTCGGTTTCCCGGACCTCAATTGTGGGTTGGAAAATTGGGTTATTTGGTTTTTAAAGTAGCTGCTACTCAAAAACTGTGAATGCTACAGGAGTAAAAATTAATATTTAGTTTCTACTCCAAAAATAATAAAATACGTGTTTTAGCATTTTTTGACAATTTGGTTTCCAGGACTTCAAATGTGGGGTGGAAAATAGGGTTATTTGTTTTTTAAAGTGACTGCTACTCAAAAACTGTAAATACCACAGATGTAAAAATTAGTATTTAGTTTCTATTCTAAAAATAAAGATATACGTGTTTTACCATTTTTTTTCTAAATTTGGTTTCCAGGACCTCAAATGTGGGGTGGAAAATAAGGTTATTTTGTTTTTAATGTAACTGCTGACTGCTACTCGAAAACTGTAGATGCTACAGGAGTAAAAATTAGTATTTGGTTTCTACTCCAGAAATAATGATAGAGGTGTTTTAGCATTTTTTGAAAATTTGGTTTCCAGGACTTCAAATATGGGGTGGAAAATAGGGTAACTTGGTTTTTAAAGTAACTGCTACTCAAAAACTGTAAATGCTACAAAAGTAAAATTAGTATTTAGTTTCTACTCTAAAAATAATGATATATGTGTTTCACCATTTTTTGAAAATTTTGTTTCCAGGACCTCAAATGTGAAGTGGAAAAAGGGTTATTTGATTTTAAAATAACTGCTACTCAAAAACTGTAAGTGATACAGATGTGAAAATTAGTATTTTGAGGTTTTGTGCCGGTAGATGAGTTCAGTTTATCACCGGACGGACTGGCCAAGCCGTTATTTTAGGGTCTTCATACGGCCCTGCCTAAACCTTAAATCAAGGTGGGACGGGCCGAGATTCTTAACCAAGTATATAGACATTTTAGTGATTTTAGGGTGTTCAGACGGGCCGGGGTAAACCTGAAGTCAAGGTGGGACGGGCCGAAGTTTTTCATCAAGTATATAGAACTTCTAGGCCTGTAAATACGGGCCGGGCCAATATTAGACGGGCCGTGCCGGGCCAGGAATTTTGGTTTTTGAAACGGACTGGGCCAAGTTGTCGACGGTCCGAGCCGAGACCTAAAAAATTGATCCGTGCAGTACTCTACTATGTATGCACGGTTCAAATTCTCTAATTTATTGCGAGCGAAGCCGCTACGGGCACTGCTAGTTTGTAAAAAATGGTGAAACACGTATATCTTTATTTTTAGAAAAAAAACTAAATAATAATTTTTACATCTGTGGTATTTACTGTTTTTGAGTAGCAGTTACTATAAAAGACAATTAGCCCTATGTTCCACCCCACATTTGAAATCCTGGAAACCAAATTTTCAAAAAATGCTAAAACACGTATTTCATTATTTTTGGAGTAGAAACTAAATACTAATTTTTACTCCTGTAGCATTAACAGTTTTTGAGTAAAAGCTACTTTAAAAACCAAATAACCCAATTTTCCAACCCACATTTGAGGTCCGGGAAACCGAATTTTCAAAAAATGGTGAAACACGTATCTTTTTATTTTTCAAAAAAAATCTATATACCAAATTTCAAAATCTCCTCATTTTTGGTTTTCGAGATATACATTGTTTTAGAAAAAAGTTTGTTTTCCAGTTTTTTCCCCTCAGGAGCAAAATTTTCAAAAATCCTTTCTTAGCGGATGTTTACGCTATAAAAGTAATATAAGTTCCAAATTTCACGTTCCTAGGATGAGGCGTTTGAGCTCGGCGTTGATTATCAGTCAGTCATCAGTCAGTCAGTCAGTCAGTCAGTCAGTCAGTCAGTCAGTCAGTCAGTCAGTCAGTCAGTCAGTCAGTCAGTCAGGACATGTTCTTTTATATATATAGATTATTTAAGGTCATTTAATTTTTGCGAGCAATTTAAAAGGCGGCTTATTTATTCTCGCACACAAAATATGTTTCACGAGCCGTCCCTGGGCCTATATATACTTATTCTATATATGAACAAAAATAGCCTCTTGGTTCAGAGCCACTGAGTAGCTAACATTAGCCAACCAGGGGCAAAAATACCCTACACTAGAAACTTACACTTTATTGATTTTATATCAAAATTTTTAAAGAAAGTAGGAAAAATTAATGAATACAGTGATGTGCTTTTTTGGTCTTATTTTTTAACGCGTTCTGTTAAAATTAAACAAAAACGTCATATATATATATATATATATATATATATCTATATATATAAAAATGAATGTTTGTATATATATTAATGTCCTTTAGGCATTGCTACACCATTCATCCGATCGTAATGAAATTTTCACACAACCTTGAGAGTCAAGGGGAAAGTCAAATAAAAAAAAAATTTGAAATCCGTCACAAAATGAGCGGAGCGGAGCGGGTGAGCGAGCGGGAACTATATATATATATATATATATGTATGTGCGTATGTATGTGTGTATGTATGTATGTATGTATGTGTATGTGCATGTATGTGTGTCTGTGTGTGTGTTTATGTATGTACTAGCGGAGATACCCGGCGTTGCCGGGGTTTTTTTAGAGGTTTTTCTAATGTTTGTCTCTTTCTTTCCCGTTTCCTTTCCCACCTGCTTTCCCACTCCTGTTCGCTTTCCCGTTTTCGGTCGTTTTCCCGCTGCCGGTCGCTTTCCCGCTCCCGGTCGCTTTCCCGCTCCCGGTCGCTTTCCCGCTCCCGGTCGCTTTCCCGCTCCCGGTCGTTTTCCAGTTCCCGGTCGCTGTCCCGTTCCCGCTCACGTTTGCTTTCCCATTCCCGCTCACGCTTGCTTTTCCGTTCCCGCTCGCTGTCCGTTCCGGGTCGCTTTCCCGTTTCTATAATAGACAAACTAACCCACAAACATTCATTTATATATATAGTCTTAGCAAATCTATTTTACGTTTTATAGGCTAACAGAAGTTTTGAAAGAATGGAAAAGAGAAAATGAGCGTGAACGGGAACGGGAACGGGAGAGCAACCGTGACCGGGAATGGGAGAGCAAGCATGACCGGGAACGGGAAAGCAAGCGTGAGCGGGAACGGGAAAGCGACCGGGAACGGGAAAGCGACCGGGAACAGGAAAGCGACCGGGAACGGGAAAGCGACCGGGAACGGGAAAGCGACCGGGAACGCGGAAAGCGACCGGGAACGCGGAAAGCGACTGGAATCGGGAACGCGGAAAGCGACCGGGAACGCGGAAAGCGACTGGAATCGGGAGAGCAAGCTTGGAAGGAAACGCGAGCAAGAGAGAAAATCGATAACAAAACTTCTGAGTGGGAAAGCGACCGGGAGCTGGAAAACGACCGAGAGCGGAAAAGCGACCGGGAACGCGACGAAAACGGGAAAGTGGAGAAGGAAACGGGAGCGAGAGAGACAAACATTAGAAAAACCTCTAAAAACCCCGGGCAACGCCGGGTAACCCCGCTAGTATATATATATATATATATATATATATATATATATATATATATATATATATATATATATATATATATATATATATATATATATATATATATATATATATATATATATATATATATATATATATCTTTGTATCTATATATATATAAATGAATGTTTGTATGTATGTATGTATGTATGTATGTATGTATGTATATATGTATATATATATATATATATATGTTATTCATGCATTGCTACACCATTCATCCGATTGTAATGAAATTTTCACACAACCTTGAGAGTCAAGGGGAATCAAATATAGAGAAAAAAAATTTGAAATCCGACACAAAATGAACGGAGCGGGTGAGCGAGCGGGAAATATATATATATATATACGCAGAAAAGCGACCGGGAACGAGAAAGCGGAGAAGGAAACGGGAGCGAGAGAGACAAACATTAGAAAAACCTCTAAAATCCCCAGGAAACGCCGGGTGCCCCGCTAGTAATATATAAAAACA
The DNA here is from genome assembly GCA_963978895.1 of Erpobdella octoculata. Classification (NCBI taxonomy): domain Eukaryota; kingdom Metazoa; phylum Annelida; class Clitellata; order Hirudinida; family Erpobdellidae; genus Erpobdella; species Erpobdella octoculata. The sequence goes on from OZ022244.1 coordinate 23,860,234, forward strand.
TATAGTATCTTGTCATTACATTGTGATATATATATATATATATATATATATATATATATATATATATATATATATATATATATATATATATATATATATATATATACATATATATATATACGTATTTGAACAATATTTTTAGGTTTAGCAAACTTCTAGGAACAGCATGAATTTTTGTCCACGCTCGAATTGATAAGTAAATATGAATCATATTAAGACTTTAATCAGCGCTGCTTGAAAAAAAATACATGGAATACAACATTTTATGAAGTCTCTAGTGTATAATTGAACAATAATATACGCCTTCTTAATAGAAGACAGCTCGTATTGATAGTTCGTAACCGTTTGCATTTACAAAGAATTGACGTAAGGCATTGATCAAAAGCAGAGTCATTAAGAAACACATTAGTCGCATTCTTTTGGGATTTCGCATATGAAAGAATTCTTGTCATTGCATTGTGATTTAACCCAGTAAACGTCGTTCGAGGTTGAATTGACGACAAAATTGCTACAAGTTTCGCCTACGTTTGTTGCTACGGGTTTTATTCCATTCAGCCATTTTGTATACTCAATTGGATATTTTGCTTCCAGGTTGGTGTCGTACCAGAACCATTCACTCAGAGGCAACTGGTACATTGCAGCTAACCAAAATGTCTGTATTGGATTATCTCCACCTGTAATGGGATAAAATTAAAGAAGATATATCGATTAAGTACATACTGGAAATCTGACAATTGGTAACTTACCAATTCCTTTCGTCAGGTTTCCTAAAAAATAGCTTTCTTCTTTTGAATTCAATTGAACTAGCGTTGCCCCTTGATTGTCTCTACAGGTCAGAGCAGCTTCTGCCATACTATATTTATCTACGCCTATCAAGTAACACGAGCCAATTCCATAGTCTCCCGGCACAAAATTTTGGGGACATCTTGCAGGTGCCAAATTTCCTAGAAATTGACAAACATATGCTCAAAGGCTACATATAATGTTTATAAGAGCTAGTTGATTAAACATCAAATATAAAAACAGAACAAGTGAATCAAAAAACTAGGTTTTTTAAAAACACACTGTTATTTAATCGATTGTGATATATATAAAGTAATTTCTATCAAGTATTTCCTCTCAAGTAACCTCGTATTCATTATCAATAATGATACAATGTTAGTTTAGAATCAATTGCAAAATTTGACGACAGACAGACAGATAGACAGACAGACAGAGAAGTCAAGTTGAACAGGTGAAGAAAAACAAAGTTTTTAAGCAAGTAAATTAAAAACGAATTTTTAAAACCAATGCTCTTATATGTAATTAAAACACAAATTTTGCAATCAATTTTTTCTTATATTACTCTTTTATTTTATATTAAAGTCGAAATATCTTAATTATATCGAAATATCGAAATTAATTAAAATTAACTAAATTAATTGAATATTGCATTGTCTTCTATTTTGAGCATGTATGCAAAATTTGAAAAAAATCTATCATCAGGAAGTGACTCAAAAATTGATTGCAAGATTTGAAACAGACAGAGAAACAGACAGACAGAGAAACAGACAGACAGAGAAACAGAGACGACGAGTTAATAAAAGCATTGGTAAAAACACACTTTTATATAATCGATTGTGTATAGGGATGTCGAATTTTAAAAAAATATCGATATATCGATATATCGATATTTAAAAAAATATCAATATCGAGTGAAAAATATCGATACATCGATATATCGATCGAATTTTCCCGCTCCTGGCCGCTTGCTTCCCCGTTCCCGGTAGCTTTCTTTTTTCCGCTCGCTCCTACGCCTTTCCGCTTTTATGTACAAAAAACTCAATAAAAATGAAAGTATTTTTTTCAGTATTGCTTTTTATTAGGTAATAATTAAAAAAATAATAATTGTATCATCACGGAAACCAGTATTTGTCCGATAATGAAAGTAAAAAAACTCAGTTCCGCTGTCAGTCGGCTCCTAGTGTTAGGAACTGCCAAATTTACAGCAGAAGCCACTCTTTTTGAAGGTACAGAGGAAGCCGTAGGTGTCAAGTACTTAAGAGCTATATTTGAAAGAACTGGGGTGAAAAGTCTCGCGTCAATCCAAAACTTTATTGGATTTTCCTTACGAGAGAGATTTGGAGTATCCAAGAATTGCTTCAACTCGTCCGGCATTCTGTTAGTTCGAGAGGCTACATTAGCTGCATTATTGATGGCTGCAGCAACTAGTAGTTTTTCATGTCGAGATCATAATGAATCGGATTCTAACGTCACAGAATTTTGTGTTTCAGAAATTGTGGAAGTATTCAGAGTAGGCGACATCTGTCCTTGTCGCCTGTGTTCTGCACGTATTTCATCTGATAGCTCACTTATTGCTTTTGAAACAGCGAGTGCAGAATGAAAGTGCATACGCTTGAACCGTGGATCTAAAATCGTAGCTTTTACAAAGTACATATTTTCCTCCAAGGGCTTTAGACGTGTAGTAACCCCTTGCAATAAACTGGTTTTTACGGCAATACCTAATGCTGTTGAGGGTTTTTCGTGTTCCAGTCCTTGCGTCAGCAAATTTGTAATTGGTATCACTAGGCTAACACTCACATAATGATCACCGCTGATGTCTTCAGTAGCCTGCTTAAATGGCGCAAGCAGTGTTATCAGCTCTCGCATGACATTCAGCTGCGACGATGCTAGCATATCTGGGGCATTTCTCCTGCCAGATAAAATTTTAGCCACTATAGCTGACAGCTTATTGAATCTTTCTAGCATATCTAGACACGAATTCCATCGAGTGCTGACCGACTGAATGAGTGTTAGTACTTCCCTTTCTTTTTCTTGAAGACTCTGTTGCTCTGCTCTTAATTCATTCATGGCATTGACAGATTGTTTAAAATATGTCAAAATAGATTTGACTTGATTAGCGAGGTCCAAAACAGGTAAAATTATCTTTACCGGATTTTTTGAAGAAGTTCCACACAACACTACTACTAGACGACAAAATTTACGAGTCACCGTGATTAGTCGCGATTCGCGAATACACAAACAAAAGAACTGACAAGTAAAAGTCCAAATTTGGGTCGCTGACGCTTGTTAGCATAGACATAATAATATATTATAAATCAATGCTAATATTATAAATCTATGCTAGTTACATAAAAAAAAAATTTGCATGTTATAAAATTTTCGATAGTCGATACTGGATATTTTATATCGATATATCGATATATCGGATAAAAATATATCGACTAAAAATATCGATATATATCGGCTAAAAATATCGATACATCGATATATCGATATTTTTTCGACATCCCTATTGTGTAGGCCACATTCTGTTACATAAACAACGAGCATATTAGCATAGACTATAAATAGTTCGACAAAAATATCACAAATAATTATTTAATTAAATTTTGTCCAATAGATCCGAAAATTTGACAGAATGCATTGTTAATCTGTTTGGAAGTATGTTTAAATTTTTAAGTCTCTAGCTCATCGGAAGGTTAGTTTAAAATCGATTGCAATATTTGACGACAGACAGACATACGGACAGAGAGACAGACAGAGAAGTAAAGTTAAGTAAAAGTGTGTAAAAAAGAAATTTACCAGCTGTCAAAGTTTTGATAATAGTTTCTAATTCGTCGACAGTATTTCTCAACGTGTTGATAAGAACAGTATTGGTATCAACGAGCTTGACCGTATTTGTCGAGTCGCACATGGCATTTTGTCCTGATAATAGTTTAGACGAGAGTTACGAAAAACTTGAAAATGACTTTCAACGAGGAAAAATTAGAGAAAAGAGTTGTAAAAATCATACGGAATACTTACTGCAACATTGACCTAGAGGCGGTTGATTTGGATTATCACCCACTGGATTGACGGGGGCCTGAAATTGAAGTAAAATTTGTGTCAGTCGCGCAAAACTGCCACGTGCAGCAGAAAGCTTAAGGGTTTCAATTTGATTGGCAAAGCAAGCAATCACAACCGTGAAAGCCGTATTTACCGTTTCTGTTTGATCACTATAGTAAAAGTCAGTATAATTCTGTCCTCTTTATAATTTTTCATTTGTAAAGCTGTATTTAAAACAAGTAAATTAAAAAAGAATTTTTAAAACCAATGCTCTTATATGTAATTAAAACACAAATTTTGCAATCAATTTTTTCTTATATTACTCTTTTATTTTATATTAAAGTCGAAATATCTTAATTATATCGAAATATCGAAATTAATTAAAATTAACTAAATTAATTGACTTATTGTAAAACTAATAATTGAATATTGCATTGTCTTCTATTTTGAGCATGTATGCAAAATTTGAAAAAAATCTATCATCAGGAAGTGACTCAAAAATTGATTGCAAGATTTGAAACAGACAGAGAAACAAACAGACAGAGAGAGAAACAAACAGACAGAGAAACAAACAGACAGACAGAGAAACAGAGACGACGAGTTAATAAAAGCATTGGTAAAAAAACCCTCGGATAACCACGGCATATGTATAGAACCCAAAATGGTAGAAATGACTAATACCAACCGAGCCATTTGACAGGATAACAAGTAAAGATGAAAAAAAGCTTTTATTTGCCCTTTTATCTGAGTCAACGAACTAAAATTTTGAATTTAAAACAACCGTTACGCTCAATCTTTTTAATTATTTTGGACCTCTGGCGACTTATATATAAACAAATAATTACAGTGGCTAGATAGCAGGAATTAATTTGAATTGATTAATTTTAATTGATTTAAGACCTAATTCATGTCGGAAACATTCAATTCATGTATTGTCAGCCAGAATAAAGCTTTCCTGAAAGTTTTAGAGCTCTAGATGGTGGAAAAGTGGGTGAATTTTTGTTTCTAAGATTTGATCACCACAAACAAACAAAAACAAACAAACAAATAAACAAACAAACAGAGAGACGAGTGAAATTAAATAAAAGCATTTAATAAAAGCATTTAAAAACACATTCATATTACATCGGAGAAAAGCGATCAACCACATAAGTATACTACATTAAAAAAAACTGCAAAACTACTTAAACCCGGAATCAATAAGTATGTTAACACCTCTGGCACTCTGGCATCTCACGTGATAGAATCTGGGCAACAAATCATGGCTATAGTAAGCTTATTTGGTTTGTTTAGTGCTTATTTTAATATATTCACGGAAGCATTTTTAAGCCTAGAGAGACATTTGACCTAGCTTATAATTACATTCCGCGTATAAATTAACATAGGCTTAACAAACCAGGGCATAATCTAGCATAGGCTAGTTTGGTTCCGGGTATAGCCCTACCTGGTCGTACCCCACAGCCCGTAATACCGGTTTTTCAGCTAAAGTTGCCAGAAGGTAAAATTACATAAGTTTTTTCTATAAAATCATATGCATTTGAAGTCAAAATTAGTTTATAATGCTCACCAAACTGTTTGGTGGAACGTCGGAACAATCTGTAAGCAGATTTATCACCAGAGTAAATAATTATACCTAAACATAATTCCTTTAGTAAGTTGTTTACCTCTATTTTGGCAAAAAATAAGAGATTTGGCAAATGATCTTGTCCACGTTGATGGTTTCAAATTTATCGTATTTTGCAACTGAAGTTGATTGAAGTCCGTGTACGTATCGACTCCTTCAAAGAGAAAAGCCAGAGATGAATCGATGCCATACGGAACGGGGAGAGAATAATCGGTAGAATAAGGGGAGTAAAGTCCGAGTTTGTAGCTTGGTTGTATCGTCAAAATTGAGTCTAGGTTCACCTTAAAACAATTTTTTAAATCGTTATCAAGACTGTTAGAACTTTTTTCTAGGACACGGTAAAAAAAACTTTGTTCACCACAAAAGAGTCGTTGATAACAGGAGTAACAATTTTCTGCCATTTTAATGTGCAATTATTCATCTGATTCGAGCACTCCCATAGTTGAATGGAAAATCTAACTGTGTTACAGGATCGGAGACGAATGGCCTGGTAATCTCCTGGGTTGAGTAGTCGGCCTCCCTCAATGACCACTGCCCCTCGGGTGTCCATTTGAAATAAACCACAGCATTGGTAACCTAATAAATGTTTAAATTACAAAATATAGTGTAAAACTCGATCAAAATTCGGTGTTTTTCTATAACAATCGTCTAATAACCTGTTCCTGCTGTAATGACGGAAAAGCTCAGAATTAAAAGGGCGGTCAAAAAAAGATTAAACGTCCTCATGGTAACTAAAGTTTTAAAATTAATAATTAATTTATTTTTTATTGCTTGATAAGGTAAACCAAAGTACGCAAGCGTGTTATATAACGTCTCACGACTTAAACTATTTTTAGGCGTAGCTTTTTACAACAAGCTGGTATTGTTTAATTGTTTAGTGGTTACATTCAAAAATTGACTGGCCATAAACTAAAACTTGGGCTGACATTGAATACTGATTTAAAAACTTAAAAACAACTAAAAAATATTACAATCAATTTATCCATTTAATCTAACAAAAATCTAGTCTCAGATTTCTAGGATCGTTTCTTTTCCCACTCATTTAAATGAATTAGATGTCCATGGTTATAATGACGGCAAAAACGTTCAACGTCATCTATATATATAAAAGAACATGTCCTGACTGACTGACTGACTGACAGATGACTGACTGATAATCAACGCCGAGCTCAAACGCCTCATCCTAGGAACGTGAAATTTGGAACTTATATTACTTTTATAGCGTAAACATCCGCTAAGAAAGGATTTTTGAAAATTTTCCTCCTGAGGGGAAAAAACTGGAAAACAAACTTTTTTTCTAAAACAATGTATATCTCGAAAACCAAAAATGAGGAGATTTTAAAATTTAGTATATAGATTCTTTTTGAAAAATAAAAAGATACGTGTTTCACCATTTTTTGAAAATTCGGTTTCCCGGATCTCAAATGTGGGTTGGAAAATTGGGTTATTTGGTTTTTAAAGTAGCTGCTACTCAAAAACTGTGAATGCTACAGGAGTGAAAATTAGTATTTAGTTTCTACTCCTAAAATAATGAAATACGTGTTTCAGCATTTTTTGAAAATTTGGTTTCCAGGACTTCAAATGTGGGGTGGAAAATAGGGTTATTTGTTTTTTAAAGTAACTGCTACTCAAAAACTGTAAATACCACAGATGTAAAAATTAGTATTTAGTTTCTATTCTAAAAATAAAGATATACGTGTTTTACCATTTTTTTAAAATTTGGTTTTCAGGACCTCAAATGTGGGGTGGAAAATAAGGTTATTTGGTTTTTAATATAACTGCTACTCGAAAACAGTAGATGCTACAGGAGTAAAAATTAGTATTTGGTTTCTACTCCAGAAATAATGATATACGTGTTTTACCATTTTTTGAAAATTTGGTTTCCAGTTCCAGGACCTCAAATGTGAGGTGGAAAAAAGGTTATTTGATTTTAAAATAACTGCTACTCAAAAACTGTAAGTGCTACAGATGTGAAAAATAGTATTTTGAGGTTTTGTGCCGGTTAAAAGTAAATGAGTTCAGTTTATCACCGGACGGACGGGCCAAGCCGTTATTTTAGGGTCTTCATACGGCCCTGCTTAAACCTTAAATCAAGGTGGGACGGGCCGAGATTTTTAACCAAGTATATAGACATTTTAGTAATTTTAGGGTGTTCAGGCTAAACGTGAAGTCAAGGTGGGACGGGCCGAAGTTTTTCATCAAGTATATAGAACTTCTAGGCCTGTAAAAACGGGCCGGGCCCATATTAGACGGGCCGTGCCGGGCCAGGAATTTCGGTTTTTGAAACGGGTTGGGCCAAGTTGTCGACGGGCCGAGCCGAGACCTAAAAAATTGATCCGTGCAGTACTCTACTATGTATGCATGGTTCAAATTCTCAAATTTCATGCGAGCGAAGCCGCTACGGGCACTGCTAGTAGCAAATATAAACGTTCTTTGTTTACAATTGGCCGGGATAAAAATTTTACAATACGATTTCACTATAAATTGTGCATCCTTTAGAGCGCTTTAAAATGGCAGCAAGTTGTTAGTCTTTTTGTCCCATTAAGAACATGTTGGAAATTTTTTAAATTCTAACTTTTTGTCAGAAGGCATTATTTGATTGCATTGCGTTCACAATATAATATTTAAATTGTTTTATAACTTGTATTCAATAAAAAAAATTATTGCAACGGTATGGAACAAATTTGATTGTTGAACCAGTTTTTTTTCATTGCTTAATTTTAACAACAAAAGACTTTTAGCCTGGACACAAAAAAGCCACCATAAATTGTTTACAAAAATGAAATTTACTCTATTTTTTGAAAAAATTGGTTTCTTTATTGTTCCTGTGAGTAACTGAATGGAGAAATTTCTTAACTCAAATATTCTTTGAACTTTCGATAAAAATAGGTCAAATTTCTGCTAACTCAACAAACGTAATTTTTTGATAATAGTACCATGTACTAACTAATGAAAAACAAAATTATTGACATTTTATTTAAAAAAGTCTCAGTGTTTGAGTGTTTTGTCCACTGAGCAAAAAGAAGTGAAAGGTAAAATAGCTTATACAAATATTAGGTTAAATTATTTTTTTTAAAACCAGAATCATCTTTGTTTAATTGGTGCTAGAAAATAATTGAAGAAGAACATGAAATAAGGTTTATAGAAACTTCATTAAAAAGGAATGTTATGAACTCGTTGGTAATCGTTCAGAAAAGTGTAAATATTTGCATCAAAAATCCACATATGGGAAAATAACTCAAATGTTTTTTTTATATAATAATTATGATAATGTCTGATGTTGTGATAAAAAGGGTATTGATAATGATAATAATAATTAATATAATAATAAAACAATAATAAAAAATACTAATGACACAATTTCAAAACTGTTTTGATAAATATGGAAATGAGATCTGTACAGCTTGCAAGATAAAAAAAGACAAAAAAATTCAAGAGATTTGAGTTTCACAATCGCAATGAAGAAAATACTGCTTCAAGATTTTCCCTTTTGTTTTTGACTACCTTCCTGGGTGTGATGCTTTGCCTCCAGAGGTTTTCCACCATTCCAGCAATCTTTCTGAAGGAATTTCGTGAGTGTTTTGTACAAATGTTTTGTTGTAGATTGACCCGGAAGAGGGTGGTTCTTATCGGGATAGACTTGGGCTTGAAAAATGACTCCTGCACGGGTCAAAGCTTTCATAAGTTGAGCACTGTGCTGGAAATGGACGTTGTCTTGAGAAGAAAAAATAAACTAAATCAGTGCAAAATAAAAGGTAAATTAAATTAAATGTCATAATTGAGTAAAACATCTATTTACCATCTTCAGTGCCATGGACTAACAGGAAACCCTTCCCTTTAAAATTGGCAGCTTTTGCAGAAACGTTGGCATTCTGAATAATTAGTCACATTTCATATTTATCAAAAATATAGAGCTATTATTATTTTTTTATAAACTAACTTTTTGAAATACATAGATAATTATAATGGTAAGTCATACTTACGTCATAGCCTCGATAATTGTCAGAGCTAGTTGGTCTGCCCATGTATCGTTCTGTGTATGCGGTGTCTTTGATGGAAATAAAAATTTACTCAATCAAATTTCATCACATTTAAAAAATTAAATTTTTTCTTTATAAATCATTTTGCTCAGACTCAATTTCATTAACAGAGCCAAGCTGGAAACATTTCAGAATCAAATTTCAACTTTGTGTTGCTGCTGAATTTATTCAATTTTTTACTTCGTTTATTCAGTAGATATACATTTATTTTTTATTAACTAACGGAGGTAGATGAACGGCTGAGTTGACCCATGCCGTAAGAGCTAAAGCTCTACCTAGGACTTAGGACATACGTGCGATGAGTGATTTTGTTAAGCAAGGAAATAGAAACCTTGACATCACGCGTATCAGTCAAAAAATCTGCAAGTACAGAACCAGCCTTTAAAATAAAAAGTGCTTACCGTAGTATCTCCAGTCTGTTACAGGTGCAACAGCAATGCCACATCTGAATGTTGTGTCTTCCTTGTTGCCCAGTACGTGGCTCACAACAAAACCTCCATATGACTTGAGAACAAATCAGAAATTATAATTTTATTAGAAAATAATAATATTCTAATTTGAAAGTAATGGCAATTATTATTATGATTATGATTGATAACTCACAAAAAAACTTATCCATTCTAATATCTTACAATAAAACTCAACCATCCCCATATCTTACAAAAGAACTCAACCATCCCCATATCTCAGAAAAGAACTCACCCATCCCCATATTGCAATCCGTTCTTTGTCAACAAAAGGAATTTTTTTCATATATCTAAAAAACATTAATTGCATTTCTAAACAAAATCTAACAAACATGTATTTATTTTTAAAACATTAAAAAATTGGGTACAAGTTTGGTGAGAGAGATTGATAAATGAAAAGAATATCTAAAACATTATAAAATGATGGAATTGCATACTGCTTTAATTACAAATGCACCAAGAAACGAGTGGTTGCACAAAACCTGATGAAAAATTTTAAACGTTTCAAAAATTATTAGAAACAGACAAAATAATAATGATCTAAGACAGGAAATACACTTTCTAAATACTGTCTTTAAACACGTGGTTTAGAGGACTATAAATTATTTAAATATTAGATAAAAATAATCTAGAATAAATTATTTAAAAATTAGATACAAATAATCTAGAATAAATTATTTAAAAATTAGATACAAATAATCTAGAACAAATTTATTGTTGTCGAGATATGACTGAATTTTAATAATGCATTTATTTAATAATAAAAATAATTAACTCACTCCCCTGCTTCAATTTGATCCTGAACTTCAACGGATCCAAGTTTACGATAAACTTGATACAAGAAATGATTGCCTCTCCCTGATGATCCTCTGCCATCGAGAGAAGCAGTTATGACGTTCTCAGTGGCACTCAAGTACATCATCCAATCCAATTTGAATTCTTCTGTCACGAGTTGGCTGTCTGGACCAGCGTACCTAAACAATTTTTAATTCAGTTTTTATTTTCTATAATAATGCTATTATTATTTTAATATAATTATTAATGCTTTAATAATATTATTGTATACATTAATTTATTAAAATGAATAATAAAAGAGTTACGTGTGAATTAACAAGGGATATTGAGTTACATGCTCCTTGTTCAGTTGTGGAGGAAGATATATATGACCAAGTAATTCTGAATTTTTTTTAATTAGAAGATTAACTTTATTTTTCATTAAACAAATACAATTTTGTTTACATTTGAAAATACAATTTAATTTTAACTTAAAAAATATTTAAATTCGCTTACTTTCTCCATCTTCAGTTTCTATCTGAAAATACTCTTTTTTAGGCAACGCTTTCTTGGCTAATTTTTTTCTAAGAGCTTCATTGCTTTCCAACACTCTTCCATCTTTATTTGGTTTACATTTACTAATCAATTTAAAAAAGTCACAATTGTTTAAGCATTTATTCCCCCCGCTTTTCAAACCAACCTTGATTGAGAAAAGCACTCCTTAACGTAGTAACAGGAACGTCGGGTCCCAAACATGTCTCCGAGTAAAACTTGGATGAAAGACTAAATTTGGTCGAGACAAACTTGCAAGGACCATCGCAGGTTAGGCATTCAGCTGTGTTTTCTTGTGGCGATTTTAGTTCATCTAAATTCTTGGGAAGCTGAAGCCTGTTTGAGAAGAATTTTTTTTTTGTAGTGGTTTAATAACCAGACCAATGATGAAAGGCACGTAAATAGTAATTAAAGTGTAATGTTTACCTGAAAAGGTGGCGTTCTCTTGGGTCACCGTTAGTGCTCGTGAAATACCTTTAAGAGTTAGTTAGAAAATTACCAGTTTTATCAAAATAAATAAATTAAAAATTTCAATTAGGTTCAATTTTTTATTGAAACAAAATGCAAATCATCTAAAGAACAAATAATTAACAAATAAAATGTGATAGCGACTCACAAGATGTTCAAATCGTTGTCAAAACCCGCCACATCAAAAACATCGAAAGCTCCGTAAGTAAGAAACATTTTGTGACCATTGGATTCCATCTGATTTTTTTAATTATTAAAAAATATCTATCAACCAAATTTAAAACAATCCAGGAATTTTTAATTTTCACATACCGAGGCGGATGCCATGGCAATGTGCTTCCAGAATCCTTTGCTGCCTACTTGTTGTGGTGATATAATTAGATAGTATTGGCCTTTCTTTATCAAGTAGATGGTGTCCTGGGAATTGAATGTTTGATTAATTAGTTAATTAATTGGTTATTTTATTCAAATAAAACAATTATTCAAATTGAAACCAGAAAAATGGTTTACACGTTAAATTTAAAACAATAATAATAATATTAATAATAATAATAACAATAATAAAGACCGGATTTAATTGTTCATAAACTCACAATAGTAACCCAACCCCTGCCTCTGTGCTGGTTCTCAACAAGATTCTGTGAAAATAGTTATTTCGTTATGAAGCTACATATTTATTTATTAAATGGGATTTTTAATTATGAATTAATATAGGAAAAATTTAAGAAAAAATTGTTTAACGAAGTAAATAGTTTTTAATCAAAACAAATAAATTAATTTTCTTGAATTATTTAAATATTTTTAATTAGATTTTTGAAACCTATCATTTTGTAAATTATAAAATCATTCAAATAATTAAATTCTTAAATTCTTAAAATCAAAAAGTGAAACAAAAATAAACCATTTCTGCTATATTCACCTATAAAAACTAGAAAAATAAGAGATTTAATTATTTTTAATAAAACTGCAAATAATTATAATTTTCAAATAAACTATATGCAAATCCATCAAATCATAAACTACTGACTTCTCTGCAGTCTGCAGAAACAACACTGCAAACAGTTATAATACTCTTAGTCTGTGCTCTGTTGGACCAGGCGACGATGATATGCGTCTCATCTCTCCACTGAACCATCGTTATGTAGTGATCTCTAATGAACGTTTTGCAGTTTCAAATTAGAATAAATTTTAATCGTTTGAAACTCAGAAAGGAATAGCAAAAAATAAAATTAAAAATGGAAACGAAATTTTCCTGGAAGCTAAACTAACTTGTTAGCCAATTCGGACGGAGGAAGAATAATTTTGTGAATTGTTTTTGCACTTGTGGTATCTGCTACGAGTAATTTTACAGTCGGGTTGATATTTTCTCTCTCGTCGCCTGCCTGAAAATGAAATGTTTCAAGAAATAATGTTCTCTAGTTGTTTCAGTGAGTTGACAACTTTAATGTCAACCCTTTTGAGTTAAAAAACACAAGATGGAGAAATGACAAATATCTAATTAAATCGAGTTTCTCAAGCACGTGGCTTGAAATATAAAGCTTGTAGCAAAATATTTTAGGGGTTTGAAAAACATCGTGATACTTAGGGTCATTAATTCAGAAAAATATTTCACTGACTGTCTTTAAAAAATCAAATCTACTTATTCATATTTTCAAATGATGTCATACTTACTTATTACTTATTCATCGACTTAATACTTACTTTTGGATAATGAATTTGAGAAGTAGTGGTGTATATCTCATTCGGATCACCAAACGAAACGAAGGACTGCATAGGAACTAAAGTCTCGTTGAGTTGAATATAAGCAACATGTTTTCCATCCGGTGACACCCAGTGTCCCTTCGTTCCTTTAAAGATCTCTTCTGCGGTATTAATTAAAGTTCACTCATTTGTGATTAACTTATTTTTAATGAATCAATTTTATATTTGAGTTGACGACGCTATTTCGACACAATATCTAAATAAACGACTGAATATAGTTAAATCAATGGAAACTTTTTTTTAAATAAATAAACTGAGATGCTGCAAAACCTCATTAAATAACAGTTAACTAATTTTCAACCTTCGTACAGCCAATCAGGGATGCCGCTGATGATGTCGTTCGAGTTTTTGTTGTCCGAGATGACAACAGGAGTGACGAAAGGATCCGATTGGATGTATAAATTGTTATTGTAAACAAATGACTGTAAAAACATACAAATTGTTATTGTAAACAAATGTCTGTGAAAACATACAAATGTTATTGTATACAAATGTCTGTGAAAACATACAAATTGTTATTGTAAACAAATGTCTGAGAAAACATACAAATTGTTATTGTAAACAAATGTATGTGAAAAATATTTTCAAATGTTTGTTATTGTTTTTCTTATTTGAGGAAACAAATATATTGGAAAACATAAATAAAAGTTTTTTTCTAGTAACCACAGATTTAATAAATATTAACTTGAAGCACAAATTTTAAAGTTAGAGTGTTGATTCCATTTTTAGTCATATTTTTTAATACGTCTTCAGCAAAAACTCATTCTTGCGGTTATAATATTTTCCTAACCTAAATTGCAGCTTTTGTGAAAAAATGCATTTGAGTATTTCAAAATCAAACTTTAATGAATAATTATAATTGACTAACCAGTAAATGACCGACTGGAGCCCAGGAGGCATATTGTAATTTTTTTCCTTTCCAAAATCCATCGACATTTTGAGGAAACGTAATTGGTTGCTGACTAAATATTAATTGAAACGTTTAATTAAAAAGGGTGGTTGAAATCTAAAAATAGTTTTGCTTAAAATATTACACACTGAACTTTAATCTATAAAATTTACCTTGAATTGCGCGAGAAAATGGCGTATTTGGCTCGTGTGGAATACAGAAAAACCTTTGAACGAAGTTCAACTCATTAAACCTTTTTTATTTTTTGCTAATAATATATAGATTAGAGTTTTTACATTGACTTGATTTATTTAATTACTTCTTAAATGTAATAATTCATCATCGATACTTACCGGCTGAACGTCGTAAGCAACTAAGATGAATTGCAGGTCGGGAGAAACCATGTAATGCTCAGTTTCCAGTTGTCTCTGTCAAGTCATTTATATCATTTAATAATTGAAATAATTCATGTCTGTGTGCCTGAAACTTTGTGAAGATAATATTGTAAACGTAAATAGTTATTGTTTAAGCCAACTTACAAGCGTGGAGTCCTTCATGATAGCTCGACTGACATTTGTCTCAGGACTCAGAGCAAGAACATCACCAGATTCAGGACAACGATACACAAATATGTCTGAACCTATGTAATGCACAAAAAATTAAATCCATTTTTTACGATACATCAATTTAATTAATCAATATTATCAAATAAAAAAAATCTTAGCTATACATAACAGTAACAGGCTTGTGTAAAGTTAGAACAAGCCAGTTTCTGTGAACCTGAAGCAATGCTTAGTGTGTAAAAATATATTGTATGCTAATTATATATAAAATAATAAAAAAATTGATTAGTGATATTAAACATCTCAAAAACAGGCAACTACTATCCGGGGTGCATATTTCTATCCGGGGTTCAATTCATACACTTTCGATCAATCATCTTGTCATCAATATCTTTGCTTAATATTGAATTAAATTTTGTTTTATTGATTTAAGTTGTTTTAACCATTTAACTTTTATTTTATTGATTAAAATTTGGTTTCATTGAGTAAAATTTTGTTTTGTAGATTTAAATTTTTTAGTGATTTAAAGTTGACCAAAAACGTTTTCTTTCAACTTTTCCGTAATTTTTCGTAAATCAAAAACAGACCACACACGACCCATGTTAAGAAACAATTTAAAAAAAAGTTCTTAACTCGTAATAAAGCATAAAAAACTAATTAAATATGACGAACTTTAAAAAATAACTGAAAATCACTAAATTTTAGCAAGCTCATAAACTGTTTGTTATTTTGCAGTATTATTTTTTAATTAAAATACAGCCAATTTTTTTAAAGATTTAAACGTTTCTAACTCAAAATCTAAAAATTAATTATTATAAATACAGTTTAATACTCATTCATACCTGATATCCAATCTCCTTGGAGTTTTTTAACTTGAAAATCTTCACTAAAGAGATCTTCAAAAGTAAATGGTTCTCCGTGGTTCAATTCGGTGTTTTCTGAAAATAATTTGTTGATGTAATAATGAAAATATTATTATTATAAATAAAACATTAAAAATTGTTCCAAAAACCCCGCGTCCTTGTTTTTTAGTGTGTTTAAACATTTAATGAAATATTTTACACACAAAAACAATTTCAAATAATAATCCAATTATTTTTATGTTAATACTTTAATTTTGAAATAATAATGTTTATTCTTCTACAGTATGGCGTCACTTGACGCTAAGCGATGCCGGACTCCAATCGAGGTTTTCAACTTCTATTAAAGTTTATGCTACGGTTATGGTAGAACTTTACTAAGCAAAAATATTTAGAAATTTAAAAATTCAGTTCAATACATTGACAATGTTTTTCTGTTTTTATAGTTTTTAAAAAATAACTTGTTTCTAGCAACTAATAAAAAGCTGGTTTCAAAGCTAAAAAATAATAATAAGAAATATTTTTTTTAAAGAACGTTTATATACAAATGTACTAGAAGCTTACAAATAATTTTTAAGTGTAAGTAATAAAATATTTTGAACCAATTTTTCGTTCGGAAGATAAAAGCATTGGGCGTTATCCATCTATATATTCCGCATTCGCCCAACGCTTTTATCTTCCGAACGCAAAGTTTGGTTCGAAAATATTTATTACTATCACTTAAACATTATTTGTAAGCTTTTAGTACATCTGTTTATAAGCGTTGTTTCTGTATTTTTTTTTATTATTTTTTATTTTTTATTTTTAATGTTTAAACATTAGTTTTAATTTTTTTTAAATCTAAAAACGGATTAATGTATGTCACCGAATATACACCTGCATGCAAAAATAAACTTTTTACAACCATTAGAAGTGTCTTAAGAATGTTTTAGAAAATGCGATAAAGCAAACAATAATCAACAAACAGCAAAACAAATTAATATAAAATTGTAAAAACAGAATTTAATCTGCCACAAAAAACCTGTTTTTATAAACTATAAATTTATTTAAACAATAATAAACAAAATCTTGTTATAAATATTATTATTGAAAACAAATCCCTATTAAATTATGCAATATAATTAAAAGCTCTGTTTTTTATAGTGGAAATATGCTAGCTTACCAAAACAGAAAAGCAGGAATTTAATTTGAACAGATTATAATAAAGCATTTATTTTTTGCGCCTAAATAATACAACAATTTTTAAATTTTTAAAAATGCTAGTGTTTGAGTTTGTGAACCTTATTGTGGTTTAAATATATTATTTTATTTACAATATTTGTTTTGTAATAAAAATTATTATAATAAAATTGTTACCAAATATACATATATTAAAAACGTAAGTATACAAATATGATGAGCAAAATCAAATAAACAAACAAAATTTAAATTTATTCAAAAACGTTTGTAATTTAATCAATAAAGAGTATTTGACAAATAATTGTTGAAATTTAGATTTTTATTTTTGTTATTATATTAATAAATGGCTAGTTTTGGTCACCCAAAAACAGAAATGGGCCTTGAAAAGTTTTGAATTTTGCTGTTCAATGTTTTATTAAAAGATATTTAGTCCATAAAACAAATAAAACATAATTTGAAAAAAAATTGTTTAGAACAGCCTAGAGTAGCTTAGACAACAAAGTCAAATATGAAAACCATCCTTCATATACTTCTTACACACTTTTATTTAACTTGACTTCTCTGTCTGTCTGTCGTCAAATTTTGCAATCGATTCTAAACTAACATTGCATCATTATTGGTAATGAATACGAGGTTACTTGAGAGAAAATACTTAATAGAAATTACTTGATATATATATATATATATATATATATATATCACAATTATTATATATGATTTTTTCAATAATTTATTTCTTTATATTTCTTCATTGCATTATTCTTCTGTAAAGCGCCCTTGAATTATTCATAGTAACGGCGCTATATAAATTATTAAATAATAAAAGTAATAATAACGGGTTTCCATTTACGTGTAAATTTTTAAAGTTTTCTTGAAACATCGTTAACCTTTTGAATCGGGGTAAATTAAATAATGATGATTCTGATAATGGTGAACAACTATCATGATAATGATGGTGATTACATAAGCTGTCTTAAAATTTCATAAAAAGTTTACAAATAATTTAAAATTAGATTCTATAAATTCATTTCTTTTTTCATTGCTTGCTGCAGTAGTTTTTGTAATTGAATTTCAAATTATTTCATTCATTTCTATCGACATTTAATCACATGTTTAAATCCCAACAACTCATGAGTATTTTTGGGGATAACATTTAACATAAGAACCAGATGACTCAGAAATATCACTTTATCTATTTTTTAAATAATTTGAAAAAATTTGAATTTCAGCAAATCAATTTGTTTTTTTATCGCATTTCAATTTGAATGCTGATTTAAAAAATTATTTACAATAAGCTGCCGGGTGCCATAACAGTGTAAATAATGCCAAGCATTAAAGCAAATTTTTGCAGCAATTAAGCGTTAATGGTTTTTTCTCGTCAATAAATATTACGTTTAACGGTGTAAAATTAACGAAGCTGCAGTAAGGTTTAAGACCTAGCTTAAGTAAATGAGTTCGATAATGAATTCTAAAAAAACAACATCCGACTGTTAAAACGGGGGAAGCAAAATGATTCTGCCGGGTGCAGAACAAATAAAAAAATATGAGCAAATGGACTACAAGCATTGCAAAAGCTTAGATGAAAAAGAACGTAATGAAAATTTTTAAATTCTTTACGTACACAAAATAACGGAATTTTTATTTTTTATTATATTTGTATACACAAAATATGCATTGTACAAATGAGAATGTCAACGCACAAAAAATACATGAAAAATGGATTTAAATACGCAAAATATAACAATTGCCCGAGGGCGTTTACACTGAATAGCACTGAAATCAAAAGTTTGATGAAACTGATAATAAAATTAAAAATATGGGAATAATTATGTCTTTGTTAAAGCTGTAGGCTGTTGAAAGAAACATTCAATCTTGAATTGAACAATCTCAATTTGTCTTTCCTAATTTTGTTTTGCAAGTTGCAGAATAATTTTACATCCTTTAAAGAATTTAAGTATTTCATGACAGAGTCTGCTATTCACACAAAACCTAGTTCAGTTGAAATAAAAAATTGGCAAATTCTATATCTTGAAAGCTGAGGAATTTTTTTTATCAAAATTCCCTGCATTTTTCAGATATTTAAAATATTGTCAAAAACTGAATGCAATAATGATAATAAATCAGACATGTTTTAAAAGACAAATTCTCAAATTCAAATTCCCGACTACAGATGGAAAAAAATTATAGAAAAATTAGCAAAAAAACTATATTATTTAAACAATTATTTTATTAATCATCACGTTAAATGATTTCACACGGTTGAATGCATGTGCAAAAGGCAAATACTTTTGATCTCAATTAATTAATGCCCACCAGAAGATAAAAGAAAGCAGCCAATTATTTTATTTTTTAAACACAACAGTTCGAGGTTCAATAACGTGTCCACATCAATCTATGTAAAGTTTACTTTGAATTTGGACAAATCTCTGTCGTACATCTGAACGCGTCAGACAAGGGGCCAAATTATTTTCAAGACTTCACCTGTGCCTCGATTGAGGAGAACTTCATTGGCGCCAACGTTGTAGCGCAGACTTAATTTTGCTTCAACAAAGGTTTTTAACGTTTTTATGGCTATTTACTGGTTTTGTTTATTGTTGATGTTTTCTGGAATAAAATTCGCAATAAGGTTTTACTGTTATCATCATCTGAACTCCTTGTTGGTTATAGTTTGCTCGGATTTGTCCTTTTCGACCAGCCTGTTGTTGGATCAAAATGCATGAATTTGTTTCATAAAAATATGAAATTGTTTGGTTTTTTAGATCACCAAAACATAAGTCGTTCGGCATGTCGGTGAAAATTATACAACCGCGTATGGTCTGATATTCAGCAATGCAAATATCTGCAACACTTTGAACTTTGATAAGCCATTGATGTGGACCAGCAAAATTTGGAAACTGCAATATTTATGTTTAACAATTGGGAAGAACTTTTCGAACAAATAACCGGTCATTTTACAAACCTTTGTCCAAAACGTTGAAAATAATTTACTCATAACGGGTACTTTTACTTGTTATAAAAATATGGAAAAATAATGTAATTATGTGATATTGGTGGGTTCACAATTTTTATAAAAAAGGTTTGGGGTGGGTAGTGTTTATAAAAATCTTTAACGG
The DNA here is from genome assembly GCA_963978895.1 of Erpobdella octoculata. Taxonomy (NCBI): domain Eukaryota; kingdom Metazoa; phylum Annelida; class Clitellata; order Hirudinida; family Erpobdellidae; genus Erpobdella; species Erpobdella octoculata. Next base: position 23,880,352 of record OZ022244.1, read on the forward strand.
CCAATAAATTAATAAATTTGCTTCTAATTTTTGTTTGCTAAACACGGAACGAAAAACTTTGTCATAAGAAGAATAACTCACAAAATAAACCAAACATAATAAACAATAAACAATTTGCTCGACATCTATAGGTAGGTACTAGGTACACATGCTCATTGTATTGTACATTGTACATGTGTTTGTGTACGTTGTTTATATCTAAGTGCGCTTGCGTGAACATCTGCGTACACTGTTTGCGAATAACAACAGCCATTGACTCCATAATAATAAATTAATATAATATTTTTTATTTATCTATTCGTTAAACTATTTTATTTATTTTTACCAAATTAATTTTAACAGTATAATATGTTAAAGTTTAAAATGAAATAAATAAATCAATACAAACTGGGAGTGACGAGGACGATGGCGATCACCACAAGTCCACAAATAATGAGAATCACCAGCAGGGCTATCAATATTCCTTTCCAATTCTTTCCGTCGGTGTCATCCTCCGTCAGCTCCTGCAAACAGACAAATAAACAGGCACTTAAACAGACAAACAAACAGACAAATAAACTGACAATTAAACAGACAAATAAACTGACAATTTAACAAATGAAAAAACAAACAAGCTAGTGAATTCTTTAAAAAACACTATACATTTGAAGCATTAGTTGCGCAAGTTTAAGTGAACCTGTTACAAGATAATCGATAATCAAGCTATTTTTTTATTTGTAAACTAAAACGAAACTAACCGCAGAAACTTAAATTATCATATTATACCTATTATAAAATAAAATATTAGTTATCGGTTAATTTATTTACAATTTCATCTGGATTTTTTCCTTTTTCCATTGTTTTTCCTTTTTCTTGTTTGTGTCTGTCGTCGCCTAATGACACTTCCTCCTCTTCTGACTCCAGGTTTCAATGTTTACCACCGAGATCGGAAATTTTTCGTTCTTCTTTCAACGCCTCTCAATGTTTCATCGGTTTATATTATTTATCTATACCGGCACATCACTGCTCTGTTTATATTCTAACTAACGTTTACAAGACAACACAAACTGTGACTCTACGACCAGCAATTCGCAGAAAACCAATTACTTAGCATCGTTAAGAATAAAATACAAACGACGCAAACGGAAAATACGGAGTGCAAAGCGAGCGAACAACTCCTCCTCCTATCCAGATATCATTCCAGCAACAACAACACAGCTGGATCTTTTCTAGCGGCCAGCAAGCAGGGGCGTTCGTCGGCTCTTCTCTCATTGCCGGTCTAAAAAAGCGTGCACGTTCACACGTACAGAATTGAGGACAATGATGACTCTTGTTCTTGTTATTGATGAAATGTTATATTTGTACATTAGTTAGTGTTTAATTTAAATTAATTTTCACATTTTTTTCAAGGATATTTATTCATCCACAAAGAATAAAATGAATTTTAAATTCAATTTTTAAAAAGAATATAGTCCAAAGAAAAGCATACATGTGAAGAAAAAAAACTTCGATCAAATACAATAAATTTGATTAAAATAGAAATTTTAACAAAGTGATACTCCTCTTTTGCGATCTTAGAAAATTTATAAAAAATATGATCGTGAAAGGAAAGGAGTGTTAATGGTGGTGCAGTCTGGAACTTGCAGTAAACACGATAAATAAATAAAAATAAACATGATTCAATCAAGACTGCAGTTTCGTATATCATCGGCTCGTTTGATCATTTCATCATTTTCTAGAATTTTCGCCATCTGGCATCGCAAAATAACTACAGGAACACATCTTCTCCCTGTTTTATTTTCTATTTGACAGTTTTTTTGCACCTTACAACGAATGGAATCCTTTTTTTTTAATTTTTTGAACTCGGATTTTGTCAAAACCCAAAGAGATTGCTATCAAAACCATTCTTGTCCGATATCACTTCGTCTGACAAAATCCATTCTTAGTTTTAGTGCTAATGTTTTATTATGGAACTAGTGAGGTAACGGCGTTGCCTGGGGTTTTTAGAGGTTTTTCTATCGTTTTTCTCTCTTGTTCCCGTTTCCTTCCCCGTTTGCTTTCCCGCTCCGGTTCCTTTTTTTCTTCCTTTTCTCCTAACTTATTTTTGGCCATAAAACTTAAAATAGGTTTGCTAAAAGTTGCTGGAAACCTTCAAACTTAGTTACGTAAACTATATTTGAATTTTGTTACGCAATAACCTTTGATGTTTTTACATAGGCACTTTTGGCCTTGGAAGTTTTTTGGTCATAAAAAAAACTAAAAATATTTTGAGAAATTAAAAACTACCCTATTTTTCTACTTTTTGAGATCTATCTCCATGCCAAATTTCGTTTAAATTGGTAGAGTAATTTTGAATTGCATAGAAGACATACAAACAGTCATTTTCATACATATATAGATAATATCATGAATGTAACAAAATACATAAACTTCAGTAAATTTATCATACTCATAAAAATCTTGATGTAATTTTGACGTGATTGGTTGTACTGTTTAGCTTTTGTCAACTGCCATCTAGCGAATGTAATGAAAACCTAATGCGCTCATGAAATTTAAATTACTATTTTTATTAACTTCACCGCCGACGTTGTTTGCTTGCTCGAATGTTTGCAAGTCTTGAAAGTGAAAATTAACAAACTTACCGCAATCAAGCGAAAATTTGAAATATAGGCTCACATTTCATGGCAATGCATTTTATTAAATTTTGAAAACTTTCTTAACAAAATTTTATTTTCCAATTAAAAAAAACTATGTATATTTGTTTTCAAACTACAAAAAATCAAACATAGTTATAAAAATAATTACATTTCTAAATGTCAAAATTGTCCTTTTAAAAGAAAAGTTTGTTTTAAATGAAAAGTCTGTGAATCCTGAACTATAAGGGATTCGGGAAACCCCTTGTTTTTGTACGGTTTGCTTGTTTAATCATTTAATAGCAAATGTTACAAATGTTTTATTAGTCAGCCCTCCAAAGATTTAGTGTCCACAAAATCGAAATTTCATCAAGATTTTGCCAGCCACAAAAACAACCACAGTTAATAAAAAAAACTTTAAATTAAAAATGCTGGACCTGCATTAAATTCAAATCATCACCAAAACCACGACCATCATCATCACCACCACCTTCATCATCATCGTCATCGTCGTCGTCATTATCATCATCATCATCATCATCATCATCATCATCATCATCATCATCATCATCATCATCATCATCATCATCATCATCATCATCATCATCATCATCATCATCATCATCATCATCAGCAGCAGCAGCAGCAGCAGCAGCAGCATCATCATCATCATCATCATCATCATCTTTACCATTTTCCAGAATACTGTGGCAAGACTGTTTGTCTTAAAGAGAAAATTCCAATTGCCGCATGAGCAGTGAAAATCCATGAATTTGTTGATTACAAGCACTATCTCCGATTGGTTGAACAAGATTAGAGATTAGTTAAGCTGTACTTTAAAAAGCTGCATCAAGGCGTAGCAAGAGAGCAGGGGGGTACGCGTTCCCGGGCACCAGTTCCCCTTGTATAGCCCCCATCCAGGTCAGCAGCTATTTATGTAGATGAAAGTGTAAAAGTACCTTCCCCCGGGCTATCAGCATTTTTAAAAGTCTACAGATGAGAATTTGTAGAATCGCATTTTTGGACCATGTCCCCGGGAGCCAAAAACCTTAGCTACGCCTCTGAGTTGCATTGAATAGTTTTTCAACTTTCAATTTGAAATTTTGTAAATTTTGGGATTATTGACGATCAAAAGTGGCACAGCCATTTTTAAGTTAGTTTTATTTTGGGAAATTTGTAATTTTTTTACTCAAAATAAAAAAAACATCTTTTAACACCGACTAAGACTTCAAGGTTTTACTTAGACCAAAAAATTAACTTGAGCACAATTCTCATCATAAGGAAAACGCTTTGCATTGAATTTACTCAGTTAATTCTAAATTCAAGGATTCAGTCGGAAAACCTATTTCAATAGTTATTTTACAAACTGTTCAAAGACCATCTTCTATGTCGGCTTGCAAAAATTTAAATGATTTCGACCCCATAACATTTTTGTTGCATATTTACTGCTAAACATTTTAATTAAAAAAAGCGACTTTCTAAATGGAAAACTTCATAATTCTTTAAAATTGAACTATATTTCACATTGAACTAATATTTTCTAATTGAATCATCCAAAACATATCTGCCTGGAAGTATAAAAAGATCACATTTCTACATCACCCTTCACTATTCAAACAAAAAAATATTCACCTTCACTCGAAATATTCTCAACAACCTCAACCGTCTTTTTTTCATTTTCATCATTATTATTATTATTATTATTGCAGATAATATTCCAGCAGTAACATTCAGTTATGCAAAAACGACATCGTTAGAAGTTCCATTCCAAAATGAAGTTTTGAAATTCAAATATGTCAACTTAATTTTCAAGTAAACTAGCAGCTGACATCAAGCAAACGCATCTTATTGAATAAACGACATGAGAGAAAAAAAGAACGAAACATAGAAGAAAGAAACACGTGTTTGTTAACCGTTTGTAACACCTGTGAGACTTTTATAAGCAAAATGCTCATCTGCTCTCACTCACATTGCAACTGGAGGTTATATGAACGAAATGGGAAAGAAATTTATACAGCCGAGCGAGCTATGATTCATTATTTTGAATTTATAAAAAAAAATCTTCACACTTTTTTTTATTAAATTCCGGAGGCTGATGAATTGTTTACCAGATTTTGTTTACCTGGGTTCTTTCTATGTAATGAGTTTACAGTTTATCTCAAATTCTCGTTTAACCTAATTAGATTTATTACTTCTTATTAAATGCCCCATAATTCGATTATATTCTAGGAGTATATAATGAGTATAAAGCTGTTTACATGGAATTATTCGTGAAGATGAGCGCTGTCACTTTTATAACACAATGTGCATTTCCATTGCAAGTTGAATGCGTTTTTAAGCTTACATAAGTACAATTCAATTTATTGTAGGGCAGGTTTATTCGATTTTCGAACCAGAGTCAGGCACAACTCATTCTAAAGTTTGTTTTGGTCCATACTACTCCATACCTAGTTTTACGCCGTTTACAGCAGATAAACTAAACTTTGAAATGTGTTGGCGGAGGTGGAGCTATTGTGGGTAGATATGTTAAATATTTATGGTTCTATGAACTCATATCTTCCTTCTTCACTCTTAACGATGATGATGATGATGATGATGACGATGACGATGACGATGACGATGACGATGACGATGACGATGACGATGACGAGGATGAGGATGGGGATGAGGATGGGGATGGGGATGGGGATGGGGATGGGGATGGGGATGGGGATGGGGATGGGGATGGGGATGGGGATGGGGATGGGGATGGGATGGGGATGGGATGGGGATGGGGATGGGGATGAGGTTGGGAATGGGGGTGAGGTTGGGAATGGGGATGAGGATGAGGATGAGGATGGGGATGGGGATGGGGATGGGGATGAGGATGGGGATGGGGATGGGGATGGGGATGGGGATGGGGATGGGGATGGGGATGAGGATGAGGATGAGGATGAGGATGGGGATGGGAAACACCGAGTTTGTGAGCGCCTGCTATATGTTTTAGTTTAGGTTTTCATTTTGATTTTTTGGTATGTTATAGAAACACATAATAGCTTTAAAATGACACCTTGCTTGCTATCAACATTTGGCTAGTTTTTGAGATATACGCTTTATGCTTAGAGGCGCTTTATTCACTCAGTGATGGGGATGAGAGCATTCGTGTGAAAAAACACCGAGTTTGTGAGCGCCTGCTATATGTTTTGGTTTAGGTTTTCATTTTGAATTTTTGGTATGTTATAGAAACACATAATAGCTTTAAAATGACACCTTGCTTGCTATCAGCATTTGGCTAGTTTTTGAGATATCTGCTTTATGCGAATTACATTTTTGGGACATCGAGAAATATTTGTTGAGTTTGTATAGTTCCGTGACACATTTTGGTTGAGTTTTCAGTTTTGAATTTGTAATATGTTTTAGTAGCCCATATTTACTATTTAATGTCATTTTTATTTTTTTTTTTAAATTAGTTTCTATTAGAGATATTAAGCCCAAGCCGAACGCTACATTACCGATCATTTTGTTTACATTTGGCGAAATTTAAAATAGGTTTTCTGAGGAAAATTTCGGGGTTTTCATAATAAAAATTAATGAAACGTAGTTATTTTGAGTTGCTTAATAAATACCGATACATTTTTTTATTTTATTTTTGAAATTTTTTTGAGCGCCTGCTAGCTTGACACATGCATTTTACTGCATATTTCCTATGTTACGAGCGCCTGCTAGCTTGACTCCAGTGAATGGGTACGGGTAAGACATAAGCGGGTATGGGTTTACCCGTTTAATGTTTTCTATTTCAGGTTTATCACGGAAGTAAATGAAAATAACTATAATTAGATAGTTTATTAAATGACTGTGACCAATGTTGGGCCAGTACTGTTCAGCCTCATTCATTTTATGAAGTTACAAGGAACAAGCAATAAACCGATTATCGGCTGATACCGATTGTGAAACGGCCAATACCGATTATCAGCAAAACGGCCGATACTGAAAAAAGAGCCAAATTTGTTTTTAACCTTTTTATTTTTGTCCTCTATAAAAGCTACCTCCATGCCAAATTTCGTTGAAATCGATCCAGCGGTTTGTATTTGTGTAAAGGACAAGCAGACAGTCAGTTTTATATATAAAGATAAAAAACTCAAAATCTGTTCCTTGCAGAAAATCTTGAAAAGAGCAAAAAAAAGAATTTGGCTAGCATACACAGTTCATGTACACTTGCTCACTTGCGATCAGAGGACTATGTTGTAATTACTTAATAACTCAAAAAGCAATATAAATTTGTCAACAAATTCATCAGCAAAAATTTAATTGAACATTCTTTATGCAAATAATTAACAGTTTAAAAAATATTCAAAATTATTTATAGAGCTTTCTATTTAGATTTTAGCTCATTTTATTCAAGCTAGTAGGAGTTTAACAAAAATAAGTCAATTAATCCTATAATAGACATATACATATCTTTTGATATACCAAGATATTATACAACAACAACAACAAATAAAACAATATATTAACATAGAATATTAATACTTGCAGTGTAATATGGAAATAACAAAATGGACTAATTTATAATGAAAACAAGCAAATAAATAATTTTTATCAGTTAAAATGCTGCACCAGTAACAAATGGAATGTTAAGTAAGTCTTGTAAAGAACAGCTTCTTCAATTAAAACAAGCATAAGAGATAAAAAAATGAATAAAGAATCATTTAGACTCTTGTAGATATTTCTTGATGAATCTAGATACCAATACGAATGGTCTTTCTTGCCAGTCATTTAAAGTGTCGTGAGGTGTTGCAACTTGGTCCCCTTTAAACCTATCCAAGTAGGTGACACAAACCACGGCAGCTGTAAAAATATTAATTCTATTCTTATTATGCACTATTTATATTAACCAAAACAGCTAAATGCATTTAATTGCATTTCAGTTTCCAAAAAATACAGGTGATGTTCGAATATAGATAAAAAGAAGACAATTTGTGAAGGGCTTTTATAAACTAAAATTGCTATCCTGAAATCAATCGTGAGGTTGGAAAAGTTTAAAATAATCTCAGTTTACAAAAACCTGGAATGCCGGCTTGCAAGCACAGGGAGCCAAAAACCAATCCCTCCATCTCTATATTACGAACACCAACACCATGAGCCTTCTTTAGAAACGCCATCTTTTTTTCCTCGTTATAATTACACACAGCTCCATCTAGTCTTCCTTGTCCTGCATCAACAATATAAAAAAACTAAGTATTAAGCACTGACAGACTCAGGCTGAATATAATGAAACTACACCTTCATAGAAATCCCATGAACAAATGGTTTTTCCAATGACAACCTTGAAATCATCGTGAGGTTGAGCACACGAAAGCAAGTTTTCATTTAACGTTTTATCGAGAACAGATTCGCGTTTCACCATTTCTCCAAGTATAGGCTGAATTGAAATAAATTTAATAGCAATGCATGCATTGATTTGCAAAACAAATTAAGTTATTTATTGATGGAATACGAACAATCACAAAAGCAGCACACCAAGAATTGATCAGTTTTAAATTACTTAGAATAACTAATCAAACCGTTGAGTTCACTTTAAAAAATAGCAACATTTAACATAAAGGCCGATACTATAAACAAACTTTAGCAGCTATTGGCAGATATAAAATAACTATTATAATCTAAAATTTCATGCAATTACCACTTCCAAGTAAGGACGAAGGCAAGAATCAAGGGCTTCACTGGTCAATACAACTGTTCCAGGCTCTAAACCTTTAAAAAAACAACAATAAATTAGCTAAATGATTATTTAGATAAGATATCTATTTCGTACAGTTTTAGAAAACTTGCAAACAATTAATTTGAGATACAAAATTGCAGTGAATCTAAAAATAATAGCTTGTGTAGAACTATGTCTTTACTTGCACCATAAAAATCATATTTATAAATAAATTTCTAACCTAAACCACCACTGGTACCAGTCCTAAATATATGTACATCAGTAGCCTTTGAGTAGTAAAGTGCCTTGATAACTTCATGTAGAACAACAAACGTGGATGCCATGCCAATCCCATGCTGTTTAAAAGCATTAAGTCACAAGTTGAAACTAGCAGGTTCAAACTTTTAGCTTAATTTCCAATATAAAACACATTGAAACAAATACTTTAAAACAAGATTAAATTGAGTTTCAAACTTTAACCGATGCTAGACAGAAACAATTAGCTAAACAATCAAAAAAGAAATATCAAAATTTTCAAAATAAAACTTAAAACATTCAGAAATGCACTCACATTGACACAAAGAACACATCCCACTTTGTACATGACATATCTATCAGTTGCACTGCTTATGTTTGCAAGTGTTTGTCCAGGAGGAATTTTAATATCCAATTCCCCAACCAGTTTGTGAGCCATTCGTTCCATTCTGGTCGCACTTCCACCAAAGCAAACAAACTATGAAAATATGATATAGATTATAGCATTCAAGTTTGGTTATTTGGTGTCTGGAAAATTAATGAACCTTGATGTCACTGAAAATATCATTGAAGTGTTTCATTTTTGTGCTCATTCCCAGATGGTACAAGTGGTCTTCTTCCATTGATTTCAAGTTCTCATTATGAAGCATTACGAGCCTGAGATATTAAGTAAATTTATTTATAACAATTTTGTTACATACATAAATATTATTTATAGACTGACTTGCCATTTGATGAGTTAGAACTGTCTTTCTGCTCCATTGACATGGCTAAGGTCTGGCTCCGCTATGTGATGGATTAATAGATTATTCAAAGTCTAACAACCCTATCTATTCTATTTTCTAGCCTAGCCCCTCGTCTTTTTACTTAGCTTGTTTCTAGCCTTTTTTTAACTACAGTAGTTATCCTTTCGTTTCTTCTACCTACCTTGAAACTCCCCGATCAACCGCTGACTGCGCTATCAAGCTTGCTAACTTACTACTGAGCGAGAGACTTTCAACTTTCAAGGTTCAAGATCTGTTTACTACTTTTATATTATGACGATGTGAAGCTAGCTAATAGCTAACACAGCTACGCGACCGTAGCACGGAGAACTTGGAAAATCCAATAAGGACATAAAATATTAATTTTGTTACACGTCTACTAGCAAACTAGCGCAATAACAGTAGACAGAGCCTTGTATTTTGGTTTCAAATTGCATCTGAGTGCAGGTGAAGTGGTGTGTTGATGAGCTCATCATTATTAACAACATCATTAAAGCGATAATATAATGTCGCTTTTAATAATCCAGGCTGGATATATGATAAGTTACTATTATATTATTATTTCCGTCTTAATTTTTATTACAAAGGTTTATTGTAACCAGCAGTTTCTTGCAAAAACATTAAATATAAGCTACCGTTATTAGGCTTGACGCGCATTTTTAATTAGATATTAAATTATTTAGATTTATGTACAATTGCAGGATGTCATTTAACACAAAAAAATCACAGCGAGACTCATGGCAGGAAGCAGATATAAAGTATTCAAACAGTATTTACAGCAATACATTACTACATCGACAATGTTGTTAAATCAGTTCTTTTTATAATTTTTATTATGCATCACACACTAGAAGTACCTACTTCGTGTCGTGGATCATAATTTGATTCTTCTAACTTTTCCTTCCTCCTTTCTCCAGTCGTGGAACTGGCTTGCAAAAGCAACTCGGAGTTGATTTCTGTTTCTCTCCCTCTTTCTAGAAAATGCTAGAAGGCTGCCACCTAGCGACTGTATTGTATATATATGTACGTCCCTTAGCGTTATATATATATATATATATATATATATATATATATATATATATATATATATATATATATATATATATATATATATATATATATATATATATATATGGATACTTTTTTTTCTAGAAAAAACTCAAACCAATCAACAGCAAGATCTTACAGCTGTCATCATCCGTTACGTGGTTGAGAGCAAGCCCATTTGTGAAAAATGTTTCAACAATCAGGATTGAAATGAAAATTTGACGATATTTAACGCGGCATTAGTCAATAGTTAGACTTCTAGGTTACGGTTACAGTTGAGGACATCAAACAGAGTTTATAATTTCGTTCTTTCTCCCCCAAAACATACCAAAAAAGTAAAGTTTATTGAAGCAACAAGGAATAACAATAAGCAGCCCCGTAACACCACTTTGGCGCGTTTTTCGCCAGTTTTTGGTCTCGAAAATCTAAGCCAAGTCGCATATGAGTGGGTTTCATCCATGAACTAACTAAACCCTTTTTTCAATTTTAAACATATTTTGTTTGTCATTGCAGTCAATGTCACTTGAGCATTCTATTTACCTTTGAAGATCTTTTTTTGATATAAACAATCACAAGTTTAACTTCGTATTATATTGAATAATAATCGGATGATAAATTTGAAAAAAAAAAAACTCAAAGGTACAGATAATAAATCTTTGTATGAACAATTGAAAATCGGCGATCGAAAAGTTAAATTTGCTGCAGTTGGTTGAAAAAAAGAAGAGAGGGGGGCAGAGTCGCACAACACACAAGGCACGCAATACATTCCCACGGACGGAATATTGATCACAAAGGAATTTCTAGGACACGACTCTTTTGATGTGACAATCCTTGCAGAGGAGAACATCATTTATGGGGTAGCACAGTCTTCCTGTCTCCTCTGATAGTTGAACTTGACAATCCTAAAATGATTTAATTAATCAAACTAATAAACTGATTAATCAATTAAGATCAAACTTTTTGAATTCAACTTTATTGTCAAATATAACCAAGATTTTTTAAATATGAAACTAAAAACAAATCAAGATAATTTTTCACTTGAGGGGAATGAATTATTTTCGCTATATTCCATCAAACTTATGCAAAATATTTTCTAATGAAATGTAGAATTAAACTACAAAAGTGGCGCTTATAAACAAACAAGTGAAGCAAAAACAAAGTTTTTTAAAAACACACTTTTATATTTTTTTACTACATAAACAGCAAACATATTGGCATAGACAATAAATAGTTTGACGAAAATATCACAAATAATTATTTTATTTAATTTTGTCCAATCGATCCGAAAATTTGATAGAATGCATTGTCAATCAGTTCGGAGGTATGTTTAGATTTTGAAGTCTCTAGCTCATCGGGAAGTTAGTTTAAAATCGATTGCAAAATTTGACGACAGACAGATAGACAGACAGACAGATAGACAGACAGAAAAGTCAAGTCAAGTAAAAGTGTGTAAAAAAGTTAAACTATGCAGACAAGAAGAAAAAAACTTTTAAGCTTTACAGTTTTTAATCAGAGCAATTTTTTAATAATTAGTTTGTTCAAGCTTTAATGTATACGTTTTACTCCTTGCGCATACGAGAATAGATCTTGATACCAAACTATTTCGAGCTCCTGCTAGTTTTATAAGTTGAAAATTCGCTTTAAAACACTTTTTAATTAATTATTTTGTAAACATTTTCCCTCTTTTATCATCTTTTCTATCATTCCCATATGAAACCTTCTTATTTTATAGCAGAATTAATTCATTCTCTTTTCAGTTTTCGCAAAAATATAGAGCGATTCATGCTTAGCGGTGTTTTAACACATCTGAATTAACACAATTTTCATCCTGTAAACCAATCTGCTTAGCATTTGCAGTCCTCTACTAAAACAACCATGTACAGGTGTCCTCAGATCTACTTCGTTATGCTGTCATCACTTGTGCTCCTTGAGTCATCAAATGTGACATTTTTCAGCCAAGCATTCTTACACTCTTCCTTAACAAGCCTATTCAATTTTACTTCGACTGGATCTAACAAAATGCATCTGAAATCGGGAGATCTTTAAATTGTCTTTGACAAAATAATTTAGGTTTAAAAAAATGATTTTGACACTGCCTTTCTTCAAGATTTCCACCAGCTTTGTATCGAACAACAGATAGAATACAAAAAGCCACTAAAGTGCACAGTTCCCAGAATTGACAAAACCCACTTTATGTCTCTTACCTATAACCCAGGAGTACTAAAACCATGGAGGTTAAGATCAGTAAATCAGCATTCATAGGTTTTCTTGTCACCATTGTGCCACACCAAACTTGACATCATCAAGTCTCCATTGCTGAACAGACGGAACCTCCCACCATCACCAATGCATCAAATTCAACCAAATTTGTTAAAAAGTGAAGTTTTTTACAGTTCACTTGTTTCTTCTTCAAATCATTCTACTCCACTCAACAATTGCCGTGAATTTCCCCGAAACAAATGCCAATTATATCATACATGGTTTCATCATCATCAACAATAATTATTATAGATTGCTTAATGTATAACTACATTGCTACTAAACACATAAGCGTATAACTAGATTACTATTAAATATATATTTATATATGTATAACAATGTGACACTCTATGTTAATAAAGTTGAAAAAATAAAATATTTTGACATGCTGCAATAGTCGTTACTCGTTAGGCTTCAGACTGAAAAATTCAAAAACACATTTACAGCCTTCAAAAATGTAGATCTCCACAACCTATTTAAATAAAAAAAAATATTATATCATTTAAAACCAACCTTACACCTGTAGCATTCAATGTGAAAGTCCTTGTCCATGGACATTATTCGAACAGACTTGTTGTTCCCCTTGAGCAATAACAGAATAACAACAAATTTATTATTGATGGTGATGAAACTTCAAAACCACAAAAGCGATTTGACTAGGTGGTTGCACGGTGGCAAGCCAAACTTGTGTGCTTTAGAGGTGTCATTCAGAAAATTGGGCTAATATATTTATAGACTCTACACTACATATTATATCAAATATTCCATAAGCAACATCAATTACCTAAATAATATTAAAAACATAAACAACTGGTAATAACATAAAAAAATTCAATTTGAAAGTTAAAATAAAACTAACTTGTCTGGGAATGATGCTAAGTCCGCATGCAGCACACCTCGGAGCATAAATGCTAAAATTTAAAATAAATAATAAGTTGAAATTTGAAAAGGTGCAACACATATCATAGATTTTAAGTTTTTAACTAACCGAGTAACATCACAGCCAATATAAGTATAAGACTACCAAGTTAAGATTTACAGCAGCCAATTCAGGTATGAAACGACAAAAACTCTAAATTCAGTGTCATAATTATTCCAGGCTTATCATAACAAATGCCCACACATGATGATAATTAAACAATCGCATACTGTCTAGCAATTCAGATATTTCATGATAAAAAATTTATATATTAATAATGATTTATTTAAATATTAATATTAATTTATATAAATTTATATACATACTGATAATGTATCAGATATGAGGCAACTAAATCGGACATACATACGATTACTAATTCAAATATAAAATAATTATTTCATCAACATTTGATTAAATAAGTTGACAAATAAATAAAAATTGAATAAAAACCAGGTGAAATAATAGATTAATTTGAAACAAAGAAGACATAAAAGTTCTCACGCATCTGAACAACGGAATGACATAAAGAAATATTTTAACAAATTAAATAATACGTTCTTTTAATAAAAAAAAACAATAAGGCATGAGACTCTATGCACAGAAATTTTAAAAAAGTTGGTTTACTAAATAAATTAATCTAAAAAAATGTGAATAAAGAAACTCGAGTCAGATTTAATTTCATAAAAAACTAAAACAAGCCAGACAAAAAAAACTTAAAAATTTGATTAATAATCAAAACAAAGATGTGCGAGTTTAAAGAAAGAAAAGATTAGATTACAAATAAACAAATATTGTTGAAACAAAAAATTTTCAATTCAACTTAAAACAACTTTTTTCTTTTTTTTTTAAATAAAAGTCATCAAAATTTTCCTCACATTCAAATGAAAAACAGAAATTATCGTCTAAAAGAACATAAAATAAAAAACCTGTTGTAATCGCTGATGCAGAGAACCCTGTCATGAATGTCAACAGTGAAGGGTTCTCCATCGAGGCAGTCGTTACAAGAAAAACATCGAAAACAACCGGGGTGGTAGGAATTGCCGAGTGCCTGTAAGATCTTAAAAAAACAAACAAACAAAAAGGCAAACGTTAATTCGATTTAAAATGTCAAACACATGAAATGTTAAATCGATTTAAATAAATGTACATTAAACTTGTGAAATGTTAATTCAATTTAAATAAATGTACATTAAACACATTTAAGTGTTAATTGGATTTAAATGAATGTACGATGTATGTTAAAGACATGATATAATAGCAACAAAAACCAACTGTTATAATGTGGGAAAGAAAATCTTTTCTAATTAATGTCATCAAAGTAATAATATCTGGAGTGACTACGAAAATCCAGTCAAAAGCAATCCAGAAGTAAATAACAAAATAAATAATAATAAAATAATCAGCACTTTCTTTAATAACTTATTAAGCCATTTATAATTAATAATGCCCATGACTGACTACCTAGCATAACTCCAAAAAAATTACCGATTCAATGATGAAGTGACCACAGACGGCACACTTTTCAGTCGTCTGCTGGAAACCCGAATACTGAAAAAGAAAAGAATTTCATTTTTTTAAAGCTTTGATTTTAGTTTATTACAAACTTTTTTATTGGTAACAATTTTTTTACTTTAATTTATTATCTTTATGAAAATTTTTTTTGCATTGTTGGGGCATATAGGCTTTGCCTGCAACTCGTTATAAACTACGTAATTTAAAGCCAAAAAACAAGATATGGTTTAAATAAATAACGTATATTAAACAATTTGTAAATACCAGATAATCTTCTTCACAATAAACTTTCCCTAAAACATTGTAGAAAGGCTTATTCTTTAATTGTCTACCTGAAACATAAATTAAAAATCATAATAATAAAACTATTCCTTGCCACAATGATGAAAAATAAAAACAATAAGTATATTAAATTTTATTTAATATGAATATATAATCTGAAAAAAATGTTTGTTGTGAAATGAACCTTACTAAAAATAATGCATAATCTAATGCCTGGATATTCAATAATTTACAACACATATACAACTATACAACTCCTTGTACTCCAGAACAAGTTAAAAAACAAAATAAACTGTTTTAAAAGCATTCAAAGAATTACCTTAATTATAAAAATGTTAAAAAGAATAACCTTACTAATACAGACATTAGGATAAACAAACAAATCAATTTTTTTTTGTGAAAACAAGCTTTTCTTGACACACATCGACAAATTTATTAGTCAATAAATAATAAAGTTGTGTCGTTTAAAAGTCGGAAAACCCAAAAGCAGATGGCAGTGTCAACAACGATGCTGAAAGTTTCCGAGTTCCGATGAAAAAGTTGGTTAGAAATCGACAACAAAATTCTGCCTTACGGCTACTTAAAAGCTTCCAAAATTTAATAACTGAAAATATTAAAACTATTTCATTAATAAAAATAGAAGCAAACCGACCACAGGAGTTGCAAACAAAACAGGAAGAGTGATAGAGATTCCCCATCGCATGGCATGCATCTGATAAGCTGATTATCTGATGCCTACACATTGTACATAAACCTTGAAATAATTCAAATAAATTTATTTACACAAAATTGTCAAGTAAATATGATTAGATTATTAGAAAAGCTTTTTAATGTTATTAAAAAAAACAAATTACCTAATTAGCATAAAGTGATATAAACAATGTTAACACACCAAAAAGTTGTTATTACCATAAAAAGTCTGAGATTCAACATCAACATTATAACTCTGAAGCGCACTTCTTTCGGGAATCGAGCTGCTGGAATAACTGCTGTGACTAAACGGAGAAGAAGCTTCCGCGTCGGAGATTTTTCTAAATTTAGGCGTACTGCTGGCTGAGGTGTTGATGTTCGTCAAATGGACTCCGTAGTAAGGAGGCGGTGGCCTGTGATTGGAAATCATCGTCTCCATGATTTTCATTTCCTCTTCAACTTGCTGTGCAAGTGCGTCTACGTCGACATCACTCCTTTCATTGCATTCTGGAGTAAAATTCTTATGTTGATCTGCTAAGAAATTATTGTCAACGCTGGGAGGAGCCATTTGTCTTGACACTTTCAAACTAACTCCTGTCGGTAAGTCGTTAGCTACTTGCAGCTGATCAGAAGGTCTCGGTATAACAGTGATATTAGTCATCATGCCTGAGCTGGCATTTCTGGATGATGAAACTTTCATGATGCCTGGATTCCTGTGACTCCCCAAATAATTTCCATTAATAAGACTTGGCTCGCAATCATACAAAGTTTGATGAGATCGAATCGGGAACGCTTGAAAATTGGACTCTTCAGAAAGACTACTGACACTTGACTGGGGACTGACTTGTAAATTGTCCGCATTAAAAACTGATTTTGAATGAGAAAGCCTGTTAGTAGAACCAGTTGTCAATATGTTGTTATTGCCAAAGTATGTCAGCTTGGTATCATGTCCGAATAACGATGAATTAGATCCTGGACTTGAATAACCAGATGGAGAAGTATCGTTTAGATTTTCATCAGCCTTGTTTGGGAGAGAAACCTTGACAGAAGATGCATTGTGTGGATAATTCAAAACTTTTGTTGTCCTCTTTAACTCAACATTAGTTATGCCACCATCGGGATGTCTGGTGATGTTGATATAATTAATTGCAGGAGATTGATGCTCACCAAAAGCATTGTGTGGATATCTGCGACCAGCCGAAGCCGTGTTTTTAATGTTCTCCATTTTGCTTCTGAGTCATGCTTAATAAAAGCAAGCTCCTACAATCTGACGGAGTTTTTTACGCGAGAAACCATGAAGAAGTCGTACCGAGAAGAATTTACGAAAAACTGGAAAGACAGAAATTAAAATAGAGGTAGTTTTTCAACCAATTTATGTGCTGTATGTATACCAAAACTCAAAAACCTAAATGTATTCAATATTTATAACAATAGTTAAAAGCGAAACTTGAAATTTACAGCAAAAACTATAATTAACGACTTTGAAGAGATATCCTCCGACAACCTGAAAAATAGTATGGCAGATTGTTGTTGTTTTAAAAAGTGAATGGCACTATAAAAAATAATTCTTCTTAATAAAAAAATCATATATATTTATGGAAAAATGTAATCATTGTTTTTTAAGTTAAATTAGTTTTTACACGTTTTTTTCTTCAAATTTTATCAAAAAACTTTTACCAGGAATTCTGTTCCACCCATATATATATATATATATATGGTTCCACCTTCTCTCACTACCTCCCTTTTAGGGTCAATTCGTGAATGAAAGTTTTGAAAGCATAAAACTGTCAAGATATTATAACATAACATAGGCGCGTTTTATCTCACGCACTTCTCGGTTCTCTTATATTTCTCCTCCTTTGGACTCCTTTTGTCCTTCTGCAATGGTTAATGGTTATCACCTTTTTTGAGAGGAGTAAGTGGGAAAAATTTCGGAAGTACCAGCATTCCCCCACCAGACGTTTCTGGATCCGCCACTGGCACCTAACTGTACCTAACATTATTTTGTCCCCACAATTTTTTCTCCCGTTGCGTGGGAGGTTGTGCTTGCAATAATTTGTTTATTTGACTGTTGTTGCTGCTGTGGACTAGAGTTAAGACTGTTATTTGACTTCTCCGACGTTATTATTAAAATTATTAAATAAATTAACGCCAAAACTTTGAATATGGTTGATCTATCAGAATCAGATTGAGGTGCGTAATTTTATCTGTCCCTGGTACCCAAAATTGCACTACTTTTATAACTTTTATACTTATTAGTGACTTATACTTTATACTGTCTTATACTTTACTTATTTACTACTTTAATTTACTTACTACTTGTGAACTTGTCTTTGGTATCTTGGCACATGTACTAAGTAACAAAGAGTTCCAGTAATTGATAATAACCCTTATTAATAGTTTTAAAAGTGAATAATAGCTGAATAATGTTGCATGACTTTAAGGAAATATTTCAATTCTTAATTTTGCTTGTAATTTTATCAACATAGGACATACTAAAACAGTTTCCATTGATTTATAAAATTTAAATTCAAGTGATCATTGTTTGGAACTGGATCATGGAAAAGTTGTAAATTAACATTTCCAAACCTGTCCTGGTTGTTGTAAACTTTGATTTTTTTGTCGCCATTCCTGTTAGCTGGTAATGGTGGTGGAAGAAATAGAACTCAAACTATCTCCATGATATCAAGGATTAATGATGTGTGAAAGTTTGGGCTTCTTAACTATTTCTACAATAAAAATTTTGCTCAGTCTACAATATGTTGTTTGTATTATTTTTTTGGTCTTTATTCATTCAAATATTTAGCAAATGTATTATCAAGTTAGTTGGTTGTGATTAAATTATTTTAAGAACCTGCAATCTCTTGATAGCAGCAATGAATTAGAGTCAAGTGGAGAAGAATTTACAAGACCAGGTTTGTAGATTTATGTTTATACTACTTTTTCTGTTATAAACTGAACCTTCATTTCAATTTTTTAAACATGGTGATATTTGAGACAAGTCTGCAAGGGAGTCTTTTCTTTACATTTCATGAGATATGATTTTAATTATATATTTTTTTAATAATGCTCTAAAGGTCTCAACGAAAATACTTTCAATTTCTCCACTACTTTTTCATTTTGGAATGTTAGTACAATAAACCAATTCAGTGGAAAAAGAGAAAACAGAAGAAAGCTTTTGAGTTAGTTTTGTTCCTTTTGACATTCAATTTTTTATTTTATTTTAATAATCACTTTAGTATCAAGTGACAGATAGGGAAGAATTAGCTTATAAGATGTAAACTGTCTCACATTTGTATAATTTCCACGTGTTTCTCACATAATAAATGAATAAACTAGGTCTTACTAAAAGTGTTAAAGGATTTTATCCCCATGATATAACTCATCACAGCTTCTACTGACCATGCTGAAACTAATTTGAAAGTTTAATGGTGATTTGTACTTGCTGATTTATTATAATATTTGGCTATATTACAGTTTTAGTTTTCAGTTGTCTCATGTTTTAGGAAGCCAAATAGTTTCAGAGAACAACTATTTTGGTGCAGAAAAATCTATATACTATGCAGGTGAAGTAAAGTTTGTATTGAAAATGTTTTTTCTGTCTAGGCAAAGATTATTTATTTAGTTTTTAATTTTTAATAAATCTATGTTACAAGTTCTTTTAATGGTTAGTACTTTAATTTTGAACTTAATTTTTTGTAGAATTTAGTTAAGGGTGACCAAAATATTGCCTGCATTGCTTTATTGGGTGACCACCCTGCAAATGTTTTGCCACTTTAAAAATAAGTGGATATATTAAGTGTTGTACTTATAATTCTGTATGTTGTCTTTGCACTATGTTTTTGTGGTCCTCAAAAAACTTAGAAGTTAGACAACCATTATTATTTGGAATAATTAAATGATATACCACGCATACAACATGAAGTTATGATTTCAGCAATCACATGTGGTGCTTCGATCATTCTTTTCTGCTCGATTCTCTCTGTGGTTCTCCTCATTTGTCGACTGAGAAAAAAAGATGAAGGCAGCTATTCGTTGGACGAATCAAATCTCTGCTTTCCTTGAGCTGCTTCTGATATAGTCATTCCATTTCAAACTAGAATGTTATTTATGTAATAAGTCTAAATGTGATTTTAGTCATGAACATATCTTTCATTTTTTATCTTGGATTATGTTGCACTTTGATTAGAGCAGACAAATGTTTTTTTCGTCAATCAGAACTGAACGTTACCTGATAACCTACACACAATAATGGAATTGATTTGGTTTCAGCATATTTTTTGTATATTTTTGTCTGCATGCACCTTATTTATTGTATTTTTTTCTGAATACCTTTGAAAAATTTCATGTTTTGAAATTTTAGTGTTTGCTACACTAGCACATCTTTTTGTGCATTTTTTGTATGCTAGCACCGAAAAGTCATTGTGCTGACATATATAGAAAATGCTTGTCCTCAGGGGCGCAACTAGGTTGGGGCATGAGGGCGCAATCCCCCCAGGCCAAATCGGAGGGCCCTGCAATTTTTCAAAATTCAATGAGTTTTTCTTTGGGTGGGTGGGAGGTTGGGGGTGCTACATTTTTTCATAAACTTATTTTTTTAACATTTGCTTTAACTGGTTTGAGACTGAGTTTGACTATCTTCAGTTTGCAGTCTTTCTTTTCTATCAAAGATACCAAAAAAAGACTGCAGACTGAAGATAGTCAAACAATTTTTTCGACTGTGGCGGGCTTTCTTCCCTTTTTAAAACTTGAGCAAGCCCCCCTCCCCAAGGCCAAATCGGAGGGCCCTGCAATATTTTCAAATATGATGAGTTTTTTTTGGCTTTGGGGTGCTACATTTATTCATAAAATTATTTTTTTAACAATTGCTTGAGCTGGTTTGAGACTGAGTTTGACTATCTTCAGTTAGCAGTCTTTCTTTTCTTTCATTAATAAATTATTAGAAATACCATAAAGCCTACTGACTAAAGATAGTCAATTTTTTTCCAGTTTCTTCTTTCTTCCCGTCTTCAAACTTGAGCCCCCTCCCAGCATTTTTTGCAGGTTGCGCCCCTGCTTGTCCTTGACTAAATGCTGAAAAATTCACATGGAGGTAAATAAGCAAAAACAAAACAAGGCTATTTATTGTCTTTTGTCAATACAAGCACGGTTTTTTAGGTTTAAAGTGCCAAATAAAAAAATTGCCATGTGTAATTTTGTAAGCATAATATATTCGAAACAAGTGATCATAAAAAATATATCTATATATATAAAAATGAATGTTTGTATCTATATATGTTAATGGCGTTTATGCATTGTTACACCATTCATCCGATCGTAATGAAATTTTCACACAACCTTGAGAGTCAATGGGAGTCAAAAATAAAATAAAAATTTTTGAAATCCGTCACAAAATAAGCGGAGCGGAGCGGGTGAGCGAGCGGGAACTATATATATATGTATGTGCGTATGTATGTGTGTATGTATGTATGTGTATGTGCATGTATGTGTGTCTGTGTGTGTGTTTATGTATGTACTAGCGGAGATACCCGGCGTTGCCCAGGTTTTTTAGAGGTTTTTCTAATGTTTGTCTCTTTCTCTCCCATTTCCTTTCCCACCTGCTTTCCCACTCCTGTTCGCTTTCCCGTTTTCGGTCGTTTTCCCGCTGCCGGTCGCTTTCCCGCTCCCGGTCGCTTTCCCGCTCCCGGTCGCTTTCCCGCTCCCGGTCGCTTTCCCGCTCCCGGTCGTTTTCCCGTTCCCGGTCGCTGTCCCGCTCCCGGTCGTTTTCCCGTTCCCGGTCGCTGTCCCGTTCCCGCTCACGTTTGCTCTCCCATTCCCGCTCACGCTTGCTTTTCCGTTCCCGCTCGCTGTCCGTTCCGGGTCGCTTTCCCGTTTCTATAATAGACAAACTAACCCACAAACATTCATATATATATATATAGTCTTAGCAAATCTATTTTACGTTTTATAGGCTAACAGAAGTTATGAAAGAATGTAAAAGAGAAAATGAGCGTGAACGGGAACGGGAGAGCAACCGTGACCGGGAATGGGAGAGCAAGCATGACCGGGAACGGGAGAGCAAGCGTGAGCGGGAACGGGAAAGCGACCGGGAACGGGAAAGCGACCGGGAACGGGAAAGCGACCGGGAACGGGAAATCGACCGGGAACGGGAAAGCGACCGGGAACGGGAAAGCGACCGAGAACGGTAAAGCGACCGGGAACGGGAAAGCGACCGGGAACGGGAAATCGACCGGGAACGGGAAAGCGACCGAAGCTTGGAAGGAAACGCGAGCAAGAGAGAAAATCGATAACAAAACTTCTGAGCGGGAAAGCGACCGGGAGCTGGAAAACGACCGAGAGCGGAAAAGCGACCGGGAACGCTACGAAAACGGGAAAGTGGAGAAGGGAACGGGAGCGAGAGAGACAAACATTAGAAAAACCTCTAAAAACCCCGGGCAACGCCGGGTAACCCCGCTAGTTGAAAATAAAATGGTCATGTTGCAACCAATAACTGATAAAAAGTGTGAATTTATTGAAATCCTGTTGCATTTCATTTCAATATATGGGTTTTTAATGATAAACAAACTGGTTTCTGTCTCGGTTCGATCAAAATCAGGTTAAAGAGCGGAGCTAGAAAGGGAAACCAAAGAGCAGAGCTCAGCGGCGAATCCAGGAATTTCGTATGGGGGTCCAATTTTTTTTTATTTTTTAAAAATTTGATTACTGTCGTTATGCTACTTTTATGATTTTGGACAGCAAGGTATTTTCAAGGATAAAGTTGATGAGTTGCGTTTATTTTAAAAAATCGTCCTCCTTCCTAAGGGGACATCCTTTAATTATGTCAACAAAATAGGAGGAAGGGGTTTGAAGAAGTTTGACAAACGTTGACATGGGGAAGGGGGGAATGCAATTGATAAATAAATAATAAATAAATCTATATTATAGTAGCCCACGTCACTCACTCACTGATTCTGTCACGCTTACGTAATTAGTCGTATACACGATTTCGATGTGCACGTAAGAATTTATTGCGCGCAGGCGTGTAATAAAGGTTATTATGCAATTGTACCTCTCAGTTCTAGAGATCAAATGAAATGGCGCTGCAATCGAAAAATATTATATAATAAAATTTAAAAAATCTAAGAAGCAAGGACCACTTCCCAACGATGGCCGTCAATTCACAACAAATGACGTGTATACTGAAATTGTTTAATAACTAATTATTGCACTCGATCGGCAAAGGCATTCAAAATTCTTCCATACTGTCCTTCCATTCAGTTGTTGTTTAAACGGATCTGCAAAATTTGTCATCTCTATGTTGTTTCACAAGTCATGTTGAAGAAGCATGTTCAACAGCGCCGACAATGCAATCTTGGGGTTAGGCAATTACCACAAAATCAATAAAATATTTTTGGAGAATTGTTGGTGGGAGCTCCCTGTTTCCTCCCCTCAAATGACGTTTCTGGATCTATGTATTGTGGTCAAGAATACGTTTATGTGCAAAATTTAAAGTCAAAAGATTAATGGAAGGTGCCTTAAAAATCCATTACAAGAATTTTAATGAGAATAAAAACAGACAAACAAACATCATAGATGTAAAAAGCATAGAAAAAACACAAAATTGGATGAAAAATATGAGCACAGCACCGAGTTGTTAGTTACTTTTTTCAACAAAAATAGTTTTTTTGATCTAAAATCTTTTATTCATCCATTTTACAACGTGTAACTGAGTATTTTAACACTGGCTTGTTTCTTTAACGCAATTTCCCTTAACAAATCATTGATTGATAATAAAGTAAGTATCTCATCAATTTCAGTAAAAGAGTAGAATTAAAGGTATACATTTTTCACTCAATAACATAATCATGCCGGTAGTTCATCTATGCTTTTTGGCCGTGAGACACCCGAGTGACAAGATCGTCCAATAGAACGGGACTTGTGCTGCGTAAAATAACTTTGACAATTAGATATTTGTTCAAAGTCAGATTGATTAGTGAATAATAATTTTTATTCATTTGTTTTAAAAAAAAAAGAAGAAATCGTTTACAAACTCTTTTTTCCAAAATGGCCGTGACCAAGACATAGACTCCCAAGAGACAGTTGAATAGAGTAAAAAGGTAGGCCAACGCTAAGTGCCTGAGGTAAACGTGAAGCAGGCCAATGCACCAAACCAAGTT
>OZ022244.1:23907030-23972030 GCA_963978895.1 Erpobdella octoculata
TCGTAGATCATAATTTGATCCTTTTTACTTTTCCCTCCTCCTTTTTCAAGGCATAAAGACTGGCGGAGTTATATGTGTGTGTGTATATATATATACATTTTTATATACTTTTTTTTAGTATATGAAACTCACTGTAGGAAATGACGTAAAACCAAGGTTCCTGAACAATCTTGAGTTGAGTGAAGCCAAGATACAAGTGAACAGAGCAAGCCAGAAGCCACATCGGTGTTACCAGCAAGATATAATGAAGCGACAAAGCAATTCCAGTGCACAGCACCTATTACGTATAATTAAAAGTTAATTTAACCATTAAAGTAGAAAATAATTTAAAATTTACCTTATTGCTGGTCTGTTCGACACCGAATACAAACACAATGATTGAGACAACTTGACACACAGAAAAATTTTGGTAAATGGCATATCTCAGATTCTTTTCCTTCCTAGATTTGAAATTGTCATTAGCAATTGAAACACTAATTAAGTATTATGCAAGTTTTAAAAATTAAATACTGAAACGTTATATTAAAATACAAGTTCTTAAAATTAAATACTGAACAGATTATATAAATTACCGTGAAACAAATAAAAGAACAAAAGTCGCCAGAAAGCAAAGAGCACTGAGACCGCAGACGATGTAGACGACGGTTGTGAAAAAATCCTTTGATGAAATCACGGGCAGCTGCTAAAAATTTGTTAATTGATTTGTAAATAAATATGCGTTTTTGTCTGCAAGTGATTTCATGTTTGATTTGAAAATGAATAGATGTCAGGGCAGTATTTAGGGGGGGTTTTACGGGTTAATACCCCCACCCCGAAATCATGAAAAAATATATAAAATCAGTGTAAAATAAGAACAAATGTGATAGGATTATATAAATATTCTTGAAAAATTGCAATGTTAATGTGATTTTAAAACATAATTTTTGTCTATGGTGTCATTGACAAAGCAAAAATTTGTTTGAGATCCGTTCCACATTTAAATTTTAGTTCCGCTTCAACATTTTTAGTTTTTCTATCGACTTTTCCGAATTAAAAGCTTTTGATAATTTATTAAAAAATGTTTAAGCAAAGTAGTTTGGTAAAATTCTTCAATAATAATAATAATAATAATAATAATAATAATAATAATAATAATAATAATAATAATAATAATAATAATAATAATAATAATAATAATAATAATAATAATAATAATAATAATAATAATAATAATAATAATAATAATAATAATAATAATAATAATAATAATAATAATAATAATAATAATAATAATAATAATAATAATAATAATAATAATAATAATAATAATAATAATAATAATAATAATAATAATAATAATAATAATAATAATAATAATAATAATAATAATAATAATAATAATAATAATAATAATAATAATAATAATAATAATAATAATAATAATAATAATAATAATAATAATAATAATAATAATAATAATAATAATAATAATAATAATAATAATAATAATAATAATAATAATAATAATAATAATAATAATAATAATAATAATAATAATAATAATTACAGTAGTAACATACCGTCGTTAAATCGTAATGTGAAGTTTTCAAAAGAAAGACTGACGAAAACGGACATTTACAGGAAACGTGTGAGCTGTTTCTATCGATTATAGAACAATCTTGGTCGACCAATTCGGAACTGTTCAATCAGGTTTTCATTTTTATTAATATTTTAAAATATAAATAATATCTGTGTTTTATAAAATTATTATTTTATTTTATCGAGTATTTGAAAAATCCAATAAATTTTTAACCTCGAATTTGTAGATGAAAAACAGGTAACATTCTCCCGCGTGTAATTTACGCGCCTGTTCTGAAAAAATAAAAAAAAATATTTCCAGAGAAAAATATTAATTAATTTTGTTTTATGTCAAACAGTTTATTTAAAGATTTTGTTGTTGTTAAAATGTTTTCTGTTAAGCTGCTAACATGTGATTGTGAAAACCACAGTTTTTTTTTAATTCTTTTTAAATCTAATAATTTGCATTTTCATTAGTAACAAATTTAATACTTTGTGCAAAATTAAAAATTAATAGGATGACAAAAGTTGGTAATTATAGCCATTAAAAATTCGTGCCATAAACCAGACATCCACAAAACCAGAATTATTATGAAAGATTTAAGGAGATATAGGTACAGTGTGCCTAATATATTTTTGTTTTTAAATCTCTCATATTAACTTTACAGTCAGTAATGGTTTCTTTCTTGTGGACAATTATTAGAAATGAAAATTTACATACATCTCTTCATCCAATCAAACTGAAACGTAGAATACAGACTTGCTCGTTATGACAATGCATTCTATTCAATCTTAGAAATTTCATAAAAAAATAAAAAAATATTAATTTAACTTCTCGGTTTAAATTTTTTATTTTTGTTTCATAAAATAGATCTAAATTAAAAAAGATTAAGATTATTTATTA
The DNA here is from genome assembly GCA_963978895.1 of Erpobdella octoculata. Lineage (NCBI taxonomy): Eukaryota > Metazoa > Annelida > Clitellata > Hirudinida > Erpobdellidae > Erpobdella > Erpobdella octoculata. Next base: position 23,909,492 of record OZ022244.1, read on the forward strand.
AGATATATTATTATTATTATTATTATTTCGGTTCTATTATTATTTGTAGTTTTTAATGCAATATATTTTATCTGAAAAAACTAACTAGTTTTATAGAAATATAGAGGTTTTCTTTTTCATGATGAGCTTCATTTGAAGATACAGTTATTATATCAGAGTAGAAATTTTCACTCTCCGTTTCAAGTATTCTCTCTACATTTTGAATGGTTGTTATAATAACCGATCGAGTACCTGTTAAAGTAAGCAAGTTATTGTTTTAGTCATTTTTCAAAGATGGTGGTAAACATTTCAAAATGTATTATTAAATAATATAATAATGCTAAAATTAAACTAAAATAAATAAAACTAACACGAATTTGAAGGATAAAAAATTGCGTTTCCTTTACAGAAAGCTGTCAAATTGAATGTTTTCGTGGCTGTTATTTTCCCGTCACACGGTGGTTGATCTCTCGCATGAGCCACTTTCAAATCTTAAATATAATAAAAAAAACTATTTAAAAATTAAAAAATATTTTTTTTTGAATTTATAAAGCGTAGAACTGGACAAAATAACTCCAAGGCCTGCCTATATTCGATAAAGAATCCTGAAGATCAAACGTGGGCTGGTTCACAGGTGTGGCGACTGACCGCACCAGAGCTATCAGTTGATTTTTCTTCTCCAACATTTCATTCCAATAATTTAATTTCTTAAAATCCAGTAAAGCATCAGCGGCACTTGAAATAACCTTGATTATTACAGAAATAAATGTTTTAATATTTTTGAGTCGTTTTTTCTTGATGATATCATTTTTGGCGAGAAGTGATAACGACCTTAAAATTACGAGACATTATTTTTCTGCCTTTTTCTGTGATTGTAAAAATGATTTGTTTCATTATTTCAATTGATTTATATACGTCTCCTCCTGATGACGATTCTCCAGCAAGTTGAGGAAATTTTTCTAAAAAATTGTCTGAGAGCTGCTCACTCTCACCGGTCTTCGAGATCTGAATTAGTTTATTGTAATATTATTATTTATACAAAAAAAGAGAATTCGGCAATAAAATAAATTAATTACGCTGTTTGAATATTCTAAGAGACTTCGATTGACGCATTTTGAGAAGTTAGGTTCACCAGTCCAGAAGTCGTTGTAATCGCACTGCCATGTCGCTTTTCCTGATTATAATGGAATGGAATGAATAAGAAATAAAAGTAAAACAAGTAAAACAAGATTAAAAAAATAATTTGAAATGCAAAAAAAGTTAACTAATTTGATCCAGAATAAAAAATTTAATTCTCAAATAAAAAATATACTGCAATATATATTCTATAGGAAAAGGTGAGAAATCAAATATCGATTACATATGTTGAGAATCAGGTTGATTTAACAGGTAAATTTAGCAACACTTACTTTGCTAAACAAAATGGAAAAAAACTCTATACTGATCCACTTGCCTTCGTATACGTCTGGACAAGACGCACTGACAAGTTTACCTCTTGTTCCAAGCGGCCATAAAACACCTCTTTTGCTTTGACTTTCACACCCAATTTTATGCATTGATGTTGTTGTTGAAGTTGTTGTTAATGGTGAGGGAGTCACTAGATGAAAGAAAATAGATTTTGTTTTTAATTTAACGTTGAGTTCTGAGCTCAATTATTTTTTATACCTGTTCCTGATTTAGTACAGGAGAATTCTATTTTCAAATATTTTGGAAAACCTTCACATTCTGGATATGAAATTGTACAACTTTCTTTGCCATTACATCTGCCATAAAAAATGTTTATTAAATCAGTAATCGTTCTCTCTCTCTTCTTTCTTTTTCTTTCTCTTTTTTTTAAATTCTTTATATTAATTTCATCGCCGATCTTGCCTGCATGCTTACTTGCTTGAATGTTTGCAAGCCTTAAAAGTGAAAATTAACTAAATTTTTGTTATCCAAACAAGCTGAAATTTGAAATATATGCTCGCTCGTTGTAACAATGCATTCTATTAAAGTTTAAAAAAATTTTGAAAAATTATTTTGTTGAAAAAATTATTTATGTTTAAAACAAAAACAAATAAAATACAATTAAATAAATTTTTGCATTTATAAATTCAAAAAATGTCGTTTTAAAAGAAAATTTTGCAATAAATGAAAAGCGGCAAATCTTGAAATATAAGGAATATGTGGAAAAACCTCGTTTCTCATGGCTTATTTCTTATTTCTTTTTCTTCCAATAATTATATTAGAAATGAATAGATTGATTTCTAAAGTCTAAATAAAATAATTTATTATTATATAAAATCATTTATAAGGAATTTTTTCTTACTCGCTTTCGGCATATTCCTTCATTGTCGATATTTCATCGCAAGTGATCACTTTTGCCACATTATTTTCGCAATCCTTTTTCTTTGCTTTATTTTCCTTGCGAACATTAAAAATCTTAATAAAACTCGACGGTGGACATTCCAAACTCTCGCTTTCTCCACGACAAATATCTATAAGAAGTAGAGCAAGAAAAAAGCGGCAGGTTATATTTTGGAGATGTTTATAACGTTTGTTCTAATTTGAGATTTGTTTGTTTTGTATCATTTTAAAATATTTTTTTTTATTTCGTATTACATTTGTTATTACTTTCTTTAATCATTTTAATTTATATAAACAAAAAATAAATGTTCACCAACATAACGGTGGTTCCAGGCAAAAACTTTTATACACTGATAGAGTCAAGAAAACTAAGCACAAATTTAAAATGAAAATCATTTTTTTATATTGAAAATATCCCTGAGTAAAGATGTTTGCAGCAGAAAACATTTGCCATATATATATATATATATATATATATATATATATATATATATATATATATATATATATATATATATATATATATATATATATATATATATATATATATATATATATATATATATATATATATATATATATATATATATATATATATATATATATATATATATATATATATATCAGTGCAGCTGTCAGCTTATTACTGCAATACGGATCTTTGAGTGTAATTGTTCATACTAATTATTATGGCTGTTCTTTATAACTTCTACAAGGAAACTGCTTACTAATTCCAAGAATTGAAAATAAGGTGATGATGATGATGATAACGAAGGTTTTAATGGTCATGGGAATGTAGCTATTCATCTTTAATTTGTTTATGTATCTGGGTCGTGAGTCACATGTTAACGTGGCACATGCATAAGAGTAAAGCTCTTATTTTTTTCGGAGAAGACAAGGTACAAGAACTGGAGCAACTTTTAAATCATAAAGAGGGCGACTAAAAATAAATAGTGTAGATAATTTTATAAATAGCATAGATAATGTAATAAAGAGAGTAAAATGTAAAAACAAGTAAAGAAAAATACGAGTTTTTCAACACAAGCTTTTTTTTCTTTATTTTAATTGAATCATGTATTGTCATCCAATGTAAGCTATGCTGAAAGTTTCAGCTTCCTATCTAGTCAAAAAGCTGGTTAAATTTTACTTGCAAGATTTGCGTACAGAGAAAGACACACACACCAACAGAGATGGTAAAAAGTCTTTTTGAAACTACCCAATAATTAACTGATGAGCTTTCAAATACATACACACAGATACATGTCTATTGTTTTACAGTAATTTTTACAATAACCAACAAGTAAGCTCCATGCGGCATACTGCACACAAACACATGTTTATCTTCTCATTATGAGGATGGGCTTGATTATTAATTTTAAATGCATTCTGATGCATACAAATGGGTCCACATGATATATATCTTGAAAGCATGAAACATGGTAACAAATTCATTCAAACGATGAATAAATGCGATGACATTTAAAACCATCATTAGGAGATAAACGCGGCGTAAAATTATGTTTCAACACGCTGAAAAATTACTGTCTAAAAAAAAAGTAGTTGACTCTAGCAAAATTTTTGATGAATTTTAAAAATTTAAACCTAATTTGTTAAACCAAATATTGCTTTAAATTTAACTTTAACTTTATTTGAATTGATCAGACAGACCGCTGTTATTTACATAAGGACGAAGTGATCTGGTTGGGCTCGCCTGGTCGACTCAGCTTCTGTCTGAAGGGGGATCTGGTCATCGCTGGTGTCTCAGTCAGGCCCTCCACTTATGTTCGTAATCTTGCCGTGATGGTCGACAGTAGCTTGTCTATGGAAACACACATCTCTCATCTTACCCGTTCATGCTTCTATCATCTCCGTCAACTGCGCGTCGTCCGCCGTAGCCTCACCACGGACTCCGCCCATTCACTCATCAGAGCACTCGTGCACAGCCGGCTTGATTACAGTAATGGTGTCATGGCCGGACTTAGACAGTTTCAAATCAACAGGCTCCAGTCCATTCTCCGAGCAGCCGCTCGTCTTGTTCTTCAGCTGCCCGGCTGGTCTCCCGTATCAGATCTCATGCGGACGCAACTTCACTGGCTTCCTTTCCCGCAGAGAATTCAGTTCAAGTTGGGTCTGATGGTATACAAGTGCCTCCACCACACGGCTCCGGTCTACCTGCAGCAACTGTGTGTACCAATCTCAACGCTTGCTGGTTGGTCCCACCTTCGATCGGCGGCGGCTGGCGACTTGTTCGTTCCATCGTCAAAGACAACGACCCTCGGCAGGCGCGGATTCTCCACTGCTGGTCCAGTAGTCGCTTAGAGATAACCTTCTGAATTACCGTGATTGCACCATTTTGAACTCCTGTGTTTGCACTTGTAGTGTCAAAACACAATCCAACTAGCCATTCAGGTACTTCCCATTTACTGATAACATCAATAACCTTTTCCCCCATCAAAACACCAACACCAGAGTCAGATAGTTTTGGAATAACCAGAAACTTTTCAATGTCCTTACCAGACACAACAACTGAAATACGGTCAGATTTACTGTCTTTTTTATCTGAAAGTAGTTTACTACCAAAGAAAATTATATAATGTAATAAAAAACTTTTAAATAAATTAAAAAAGTGGGTTTTTATTTTACATCTTATCTGAAAAAAAACCAAAAACAAAAATTTAGACCAGTCAAGATAGCACAGCTGTTATTATATAAAATAGAAGATTCTCAAAAACAAAAGTCATCAGTTTCGTTTCGAATGAGCTATATTATCAAAAACGTGTCTATTTTAACATTAATTGTTTTGTTTGTATGATATCTATATCAAACCAGGTTGTTTACAATTTCTTTATATTTTTGAATTTGCCGACTCTTCATTTAATGCAAAAAAATTTTAACAAAATTTTTACAAACTTTTATTTAGGTTACAATCTCCGTTTGCGTGTTACTTTTTCTGTACGCAAATCTTGCAAGTAAAATTTAACCAGCTTTTTGACTAGCTAGGAAGCTGAAACTTTCAGCATAGCTTTATATTAGATGACAATACCTGATTCAATTAAAAAAAAACTTAATATGAACACCTTTCGTATTTCTAAATTGAGTGTATTTGAAATAAAAATTTGTGTTGAAAAACTCGTTTTTTTCTTTACTTGTTTGGAAGTTATATATGAAAATAATTGTTAATTACATTTAATTTGTTTTTGTTTTAAAACTTCAATATAAGATTCAAAAAACAAAGTTTTCTACGATTTTCCTGTTACTTAGTCTGGTCACTAGCGCTAGAAAAATTAACATTTTATTTAAAAACTGTATTTTCAGTGACAAGAAATTAATTAAAAAAAACAAGAATAGTTTTTCTGCTGCTTTAATTGTATGTCACCTGAAATTATGGTTGAAAATGATGCTTAGCAAAGTTTGCATGAATGAATAACTGATTATATCAGACAAAAAACCAATAGATAATATAAATCATCGAATTATTATAACAATTATAAATAAAAAAGTTCAATTGATGGTTTTCCCCATTTCATGTGACAAATACACAAAACACCAGAGTTTTTCAACACAAATGATGCACAGTATATAAATGGACATATTGATAATATTTAAACACAGTTCAGTTTGAAAATTTTTATAACTTTGGTTAAATAATATGTAATAGATTTTTTATAGATGTATTTATAAATCTAGCGCAAAATTGAAAAAATGTTAATTTTAACTAAAATATAAAACCTTTAACCAAATAATTCAAAGGTTTTTTGAATGTAAAAAAGCCCACCAATCATTTACAAATGCTTGTCTTTAAACACAAAATATTGAAGTTCTGATTAATTTTATTTCATGATAAGATGTCTCCTTGAAATAATTTTTTTCTTTTTCCACTTTCTATTTCTTTGTTATAGAAGTATGTAAACTTGGATATGAAGATTGGAATAGGAAATATAATCGTCAGAATGCCAGCGATGGCGCACAGAGAACCCACAAGTTTGCCCAATCCAGTGTGTGGCGTCACGTCCCCGTAACCAACCGTAGTCATGGTGACCACGGCCCACCAAAATGCGTACGGTATGCTGTTAAAATGAGTGCTGGGATTGTTTACTTCAGCAAAGTACACGGCACTTGAGAAGAAAACAACCAGCATCGTGTAGAAAACCATCAGCATGCACAGCTCAGGCAAGATCGCTTTTATTGTTTTACCCAAAATTTGAAAACCTGTAAAAATTATGAATATTTTCTCATTATAAATTTACAAAATAATTAGTTTATTTATTTATCAACCTTCATCATTTGTAATGTCTGACTTTAAGCTCATTATACTAGAAATTCGCGATACGCTGTTGGGTGGGAATTTGAACCATGCATCCATAATAGAGTACTACACGGGATGATTTTTTACGGCTCGTTAACAACTTGGCTTGGCCTGTTTCATTAACTAAAATTCTAGGCCCGGTCAAGCCCGTTTTTAAAAGCCTAAAATTTCTATATACCTGGCAAAAAATCTCGACCATCCCACCATGACAGGTTTGGCTCGGCCCGTCTGAACACCCAAAAATTACGTCCTGGCCTGGCCCATGCAGTACTCTCATCCATAGAACTCGCCTTACACGGATGTTTTTAGACCCGGTGCGGTTTATTTTATAGGCACAACATTTCTGGCATGGCTTGTTATTTTGGCCCGAACTAGCCCATTTCATAAGCACAAAAGTCGAGGCCTGGCCAGTTTGTGACGGGCACAAAACCTCAAATTTTTCAAAAGTAATGAAATATGTATTTTGTTATTTAAAAAAATCTAAATTCTGAATTTTAATATTTTTAAATTTTCAGTTATTGAGTTTTCAAGCAAATAATCCTTTTCTCCACCCTACATTTGTAGTCCTTGAAGCCAACACATAAAAACAGATTGGTAGAACATATGTGACTTTTTCTTCTGAATAGTTTTCAATTACTGGTTTTTATATCTGTAGTATTTTCAGTTTCAAAGTGGTAGTTATTCTAAAAAAATATAACCTTATTTTCCACCCCACATTTGAAATCCTGGAAACCAAATTCTCAAAAATTATTAAAACACGTATTTTCTTATTTTACATCGATCATATTAACTTGCAATGTTGTTAGTTGTTTGATGTTTGTTTGTTTGTATTAGCGCAAACGTTGTTTTTAGAAACACCGCGTCTCGTCCGATCAACGAAGTTAAGCAACGTCGAGCTCGGTTAGTACTTCGATGAGTGACAATAAATACATAAATCGTTTTAGATAAAAAATTAAAAAAGTTTTTGTTTAATTATTAGTGTATAATAATTTTTTAAGCGCTAAAAATTGAAAAATAATAAAATAGATAATTTTTTTAAACCATATATATATATATATATATATATATATATATATATATATATATATATATATATATATATATATATATATATATATATATATATATATATATATATATATATATATATATATATATATATATATACATATATATATATCTATATATACACACACATATATATATATATATATATATATATATATATATATTTGTTTCCTATAAAAGACTATCTTGAACTGTCTGATTAATTTGATTTGATTATTTTTAATTGATTTAAGGCCTAATTCATGTCGGAAACATTAAATTCATGTATTGTCATCCAGAATACAGCTTTCCTGAAAGTTTTAGAGCTCTAGGTGGTCGAAAAGTGGGAAAGCGACCGGGAGCGTGAGAGCAAGCGGGAAAGGAAACGGGACCGTGAGAGAAAAACGATAGAAAAACCTCTAAAAAGCCTGGGAAATGCCGGGCACCTTGCTAGTATATATATATATATATATATATATATATATATATATATATATATATATATATATATATATATATATATATATATATATATATATATATATATATATATATATATATATATATATATATATATAAATTGATAACGCCCAACTCTTATCTTCCAAACGAAAAGCTGAGTTAAAAAAATTTTAATATGTACACTTAACTATTATTTTTAACCTGTTAGTACATTAGTTTATAAACGTTGGTTTAAAAAATATTTTTGATATATTTTATTAGTTTTTCTTTTATTATTTTAACCTTCATTTATTAATATTAATTGTTTTTAGTTGGCAACAAAGAAACCGTAAAACCAGTATTTTTCATTTATTACAATTTTTTGTAAAATGACATTGTTTTATTTTATATATGTAAATATTCATTTAATTGTATTTGATTTGTTTTTTTTTTCAAAATATCGATAATTATTATTTTAACAACTTTTCTTGCAAAAAAATTTTAAACTTTAATACAATGCATTGTCATGCGGATCGAGGCTATATTTCAATTTTCAGCTCGATTGAATGACTGGAAGTTAGTTATTTAATTTTCACTTTCAAGGTTTGTATTCAAGCAGGTGAGCAAGCAAGCAAAGTAAAACCAGCAATGAAGGTAATTAAACAAATTTAAATAAGCCAAAATTTGTGTGAGAAATCAACTACATAGGGCTATATGAATCAAATCAATCAGATTTACCTTTTGAATGCGTAGAAAGTTTGAAAATACGGAAAATCCGTCCGAACTTGATAACTCTCCATCTGACTATGTGTATAACAAACAGACCTTTCATACCAGAAAGAATAATCAAGGTAAAAAAGGTCATGATAACAAGTGAGTCTACGATGTTCATAAAATTTATGAGGAACTTCAACTTTTGCGGGCATGTCAGAAAACGAATGAGAAACTCAACAGAGAACCATGCAATGCAACAGCATTCAATTATGAATAAAGTTTTCCGTGGGTTGAATGTTGATTCCACATATTTCCCTCCCACCTCGCTGTAAAAATATTTCAAAGCATAAAATATTCTTGTTAGTATTTTCAAAATTGTGAAGACATACAATAAAAAACTGAATTAATTGTTTTCCTAACTATTGGTTACTTTATTGCTTATTCAGGTTGATTTTGATCAAAACTTGCTTCCAGGGACACGTATCTCCCGTACCCTTAAGCATACAAGAGCTAGTCGTAGTGAACGTCATTGCCCAATCGTCATAATAATTATAACTTTTTCCTTCTAAAAGAGCTGATGATCAAAAACATTTTTTTAAACAACTCTTGTATACTAATATACTAAAAGGTTATAAATAATATTAAAGTGTGCAAATAAACATTTTCTGAACTAAACTTTTCGTTTGGAAGATTAAAGCGTTGGATAATAGTAGGTTATAGATAATATATAGATAATGCCCAACACTCTTATACTCAAAAAAAAAAATTTTAGTTCAAAAAATGCTAATATGTACACTTTAATATTATTCATAACCTTTTAGTATATTAGTATATGAGCGTTGTTTAAAAAAATATTTTTTATACTTTATAAAATTTTCTCCTTTTTATCAAAAAAATTGTTTAAATTTATTTAATTGAAAAAAACTTTTTTGAACAAAACGTCCTGAAATATTTGAAAATTATGACTTTGTCGTCAGATTTTTTTTTATTTAAAAAAGTTGAAAAATCTGTCAAAGTTTAGGTTTTGCTCAAATTTGCAACCAGTTTTGCTCAAATTTTAAAATATTTTTGCCCGAATTTAGGAAGGCTATTACCTCATCCCCGCTTCCGGTTCATATGCTTATGTATTGCTCTTTATTATCTCGTCGTTACGTCACAAATTCATTAACTCAATACTGAACACTCTGAACAGTCCTGATAAATATTTGAAAAATCTACAACTCGAACTTACTTGATAGTATGACTATACTCGAACTGTGGAAGAGTGTCAAGGCACATGATTATTATGGACAACAGGACAATTAATTGCGATATAATGGCTAGAATTAAAGCGTATATGGAGCTTTCTGGATACTCAAACAACAACCAAATTTTTCTTGTCAAATTATTTGAAGGCATTTGGGGAGTTTCTTCTTTGGCATAGCCTTCGTCCTTTCAATTATAAAGTTATCATCAAAATAATGTTTTATCCTTATTTAAAAATTAAAGTTAAAAAGTATCTCATACAAAATTATAGAAAAAACTGTTTTGAAAATACAAAACCAACAATTACTGTTTAAAACTATATAACAACCTCGTTCTTATAGCAGGTTTAAAATGCTTCATTTTACTTTTTGTTCTACAATAAAATCAGTTGAAATAAAAAATTATACCATTAAATACTGTTGTATGGCCTGTTGATCAAGTTCATAGAATTTAATTTCTTCAATGAAAACATCCGTGGGAACATTGACAGGCCTTCTGAGTCTTCCTCCACTTTGGTAGTAGTGCAAAATGGCATCGAAACTCGATCTGCAGCGATCGAAGAAATATTCATTTTTTAAAGGATCAAAGAAGCGGTTGCGTTTTTCTCTGCAGCCAAGTAAAGTGGTTGGAAATCTTTCGATAGTAGAAAGTTGTGTCTTAAAGCGCAGACCACTCACGTTGATGACCACAAACTCACTGACATGAGAGGTTTCTTTGTTTTCATACATCTTTTGGAAGCCAGATAGTGTTTCAAGTGCGTCCAGTTCAACTACTTCATTCGACATTCTAAAATAATTTTCAGCTTTTATACAGTATGTAGCGGTTAATAACTGTTGGAAATATTTTATTTATTTAGAAAAAAAAACAGTTTGAATTGACTTTAATGTTCAGCAGACCCTTGTTGTCACTGTTATCATTCATACACAGGTCTTGAAATAAACGACGTGTTTTAAATGACAGCAACTTGTAGCAACCACTCTCACGATTGTAAGCTAAAATATTTTTTTAGCAGCAGCTGGGGCGCATTATCTCCAAACATGTTTTGTTTCGTTCTCAGTTTGGAATAATTGGGATGAACTGTGTTACGATTCTTTTGCTTTACTTTATGTTTAAGTTTGAAATCAATTTAAAATTGGTTGATGGTAAGCAATGGCTTAGCCTAAGGGGGGGTGGTTCGGTCACGGGCACCAGCAAACTTTAAAAAAAAACAATAAGGTATTACCCCTCCCCCGATTATTAACTTTTTTGGAAGAAAAATCAATTAAGTTTTACCTATTACAGTAAATGACTTTTATTTGGGGGTTTCCGCATCTAGCGACTGAAACCCAAGCTCCGCCACTGATGGTAAATTAACACTCTTGCCATGTTTTTCTAATTAAATTTTTAATTAAAATTTACTGCTTGGCGACAGTCATAATTTTAAAGCAGACATTTTCTCAAAACCTATTATTTCAACCGGGGAGTGTAATAAAACGGCTTCAACTGTCCCATAATAAAAAAGTCTTCTAAAAAAATGTTCATTTTTTAAAATCTTATTTATGTGCTTTCTTTTACATTTTACTTTGAAAAATTTCCATCAAACACGTTTCTAATTTTAAAATCTGCTGGTGACTTGTTTTTAATAACAATTACATTCAGGCCTGCAGAATAGATTTTTTACAACGTTGGCTTTTTAAAGTTTTAAGAAACCTTTTAAAGCTAGGTTTTTTATATTTTTTTCTAAGTTTAGTTAATTTATTTTTAATATAATTATCGGATAAAAGAAAAAAAGTTTTTGAATGATTATTTAAAAAGTTTGTGATCAGATAACTTGAAAAAAAAGATGCCAGCACCACAAGATTCAAGATGCTAGTGAACCAGCACAAAACATTTTTGGTGTATTTACAGTCTGATGGCACTGCATGGTCTGAACTAGAGATGATTGCTATTAGGAGTGCTTGTTTATGTCATGGCCGAGTCTAACATCAGAGTGAAACTTGTCAACTTTTAGCTGTATTCAATCGAATCATCGCAATTGCTTCAAGGATAACTCTGTATAAAAATTATTTTTCATCAAAACAAACTACAGTGCGCTGGTCGGTGACAACTGAAAGTGGAACTGATAGGGATGAGTCAAATGATGATGAAGAGGATAATAAAATAACTAAAAGCAGCTGCTGCAATATTGACCTAGTTTTTGTATTAGTTTTCTATTTAATCATATTGTTCAATTTGTTGCAAAAAATGTTTTTATCGAAAATTTTTCATTAAGTTTTCTTTATTGTTATATACAGTAGAACCTCTGTTATGCAACTTCTCCATTGCCACGTAAAATCGATCGCATACGTGGGTGAGTCGCATAAGAGAAAAGTCACATTTTGTTCAGAATTACATATACAGACAACAAAAAGTAATCAGTAGTTTATTTTTTTAAAATCAAATAACAGTCATATAAAAAAAAGTTATGAATTAAAATGGTTCCAGATTGTTTGTTGTTTTAAAATATTTAATTTAACACTGCACAACTCCAAAGACGCTTTAATGAGATGACTAGTTAGCGTACTCTTGTCGTGCTTACAAGCATACTTTAAAAGCCTATTAACATATAAAATTGCAGTTTGACTGCTAATGAATTCATTATCTGAATCTTTTGAATCAATGTCTTCAATGTTTTCCTCTTCTTGTTCAACCACAACTGGGACCAGAGGCGTGGATTCAGCAAAATGTTGAGGGGGGCGAAGATTTTTTAACTTTAACCCAGAGAAATTTCAAACAAAAATGACCATCCCAATATACATTTGTAGGTTGTATTTTCATGTAAATCATCATATTAGTTAAAACCACGGTTTAGAAAAAGTTAACTTTTATTTAATATTGAGTGCAGAAAAAAGCATTTAAATTATGAATGTAACAAAGGGTATCGACGTTCTTTAATTTTTACAAAATTGTCCACTGAATCATCAAGATCAAATCGACTAAAGGTTGTAAAATCGGAAAATAATAGCAGAGATTTTTAACTAATTGGATATTAATCAACAAGTATGATAAATATTGCTTTCATCAATTAATCTAAATACTCAATCGTGTGTGATCTAATGAAAATAATTTAAAATGAATTGGAAAAATCTTGGTGAGAGAGCTCAAGCAACCGTGTATGATAAGAATATGCTAATTGTTCGTCAAGCTAGGACAGATACACGAGTCTAAATATTATACGAGTTCGATCGGATGGACCGAAAGCAAGCAATCAATCGATTAAATTTCTATAGCGCTATTTACTTGGCGTTCAATAGTGTTCGGACACAAACTTATTAAACAGATAAGTTTTAAGCCCCCGACGGAAAACCGCGAGAGAAGTAGATTTAGTAAGAGAAGTAGGAAGAGAGTTCCAGAGAAAGAGACCAGAGTAGGAAAAAGAGCATTTAGGAAAAAAATGCTTAACAGAAAAAATACGAAAGTGGCTAAGAGAGAAAGATCGAAGACCAGACTTAGGAGGGATATTTATTAAGTTAGTTAGGTAGAATGGAGAAGAGCAATTTTTAATTTTAACCATTACAAATTTTAAAAATCACCCTATATTTAAGAGGAAGCCAGTGAAGAAGAATAAGAGATGGGGAGATAATTATGAGAAAAGTAAGAACTGCGAGAAACTAAGCACTAAAAGATTGAAAAATATTAGCAGTAGGTAGATTATAAGTAGATATTATTCTAAAAGTTTAATAAATACTGTTTTTATCAAATAATCTTAATACTTATTCATGGGTGAGCTAGAAAAGATAATTTTTTTATTTGGTGGAAAAATCTTGAGGGGGGCCGTGGCCCCCCTCAGCCCCCCCCAATCCACGCCTCTGACTGGGACGCCCTGGACATTCGAACTTGTTGGCTCATTAGCATCACAACTGACATACTCTTCAAAATTGACTCCCGCCAGAATTGGATGGTCTGCCATATCATCATCGAATTCTAGAGCCTCTGTAGAATTTGTGACATCCATGGACCGACATATAAAGTTGGTTTGGTCTGAACAACAGTATTGGCATGGAAATCTTGATATAATGGTATGCGGACTTTTCATCAAAGGACGATTCATCAAGGGACTGTTCATCAAGGACTATTCATCAAGGGACTATTCATCAAGAGACTATTCATCAAAAGGACTGTTCATCATAAGGATTGTTCATCATAAGGACTGTTCATCTAAAGTCTATTCATCAAGAGGACTATTCATCAAATGTTGAGGCCACTCCTCAACAACCTTTATCAATATATACCCAAGATATTTTCAGCGTAAAATAATTTGATGTATTTTTAAAAAGACAGTTTTTAATTTTTGATAAAATAAATTTTAAACATATCAGTAATTTAAAATAAAAACAGTGATGGCAACCAGGGTTGTTAAGAGCGGTAGCGCCGCGTTATTTTTAAGGTAGCGTTAGCACCACTACTTTCATTCAAAACAAAGTGTGGCAGAAGTGGTATACCGGGTGTTAGTGATGTTTTGAGGTGTATGGTATCTGGTTGTTTGAGTGTGTATAAACCTACAGTTTTTTAAATTTTTTATTCAATTGTCTTTTGCTCGTTTGATCTTAAGATCTTGACGTTATTTCTTGTCCAGTTGTTTTATTTGCTGTGTGTGACGAATAAAATTGTTGTATATTACAACCATGTCTTCTACAAACTTCTTGATTGCTCGAGGCATGTGTGTTTTTGAAACGTGGCCCCTTGGTGTCAAATGACCGATGCCAGATATGACATAGCGGGCATGCATGATGCTTTGACGTGTTTATGGCATTTGGTGAATGTGTACATATGCCGGTTTGCGAAAATAGTCGAATTTAGTTTTTCTGGTGCTGTGACCGGGAGCGGGAGACAAGCGGGAACAAGAGAGCGACCGGGAGCGTGAGAGCAAGCGGGGAAGGAAATAGGAGCAAGAGAAAAACGATCGAAAAATCTCTAAAAACCCCGGGCAACGCCGGGCACCCCGCTAGTTCTATTATAAAGTATAATGTATTTGGATGCAAGCACAGTAGCAATGTAAATTTGATATAAGTTACCCTACATTTTGGTAACATATTTTGGTTGAAAATAACATCTTGAACAATTTTATTAATTTTTTTGATGAATAGTCCGCTTGATGAATAGACATTAGATGAACAGTCCTTATGATGAACCGTTCTCTTGATGAATAGTCCTTTGATGAATAGTCCCTTGATGAATAGTCCTTGATGAACAGTCCCTTGATGAATCGTCCTTTGATGAACAGTCCTAGAATCGTGAAATTACAGATAGGCGTGTAAAAATAGGTATCGCAAAAAAGCACAAATAAACGTCATGATTCCAAAACGCGTTAAGATATCAAACGCTAGCGTTTCAACAGCCGCTCCCAGTCATGTTCTGGCAGTTAAACAACAACATCACATTATTTTAATGATTTTAATTTGAATGATTTTAACCGTAAGCATCGAAAGCAGAGCTATTATCGCTGGTTGAGTCAGAATACTTAAGCTTCCAGCGTGTACTAAGCTGTGGTGTTTTGACACCATCTATCGAAAAAAGTGAAAAGATTGAGATAAGCTATTATTACTAACAGGGCCAATTACAAATAAACTTTTATAATTCAAGACTTTTTCTAAGGTTTATAACTATTAATTTTTTTTCTGGCAAAATTTATGTTGCCGAATAGCTCGTTTGACCTCATTTTTCTGCATTTCCGCGGTATGCCGACACGCCAAGCTCCAAAACCATTGTACCGCTCTTATGTGAGTCATGTGAGTCAGGTTTACCTGTTGTTTTACAGAAGTTGATTAAACCACTTCTTAAATCTATAAAACATGTCCTGACTGACTGACTGACTGACTAAAACGAGCTAAAACACCTCATCGTAGGAACGTGAAATCTGGAACTTATATTATTTTTATAGAGTAAACACTCACTAAAAAAATTTTTTTTTTAATTTTGCTCCTGAGGGGATGAAACAGGAGAACAAACTTTTTTTTCTAAAACAACGCATATCTCGAAAACCAAAAAAGAAAAAGTTTTGAAATTTGGTATCTAAATTATTTTTAGAAAATAAAAAGATGCTTGTTTTACCACTTTTTGAAAATTTGATTTCCAGGACCTCAAATGTGGGGTGGCAAAAAAAACATTTGATTAAGAACTCCAAAACTAAAAATGTGAAAGTTATGCAATTTAGTACCAAGATTATTCTTGCAAAATAACAAAATACAAGTTTTGATAATTTTTAAAAATATGGTTTTCATGACTTCAAATTTGGGGTAGAGAATAGGGTTATATTTTTATTTGAATAACTGCAACTCTGAAATTGAAAATACTACAGATACAAAAATTAGTATTTAGATACTACTTAAAAAATAAAGTTACAAATGTTTTACCAATTTTTTTTATGTATTGGATTCCAGGACTACAAATGTACGGTGGAGAAAAAAATTATTTGCTTAAAAACTCAATAACTGAAAATGTAAAATCATTAAAATTCAGTATTTAGGTTTTACAAATAATAAAATAAGTGTTTCATTATTTTTTGAAAAATTAATTTTCAAGCTATGAGGTTTTGTGCCCGTTAAAACTGGCTCAGTCCATTTCATCACAGAACTGGACAAGCCTCGATTTTTGTGCTTATGAAACGGGCCCGTTTGTGCCTAATTAACAAACCAGGCTTGGAATTTTCTGCTTATAAAATAAACCGGACCGGGTCTTAAAAACTGCTTAGGGCTTCATGGATTAGAGTACTGACCGGGCCATGATTTTAGGGTCTTCAGAAGGGCCAAACCTGAAGTCAAGGTGGGATGAGCCGTGATTTGTCGCCAACTAAATCGAATTTTAAGCCTCCAAAAACGAACCGGACCCAAATTACACGTACCGGGCTGGGCCTGGAATTTTAGCTTACGAAACGGGCCTGGCCATGCCGGGCCGTAAAAATCGGCCCGCGCAGCTACTCTCTACTATGGATGCACGGTTCAAATTCTCTAATCATAAGCGACTGAAGCCGCGGCGGGCACTGTTGGTCTGTGTATATTTCTATTAGGTTTGATGCATATCTTGTAATTTCAAAAACTTCCAACTGTGGAGGAATTGCCAGAAAATGAAATTTTTCATTTAGGACCACGTACGATTTACACCTTTTATTTAGCTCTGTTTTTAATCTGCATGTGTTCGTCTTGAAACAAAAGCTTTGGAGGCCAGGGCTCAGGAGGCGCCATAAGAAAAAAATAGTCAAAAAAAAGGCTTTAGATGATTTTACGTTTATTTTTTATTATTTTTACATTCTTTCTTTTTTTTCTTTTTTCTTTCCTTTTTCTTTTTTTTCTTTTTTTTTTCTTTTCTTATATTTTTCTTGTGATGCCCCCTGGCTTAGTGGCACCCATAGGCTGCAGCCTATATAGCCTATGCCTAAATCCGCCCCTGTCGAAGTAATGGGATCCCCACCACGTTTTATAATTCAGGTTCTGTTTGGTTTGTTGGTTGAGACACTTTTGAATCGGTTTGGTGGTTTTTGCGTTCGTATTCGGTTCGGTAGTTTTTGCGGTTCGGGTTTGGTTCGGTGGGTGTTGAGGTTTAGCAACTGTTCGTTGATATTCAGTCCACAACTTGAAAAAAATTATTTTATTCGGTGTACTAGTAGCAGGTAGAGCTAATATAAACTAAGTATTGCATTTTGTACGTGTTGCAGCACCGAACATGCATTTCCTGATGTAACTAACTTTTACAGATCTTGTTTGTTCAAGAATATTGGTAAAAAAAGTAATAGAAAAAATTTCTGGAAAAAGAAGCAACTTCTTGAAAGAGGCTTTGTATTGTCAAAAACCTACCAAGAAGTAAAAAATAACTTCTGATCACACCCTTTATATTGACAGGAAAGTTGCTTCAGGATTGTTTTGTGAGGTACATGTAGATGTGTGATATATGATGGAGGAAATTTATTTTTTTTCTCATAATTGGTAATTTTTAAAAACAATCCTGAAGCAGCTTTCCTGTCAATATAAAGGGTTTGATCAGAAGTTATTTTCTAGTTTTTGGCAGGTTTTTAACAATACAAAGCCTCTTTTAAGAATTTGCTTCTTTTTCTAGAAATTATTTCTGTTACTTTATTTTGAATTTTCTGGCACTCGTTTCAAAGAAGTAATGTCGAAAACAAAATGTTAGATTATCCGATTCAGTTATATTATAGAGATTAGCGATCGGAACATAGGAAATTTTAAGTCGCTGCGACCAGAGTAAACTAACTACATCAGTTCAGACTGTTGTGACAAACCAATCCTGTTCAAATCACTTTCCAAACCTAAGTAGATTATTTCACGAACCAAACTTGAGTTTTGTCATACATCGGCAAGGCGAACGCATCGGTCCAGAAACCGAGAAAGGGAAAGTCGTGGGTTCGATTCATGGGTTCGGCAATTTGGAATCTGGCTCAAATTTTAATAGAAGTTGTTGTCTTCCGACTTAAGACTGTGTGCCAAATTTCAGTTCGCTACGATATCAGAAAGTTGGTGAAATTAACGATAGCAGATTTTGTGACATATATATAGACGAAAGCACCTAATATAAGAAAGTTGCTTAAAAAAACAGAGACTTATCAATTTGTCATTTCACTATCATTTTTCAAACAGAAACAAAACCGCTAATGTATAAACCATTCAGAACTAATTTCTACATAAATTAAACTTTAAATAAATAATTTGAAAGCAGAATAATTAATTCACAAAAACTGGAATTCACTTGAAAAGATTTATTTTCAAGAATATTTTAATTGGTTTGTACTTGTACTTTGTACCAAATATGGTTTTTGTGTGATTTTTTAGTGAGCCTGATAATTTGCCTTGTAGCAATTATTTTTTTAGGCCTGGTTATACAAAAACTGCTGTAAATTTTAACGAGCAATTAAACAAACTGTTTCATTTATTGAAATTATGTTTTTCTTTATTTCTAAAGTCGATATTTTATCTACCTCCTATGTAGAAAATATGACACAAATTAGTGGGTGGAATACGCAGTTTCTCCATCGCATTGCTGACTGAAAATCTCTTTCAAGAAGTATGGTTTAAACTTTCACTCTGCTTTGTAGAACATTCCTTGTGATTCTGCAGGAAAACCTTCGAGTGCAGAAAAAAATTGAGTCATGCAGCAATTTTTAATCATAAGCCGCCAAAAACAAAAATAAACAGCAATTTTCTTTAATTATTTTGCATTCAGTTAAGACTGACATTTTCAGAGATTTTAAATTTACAAAATTAAAATCTAATGGATATTGAACTTATTGGTTTCAATCCAATGCAGCTCTTGCACAGTCCCGTCGAGAGGATGAACAAGGACCGGGGGAACTTACATTTGTGGGCTTCTAGAACTTATTTCTAAGATCTTTAATGAATTAAAGTTAAGCACTGGTAGCGTTTTTTCCAACTGTAGTGGGCGCTCGGACCAGCAGGAGGCCCAGGGCAAAATCCTCGCCAGAGCCCCCTCTCGACTGGCCTGCTCTTGAAATATAATATTTAGTGGAACGATGCCTTTTTTAACGAGTTCACCTCCCAAAACGACCGGCCATAAAAAACAGCTTTCTTCCACCACCACAACCTATGACCACTGACCACTGACCACCTGACTATCAACCACCTGACTATCAACCACCTGACTATCAACCACCTGACTATCAACCACCTGACTATCAACCACCTGACTATCAACCACCTGACCATCAACCACCTGACCATCAACCACCTGACTATCAACCACCTGACCATCAACCACCTGACTATCAACCACCTGACTATATCAACCACCTGACCATCAACCACTTGATCATCAACCACCTGACTATCAACCACCTGACCATCAACCACCTGACTATCAACCACTTGACCATCAACACCGTCACATCCATAACCGTTCATTGTCATTTGTTTTGTTGCTCTCGTCGGTGTTGACATCACTCAATAAAGTGAAGTGAAGTGGTTTCGTTGCTCTTGTTGTTTGCGGTGTTTGTTTTATGTTTGACGTTCGTGCGAAACCGTTTCATTAACACTGACGAATATTCTTGAACATTCTTGAACACAAAAATAATGCTCTTGTTTAAATGTAGCGTTTGTCGCAGAGGTGTGTGTGTGTGTGTCACACCGTGTGTGTTTGTCGTAGGTGTGTAGTGTTTATGTGCGTTTGTCGTATATGTGTGTGCGTTTGTCGTATATGTGTGCCTTTGTCGTATGTGTGTGCGTTTGTCGTATGTGTGTGCGCATTTGTCGGATGACGATGCTGATGGTTGCTGTGATAATGATGATGATGATGATGATGATGACGATGACGAGGACGATGACGATGATGATGACGATGATGATGATGATGACGATGATAATAATGATGATGGTGCTGATGATGTTGATGATGGTGGTGGCTGTGGGGATGATGATGATTAAGAGCTCAACAATTTACTTTAGTATTTACGGGGCTTCACAATAATGATGAATAACGAATGCCCTAAGTACTTGTATCTGGAAAACTATGGAATATATTCAATTATAACACATAAAATTGTTTGAATGTGGCAGTTTTAAAGCACCATTGTTTTCTATTTAATTTAAAAATTCAAATGAGAATATCGAAAAAAAATATACAAACGATGATAGAAAAAGTTTCAAGTTTCACAAAAAAAGACCAAGAAATTATTTCAGGCTTTTGAAAGAATATCATGAGAGATCGTGTCGGAATGTGTGCAAAAACGATTTTGCAATTAAAAAGTTTTAAATTATTATTTTTTTATTAATTAATAACCTGCAGGCTGAGCAACATAAGGACTGGAATGATTGGATTTGTTAACGATAACTTATTAAATATTCAATAAGTTTATTTGAAAAAATCTCTCAATAATGAGATAATACATATATAATGATGAGTTATTAAACAGTGGATTATAAATTATGTAACGATAAAAAAATAAATACTTCCAATACATAAAAAATTAACAATTATTTAATGACAAGATACTATATAATATTTAATTATGAATTAGTTGATAATAATTAATGATGAAATACGCTAATCCACAACTGGTTTGTCTCTAGCGGAATAATCGAAATAGTTTTTTGTGCTTTTCAAGCCGTAGCACTCGCTATCCTCGTAGATTCGATCTTGTGACTCATAGTTGACAGGATCGTCGTAATCATCGTCGTTGTCGTCGTCTTCGTTGTCGTCACCGACGGAGTAGTTGTTACTGTTGACTCTGTTCTGGGCCGAGGCTTTCAGCTGTAAGAATTTCTCGCGCTCCTCGCTGTCTGCCTCTCTGTGGTAGAAGTAATTGAAGTTGGAGACGATCACGGGGACCGGCAGTGCGATCGTCAGAACACCGGCGATGGCGCACAGGGAGCCGACGAGTTTGCCCCAGGCACTGATTGGCATCATGTCTCCGTAGCCAACCGTCGTCATGGTGACCACGGCCCACCAGAAAGCGTCTGGAATGCTGCGAAAGTGAGTGTTGACGGTGTCGGCTTCAGCAAAGTAAACGGCGCTAGAGAAGAGTATGACGCAGATCAAGAGGAAAAATATCAGTAGGCCCAGTTCGCGCATGCTGGCTTTTATCGTTTGCCCTAAAATTTGGAGACCTGCGATGAAAGAAACGATTTAGCTATTATTATTATTATTATTATTATTATTATTATTATTATTATTATTATTATTATTATTATTATTATTATTATTATTATTATTATTATTATTATTATTATTATTATTATTATTATTATTATTATTATTATTATTATTATTATTATTATTATTATTATTATTATTATTATAATTATTATTATTATTATTATTATTATTATTATTATTATTATTATTATTATTATTATTATTATTATTATTATTATTATTATTATTATTATTATTATTATTATTATTATTATTATTCAAAATGCACTTACGAGTTCAAAAATCATTCACTCGAAACTCAACATTTTGCAATCACAAAGTTGTGTTTGAGTTTTTGTTTCTAGAGTAGTGTATTAAGAATACATGAAAATGCAGACAATCAAACTTACCTTTCGAGTGTCGGGAAAGCTTGAAGATGCGAAAAACTCGAACAAGCCTGATGACCCTTAAGATGGCGAGCGACATGGCCTGATTGTTGACCCCGCCACCCTTGTCGGAGTTGACGAGCATGGTACCGAGAGTGATGATGTATGGCATGATAGCTAGTAAGTCTATAATGTTCATGATGTTCTTGATGAAGACCAATCTGTTCGGACACGACAGGAAGCGAACGAGAAGCTCAGCGAAAAACCAAACAATGCAACAAGATTCAACGATGAAAAATGGCTCTGTGAATTTGGGTATGTCTTCCTCCACGCGAGTTTCTGAGCCGTTTCCAGATGCGTTTACAACTCTGAAAGGTTTTTTAAGTTCTCTTTAACGTACAATTGAAAAATCGTTTTTTTAATATTTGAAAATGATTTTATAAGCCTTAAGCAGTATGAAACCACTAGTCGATTTAATTTAAGAAGACAACAATGAAAGTCTATTTGATACATAAATACATTTCAAGACTCATAAAACAATAAAATCGAAAAATCTATCATCTCAGATGATGAATTATGCAAAAAAATCTATAAAAACTGAGGCCGTACGTGAGACTTACAGTCCAGACTGAATATAAACGCAAAAAATATCATAAACGTACCTGTAACTTTTAAATTGAGGAAGAGTTTCAAGGCAGAAGATCACTATAGACAGAAGAATGACGGACACTGACACGAGGGCAAGAAGACGAGCAGCCATGGAACTTTCTGGATATTCAAACAGAAGCCAAACTTTTTTTTGATATTCATTAGAAGGCATTGGATGAGGTTCTTCTTTTGTGTATCCTTCGTCCTTCGGTAATTATTCAGTAAAACCAAGTTAAAGAGGCAACGCCAGAGACAAATAAAATCAATTTAATTACAAAAAGTTAAAAAAAACTTATAATATTTTGTAAGTAATTGATTTTTATGGTCCACTAATGAGCTGGTTTTTCCAGGATTTACAATTGCTTTATTAATCACACCTGATAAATGAACAAAAGAAACAATGATTTTGTCTGTTTGAGTTGCTGATGCTTTTACATTATTCAAATAACTTTATGAGCCATAATATAATAAAACATTATTAATTATTCAATGTAACGTGATGCAATACAATAATTGTAATGCAACGCAAAGAAAGGAAACAGATATAAAATAATGTAACATAACATGATTTCATATGATGCAATAAAGTACAGAGCATATCATTATGTACCTACCATGTCATAGTGTGGTGTTGATTTTATGTTACGTATTGTGATATAATGTAACGTAACGAAACGTAACTTGACTAACGTAACGTAACGTAATGCAATGCATTAATGCATCTAATATAATATAATATAATATAATGTAATATAATATAATATAATATAATATAATATAATATAATATAATATAATATAATATAATATAATATAATATAATATAATATAATATAATATAATATAATATAATATAATATAATATAATATAATATAATATAATATAATATAATATAATATAATATAATATAATATAATATAATATAATATAATATAATATAATATAATATAATATAATATAATATAATATAATATAATATAATATAATATAATATAATATAATATAATATAATATAATATAATATAATATAATATAATATAATATAATATAATATAATATAATATAATATAATATAATATAATATAATATAATATAATATAATATAATATAATATAATATAATATAATATAATATAATATAATATAATATAATATAATATAATATAATATAATATAATATAATATAATATAATATAATATAATATAATATAATATAATATAATATAATATAATATAATATAATATAATATAATATAATATAATATAATATAATATAATATAATATAATATAATATAATATAATATAATATAATATAATATAATATAATATAATATAATATAATATAATATAATATAATATAATATAATATAATATAATATAATATAATATAATATAATATAATATAATATAATATAATATAATATAATATAATATAATTGTTATGATATAGGATAATTGTTTTTCGGTGTTTTGATTGCAGCACTAGGCACATATAAAAATATTGTGTTGTGATGAAAAATATAGAATTAATTACAGTCTTTAATGATGGGCTATCAATCTAAAAAGTCAATTCTATCGTGATCAATACTTGAGACAGTTATAAATATGAATCATCTATAAATAGACATCCATCCTTCTCACGTAGTCTCATCTTGTCCTAATTATTTTTTGTTTCTTTCCTTTCAGATAACAATCCTACAAATTATTTCACCACAATTTGATTAACAGCTATTTCCACGTTAGTAAAATGAACATGGTCTATATTAAGAATTGAACAAGATAACAGAGCACGTTTCTGATTTAATAAAAAAATAATTTTAAACATTTTCATACTTCTAAGTACTGTTGTATGGCTTGTTCATCAAGTTCATAGAATTTAATTTCTTCAGTGAAGACATCCGTGGGAACATTGACAGGCCTTCTGAGTCTTCCTCCACTTTGGTAGTAGTACAAAATGGCATCGAAACTTGGCCTGTTGCGATCGAAGAAGTATTCGTTCTTTAAAGGATCGAAGTAGCGGTTGCGTTTTTCTCTGCAGCCGAGTAAAGTGGTCGAAAACCTTTCTATGGTAGAAAGTTGTGTCTCAAACCGCAGACCACTCACGTTGATGGCAACGCGCTCGCTAACCAGAGGACATACGGAATGCTGCTCTTGATGGAGTGGTGCTTGACGCTGAATATTCGAATTAGTATGAGATGTTGCCGGATGATTGTGCGTATGTCGCGGCTGTTCGAAATCATAAGCTGTCTCGTCTAATGGAGGGTGTTTATGTGACGACGATGATGATGATAATGGCATTGTTGTGTTTGCAGACATCCGTTGTATGAGAGATATTGTTTCGGGAATGTCCTGGCTGCCCAACTCGGCAATCTCATCCGTTATTTCTATGGAAGTCCTGATTGTTTAAATACAAAAGACTGTCTGTTTACAATTGTTCAGCGTCGGTAATTATTGTTTATATCACTTGGGGAAAACAAATTTTATTAAACAACAATTAATTTGTCAAAATCAATTTGCAGCAGTTGTTTCACAACAACAAAAAATTTAAAAAAATGTTTTTTAATGGAATGTTTATCATGATTAAATAAGAAATTGGCGAGGCATCTGGTTGGAAATCGTAATCACGAAGTCAAACTGAATGCCGCATGTTCGTGATCTGGCGCACCTAAATCAGGAGTGACATGACTTTTGAAAACAAATTACTGCAAAATGTCAGCATTCTGCTACGTTTTAACAATGCATTTAAAAAAAAGTATGTAACTAGCTCAATGAATAATGTTTTCACGTAATTACACTCTTGCGTGACAAGATCACGTCATCCTGGTCAAGAAATGTCAGTGTCACACGTCGCCATTTAGCTTCATATTTTTCTTCGCATCTGTTGACGAGTCACGTTCTCTTGTTTTTTTTTATAAACATTAATCAAACTTAATGTGTTTGTAATTAATTTATTCTTAAAAAATTCGAAGAATAAACTAATTGGAAATGTTTTGAGATTATTTTTGAGAGAATTATAAAAACAAATTAAAAATGATCAAAGTAAAACTTTTGCGTTTAAAAAAAAATCGTCTAGAAGTCTCGGAAGATGGAAGATAAGAATATCTTAATAAGATATCTTGTTAAAAATTGCTTAAAACTTTCAACGAAAGATGACATCAGATATGGCATCGTTTCCAAGCTGGCAAAATGACAAAAAAAACCAGCAGCTATACTATGGCTACTTAATATTCAACTGCTAGCCTCGGATAGTGTGACAACTACAACCTCCCAAGTAACCAATCGGTTGACTCGACTTTTTGCTAGAGAAAAAATAATTATCTTAGTAGAGATCTTATGAAGTCTTATTAATAGCCGTGTATTGCCTGGAGACGCTTGTATACATCGACGTGCAAACAAATAGATTAGAGGTTCGGCCAATGGACGTTAAAGTAGAATGTACATATTTACTTAGGTGGCCATGCAGCATAAATTTCCGTTCCTGGCAAACATCAAACTTCTGTACACGTGTGAGTATGTGTGTGTGTGTGTGTGTGATTTGTAATTTTGTGTTTGCGCCATAGATATAATGAATTCCATCAGACCAAAGTATGAAATTTTTTTATGGATTTTTTTCAAATTTGTCCATGGTTTTCCTTGGACGACGCGAACTTAATCTCGTGACGGTAAGCTTACAATTTAATATAAATTCAGTACAGTTTCTTGATTGTAACGTCTGTGATGATTTGACATTTACCTAAATGTTCACACGACGCATTTATGAATAGTTACGCGCTTTGGAGTATCAAATAGCGGAGTTTTTGAGATCAAACTCCCAAAAAAAACTTTTTTTTAAACTTTTAATAAGTAAATTGAAATTTCATCTAATAGATTAACTCTAGTATTATTAAAAATACAAAAATATAAAAGATAAGTTTTCTGTGGATTAACCAGTAAACATGGTAACGCTTTTTTACCGTTTGTTTTTTGTTACTTTCCAGTTACAGTTACAACAAGCCGTTCATTTGATTCTGCGCTGTAAGTTAAAGAAACGTTTTCTATATAACCTTTCAGAAACGCTTAACCTAGAACGTTTCAGAAACGTTTCCCTTAGAACGTTTTAGAATCGTTTTCCTTAGAACGTTTTAGAAACGTTTCCCTTAGAACGTTTTGAAAATCAATTCCATGAAACTTTTATTAACAGTTGATTTGCTCACGCGATCTGCGTTAAAGAAACGTTTTCTATTAAATTTTTCTAAAACTTTTTATTTAACGTTCCACAACCCCTTTTTTTAATTGTTCCATATACGTTCATCAATAACTAAATCTGAAACAATTTTAGCGATTGCATTTTTTATAAATAAGCATACATTTTATACATTTATGTTTGTTATAACAGCAGTCTATATTAACTGTGATATAACAGATAAATACAAATACAATTAGGGACAGTAGCGGTTTTATAATCAGACTAGCAGTTCCCGTCGCGGCTTCGCTCGCCTTAAATTAGAGAATTTGAACCGTGCATTTATAGTAGAGTACTCCATGGGCCAATTTTCAAGGCCCGACTGATAATCAACGCCGAGCTAAAACGCCTCATCCTACGAACGTGAAATTTAATACTTATATTACTTTTATAGCGTAAGCACCCACTAAGAAAGGGTTTTTTGAAAATTTTACTCCTAAGGACATAAAACAAGAAGATAAACTTTGTTCTAAAAAAAACGCATATCTCAAAAACCAAAAATGAGAAGCTTTTGAAACTTGGTATCTAGATGTTTTCTAAAAAATTAAGAAATACGTGTTTTGTTATTTCTTTTTTTAAATTTGATTTCCAGGACCTCAAATTTGGGGTGAAAAATAGGGTTATTTGTATTTTTAAAGTAACTGCTACTCAAAAACTGTAAGTGCCGAAGATGTAAAAATTAGTATTTAATATTTACTCGAATATATACGAGTTTTACCACTTTTTGATAATTTGGTTTCCAGGACCTCATATGTGGGGTAGAAAAAAGAATATTTGCTTAAAAGCTCCAAAAACTAAAAATGTGAAAGTTTTGCAATTTAGTACCAAAATTAATTTTTACAAGATAACAAAAAACGTATTTTGTTAATTTGCAAAAATTTGGTTTCCAGGACTTCAAATGTGAGTGTAGAATAAGGTTATATGTTTTTTATAGAATAACTGCTACTCATAAACTGAAAATACTACTGATATAAAAACTAGTATTTAGATTCTACTTAGAAAATAAAGTTACACATGTTTTACCAATTTTTTTATATTACAAACGTAGGATGGAAAAAAAGATTATTTGCTTGAAAACTCAATAACTGAAAATGTGAAAACATTAAAATTCAGTATTCAGGGTTTTCTTTAAAAAAATAATAAGATACGTGTTTAATTATTTTCGAATAATTAGTTTCAGATTTTTGAGGTTTTGTGTCCGTTTAAATTAGCTGAGTCCAGTTCATCACGGACCGGGTCATGCCTCGACTTTTGTGCTCATGAAACGGACCGGTTCGGGCCTGAACTTTTGTGCCTAAATAACAAGTCAGGCTTTAATTTTCTGCCTATAAAATAAGCCGGACCGTGTTTCAAAATACCGTGTAGGGCTCTATGGACTAGAATACTGCACGATCCGGGCCAGGCAGTGATTTTAAGATTGTTAGACGGACTGGGCTTGACTTGAAGTTAAACCGGGAAGGGCCAAGTATGTGGAAATTTTAGGCCTGTAAAAATGGGCCGGGCTGAGCTTAATTATACGGGCCAGTCCTAAAATTTTAGCTTATGAAACGGGCGGGGCCTAGCCGGGCCGTGAAAAAATTGGCCAATGCACGGTTCAAACTCTTTAATTTAGGGCGAGCAAAGCCGGGACTGGAACTGCTAGCATATATAAAAAGATCTTTGTACGAATGCCCATTTATGTATATAATTGTTAGTTATAGATGGGTAAACTGAAGAGTTTAAAAGCAAAGTAAAATGTTTAATAAAAAAATGAGGTTTCTTCAAGTGACATGGGCTTTACTATTTAAAAAAAAAAGTTTTAGAAATAAAAAGTATTAGAAATAATAAAGCTAGACAAAATATTTAGACATAAGAAATTGAAATAAATTCTATTTTTAAAAACAAATTTGATTAATTAATATTTTCAAAAAAAAAAGACAATCAAAATAATTTTTTTATAAATAAACCATAAAAAGATTTTTAACAGTTTATTTACCAGTTTAAAAATTTCATTTTTTTTGTTGGAAGTTTAATGGGGTCATAGATATCTATGAATGGGTTTTTATAATTGTTATTTTCATTTGTTTCCATACTCTTTACCTCCCGAAACTATCATTTTATCGGCGGTTTCATTTTGAATTTTTACCGATTATCAAAGTTTAAAATCCATATAGCTGTAAATTGCATAGTATTCTTATTGCATTTTTAAAATTTTACCTAATTTTGAGGACTTGAACGTTTTCGATTATGTTTCAATTAAAATTAATTGATCAAATAATTAAGTTTTTGTATAATTTTATTTTATTTTCAGTTTTTAGATATTTGAAAAACATTTATATCAACTTAAATTTCATTAATAGACAAAAACCACCCCCACCAAAAGCTCCTATGCACCAAGATCAAAGGTTATTGCGTAACAAAATTCAAATTTTGGTTTACAAAACCAAGTATGAAGAAGGTTTTAAGCAACTTCTAACAAATATATTTTACGTTTTATGGACAAAAAAAAGCCTAGAGGGAGAGGAAGAAAAATAGAAAGCGGGAAAGCGAGCGGGATTGGAGAAGCAAGTGATAGCGGGCAGGAGTATGATCGGGAGAGAGAGCGGAAAAGCAAAAAAGATCAGGATAATAAGCGGGAAAAACGGGAGAAAAAGAGGAAAAAATAAAAGAAAGAAACGATTTTTATGTATAGTATATAAATTTAAATAAATATTTATAAAGAAATATATTTATTTATATAGATTTTATTTTTTCATGTATTTGTGTAAAATTGTGTGTGCATTTTTATGTGTGTCTGTGGAATTACGTCATTCATTAAGCTTTTTTTCTGAAATAAAGCATGAAGTTGTTCTTTGCATGGACCCCTGAGGTTGAAATGCCTTGCGTACCACTATGACAGGTGCGTGGAATTTTGTTCAAGTTTTTGTTAGTTAATAATTAGATTCGTCAGTTTATTCATTTACTGATTTTTCTATTTTTCAATTATCTATCCATCCATTTTGTTCGCTCTTTCGATCGTTCATCAACCCACTGATTCAGCAAGTTGTCTATCTGTCAAATTATCTCTTAATTCATATCTAAACTCTCAGTTCATAAACCCCTTGACTAATTTCTAGTGTATTTATTGTACTTATTACTTTTAATGTGCTCCTTTCATCTACCAGCCTACACAGACTGAGATCCAAGTCTACCTTTTGCTAACAAAATTTATAATTTTTGGTTTTCATTTAAATCTTAATTAATTTTTTAAGAATGCCTAATAATAATAAATCATTGTTAATATTTAATTTCTTCTCCCTGACCGGCATTTCAGCCCGTTAAACTTCAGGATCTTCTACCTTCAACCTCTTTTCACTTTCAGTTGATGATGAAGATTCCAGTTATACAATAATAACTATTATCACTTTTATGCTTGTGAGCACAATAATAATACTAACATTAAAAATAATAATCATAATATTAATACAACTAAAGAAATTATTAACATAACAAATAAAAGTAATAGAACAGCAATTATTATTGTTACTATATTTTATATTTTAACTAGCGGGGTTACCCGGCGTTGCCGGGGTTTTTTAGAGGTTTTTCTAATGTTTGTCTCTCTCGCTCCTGTTTCCTTCTCCACTTTCCCGTTTTCGTCGCGTTCCCGGTCGCTTTTCCGCTCTCGGTCGTTTTCCAGCTCCCGGTCGCTTTCCCGCTCAGAAGTTTTGTTATCGATTTTCTCTCTTGCTCGCGTTTCCTTCCAAGCTTGCTCTCCCGATTCCAGTCGCTTTCCGCGTTCCCGGTCGCTTTCCGCGTTCCCGGTCGCTTTCCCGTTCCCGGTCGCTTTCCCGTTCCCGGTCGTTTTCCCGTTCCCGGTCGCTTTCCCGTTCCCGGTCGCTTTCCCGTTCCCGGTCGCTTTCCCGTTCCCGGTCGCTTTCCCGTTCCCGGTCGCTTTCCCGTTCCCGGTCGCTTTCCTGTTCCCGCTCACGCTTGCTTTCCCGTTCCCGGTCATGCTTGCTCTCCCATTCCCGGTCACGGTTGCTCTCCCGTTCCCGTTCACGCTCATTTTCTCTTTTCCATTCTTTCATAACTTCTGTTAGCCTATAAAACGTAAAATAGATTTACTAAGACTATATATATATATATATATATATATATATATATATATATATATATATATATATATATGAATGTTTGTGGGTTAGTTTGTCTATTATAGAAACGGGAAAGCTACCCAGAACGGACAGCGAGCGGGAACGGAAAAGCAAGCGTGAGCGGGAATGGGAGAGCAAACGTGAGCGGGAACGGGACAGCGACCGGGAACGGGAAAACGACCGGGAGCGGGAAAGCGATCGGGAGCGGGAAAGCGACCGGCAGCGGAAAAACGACCGAAAACGGGAAAGCGAACAGGAGTGGGAAAGCAGGTGGGAAAGGAAAGGGAGAGAAAGAGACAAAAATTAGAAAATCCTCTAAAAAACCCGGGCAACGCCGGGTATCTCCGCTAGTACATACATAAACACACACACAGACACACATACATGCACATACACATACATGCATACATACAGACATACATACGCACATACATATATATATAGTTCCCGCTCACTCACCCGCTCCGCTCCGCTTATTTTGTGACGGATTTCAAAAATTTTTTTTCTATATTTGATTCCCCTTGACTCTCAAGGTTGTGTGAAAATTTCATTACGATCGGATGAATGGTGTAGCAATGCATGAATAACATACCTATATACATACATACATACATACATACATACATACATACATACATACATACATACATACATACATACATACATACATACATACATACATACATACAAACATTCATTTTTATATATATAGATATGTAATAATAATATATTTTAAATAATATGTAATTATTATTGAAGTTATTGGTATAATTTTAATATTACTTTGTGTTATATTTGATTAAATATGAGTTTTTTGTGACTGTCAGTCAATGTTTTGATTTTATCAACTTATTGACTGAGAAACAAAACTAATAGTCCAACTACGTCATCAACGACATGGATGCCTACTTCATTTATTGATAAAAAACCAATAGAAAATGGCCTAAAAAGTTCTTATAAAAATTATTCATTGATTTAAAAATACAGGTTTAAAAACATTTCCTGGTATATATATATATATATATATATATATATATATATATATTAAAAATTTAGAAAGCTCACGTTAGTATGTGAGTATATCTATATAAGCATTAAAACTGCTTATGAAATTTTTTAAATTCAGACAAAACGGATAAAACTTCGTTATTTCAGCAACACTTGAGTTTTACTTCCACCTTCAGCCAAAGCTGAAATAAATTGTTATTATCCGCTGCATGCAAGGCCAGCATAACAGTCCAAGAGAAGTTGGAATTTAAATTTTAAAAGATGAAAAGGGAACATTGAGCAAAGTTACTCTGATCGTTTGAACTGCGGGCGGGACTGGGAAGCAGGAAATGGAGAATGCCCACTTTGACAAATATTTTCAAAAGTCGGAGCAGCATCTAGTCGACAACGCTGCAAGTTTTAAAAACATTGTTATATTTATCATAATGCTGCTGCTAATACATAAAAACAAACACATATTTAAACAACTGTAGAAAACAACTGTTAATGCTATAAATGGAAATTATAATTTCTTAAAAGGCGGATGTCTATAAATTGTATAAAAAATTTCGATGCGGCAAAAATAACAATAACAACAAAACAAACAACGGTAAAATGATAATAATTATTAAAACTATTATTATAATAAATAATATTATCATAATAATTATTATAATTATTATTATAATAAATAATATTATTTTATTCTTCATGCAAAAACTAACTTGCGACCGAAAACGGAAAGTTCGTTTTGGCATGACGAACAGTGAACATTCGGCGTTCCCGTGGTGCTGTCTTCGTTAGCTGTGGTACGCTCGTCAGAAGAAGGAACGTGGTCCCAGTTTTTCAAGCTTCCTTTATCATCGGAACTGTATGAGACTAGCAATTCCGAATGGCTTTTCCCACCTTCCAAGCTGGATGCGTTTCCAGCGCCGCTGATAGGCGTGCCATCGTGTGGATTAAGAAATGGAATTGTCTGTCGGAGTTCAATGTCTCTCAGGAGACTGACGTCGACTGATTTCGATGTTTCGAACGGAGCGTTTGACTTGTTTTTGCGTTCTTCGAGACTGTGGCAGGGCAGAAGCTGGTTGGGACAGTGGCGCTGGATGGCCGCTTCGTTTTCAAGGACTGTCGTTAGCAGCAGCTCGTGTTCTTTGTTGTCGCCGCCGCTAGATGAAGTTGCCAAGTCGGTCATGTGATCTTTGTGGCTGCTGGAGGAGAGGCGCTCGTGCATTTTATCGTTTGGAAGTGGCGGATGGATCAAATGAAACCATTTCGTTGCGATCTGACTGAAAGATATATTAGCACTACTCTTCTCTTCGCTGCCAAACACTTGCCGGTGATCAATCGTCGTTGTTTCAGTTGTTGTAGTTACGTCGATGTGTTTCTGCTGTTGGCTGTTCAGTTGCGGCTTGACGCTGTCTTTGGTAGGCTGTTGCTGCTGCCTGTTGTTGTTGTAAGGAGGAATACCTAGTTGTTGTTGCTGCTGGTGTTGCTGTGGAGTCGTAAGACCGGTTGAGATGTTGTTGGACCAAGATGGATAATGTCTGCGGACAGAGGCAGATTGGCGGAGTTGTTGGAGTGCAATGGGATCGTGTATTGGCATTGAGCAGGCGAGTTCGAGTGACTCTCACTGCCAGCAGTTTTTTTCTCTATTCTCCAGATGCTTTGAAATACTGCTTTAATAAAATTAAATTTAAAAAAATTCAGAATGAAAAATTATGAAATTAAACGTGAATATTTAATTATTGAAAAAAACTGAAGGATGGCTTTTAGAAATAAATTAATAGTCTTTGTATCTTACGTGCCTACACATTATATATATTTTATTGTGATTTTATATCTACTCTATGTAATTGGATGCTATAAAGCTGAAACAAAAACGAATGTTTTCATGCAACTAAAATTGCATTGCCCGCGTAATAGTTTTAAACTCAAAAGGCAATCAAGTCTCATCTGCTTTCATGTTCTCTGGCATTCAATTACTGGTCATTTCGGTTGCTTTACATCACAGAATGTTAAAAATAATCCCAAAAAATGGAAAACAAATTTCAGCGGATATTTTGATCTCCAGCTGGTTGGTCAGCAAGTTTTCTATTTCGAGTGAATTCGGCTCAAGTATAGACTCTTGAGATGTTTGCAAACAAAAACAGACTAAAATCTGTATGTTTATTCAAAAATAATTTATTTCCAAGTAATATCAATATTTCTATTAGTTTAATTATTTATATATATATATTATATATATATATATATATATATATATATATATATATATATATATATATATATATATATATATATATATATATATATATATATATATATATATATATATATATATATATATAGAAAAAAAGTATCACCGTTTATGTATATAAATATAAAGCTTCAGATTGCAAATTCATTGCTCCCGAGAGAAACGCATTAAAAATGACAATAATAAAAATGGTAATAATAATAATAATAATAATAATAATAATAATAATAATAATAATAATAATAATAATAATAATAATAATAATAATAATAATAATAATAATAATAATAATAATAATAATAATAATAATAATATAATAATAATAATACAAACAATAATAAATACAAAAACAATAATAATAAAAACAGCACTGGTCCTCGAAATGTTGTTTATCTCAAACGTGACCATGTGCACGTTCTGCAACATCCAGCAGACGATTCTTGACACATGAAAGTCAAACAGGAAAGCAAAACAAGCCACGCATCTAAAGAAAAAAAAGTTATTTAAAAAATCTTCATACGCACCTTCGTATGAAATTTTTTTTTTGTTTTCAAGAAATACAATTTATATTTTTACGTAGCTTGTATCATTATATATGTACAATGTGCATATTGGGTTGTGTGGTTAGTACTACATAGGTACTACGAGGCTGTGTGGTTAGTGCAACTGCTGTGAATTTTAAATTTAACGGAACTCTAAGTCATTTTAGTGTTTTTCATTTATTAAGATTTAAGATAAGATAAGATAAGATAAGATAACGTTTATTATAGTGGTTTAGAAGACTTTACGCCTATAGACAACCACTTCGAATTAAAAATAATAATAAATAGGATAAAATAAAATAAATGATAATAATAGATAAATAAACTAATAAAAATAAATAATTGCATAAAAAATCAGTATCCATGCCTGGATAGCGCTACTTTAAAAGATGTGGTAGTCTCAGATGCTACAGTGTCATCGTCCAAGTCATTCCATATGTTTACCACTCTAGAACTAAAAAAAGCCTTTTTTAAAGTTTTTTCTTGTTTTTTAAAAAGCTTGAATCTATGTCCCCTAGTGCTTTGAATCGGTGGTTGTTCGAAAAACATTGCTGGTGTTAAATCCTCTTTTCCTGTTATTATCTTGTAGGCTTCGATCAAGTCACCCCTACTTCTCCTTTTCTCTAGAGTTGTTAAGCCGCATTGTTTTAATCTTTCTTCGTAAGGTAACTGGCTTAAATGCTTAATCAACTTTGTAGCCCTCCTTTGTACCTTCTCCAACACTACGATGTCCTTTTTTAAATCAGGGCTCCAAGCTTCTAAATGTGGTCTTACCAAACATTTGTATAGTCTGATAATTATTTCCTGGTTTCGACTTATTATTGTTCTCTTGACCAATCCTAATATCTTATTGGCTCGCTTTGCTGCTTCCGCACACTGTCTTGATGGTTTGCCGCTATTGTGTACTACAACTCCCAAATCTCTTTCCTCTTCAGATGTCTTCAACAATATTCCTCCCATCTCATACTGAAACTCTTGATTTCTCTTACCCATGTGCATCACTGAGCATTTATCTACGTTGAACATCATTTGCCAGTCTAGGGACCATTGGTATATTTTTGCAAGATCTTTCCTTAAAATGTCGGCATCCAGCTCACACTCTACTTTCATGGATAACTTTGTGTCATCAGCAAATTTCGAGACCTTTGAACAAGTCGCTAAATCAAGGTCGTTAATGAACAGAACAAATAGTAATGGTCCCAAAACGGATCCTTGCGGTACACCACTTTTTATGCTTTTCCACTCCGAGTATTTCCCTTTAATTCCCACTTTTTGTCTTCTGTCAGCTAGCCATTCTTTGATCCATCCTCGAATATTACCTCCTATTCCAGCCACTTCTATTTTTCTCATCAACCGTGTATGTGGTACTTTGTCGAAGGCTTTGGCAAAATCCAGATAGACTATGTCTACAGGGGATCCTTTATCTAAGTGGGTATAAACATTTTCAAAACAATCTAGCAAATTTGTTAGACATGATCGCCTTTGTACGAATCCATGTTGGCTGTTTATCAAAATGCTGTGGTGTCTAATGTGATTCATTAATTCGAGCTGAATGATTTTTTCCATGACTTTGCAAATAATACACGTGAGACTTACTGGACGATAGTTACTTGCCTCAGATCTGCTACCTTTTTTAAAGAGTGGTACAACGATTGCATCTTTCCAATCACGAGGAATTTCTCCAGTTTTCAAGGACCTGTTCATTATTTCTGCTAACACATCGCTTATTTCGTGTCTTACTTCTCTTAAAAACATGGGATGTAATGCATCGATACCCGGACTTTTATCTGTTTTTAGGTCCTTCATGTGTTTTTCAACGTTCTCTTTTGTGATAACCACATCAGTCATTTTCTCGTCTATTTTTCCCTTAAACATGTTCACAGGTTCCGGTATGTTTTCTATGTCTTCTTCAGTAAAAACCGTACAAAAATAATTATTTAACATTTCAGCTACCTCTTCATCGTTTTCAACCACTTCGCCTAACTCATTTTTTAACGGCCCCACTAGGTCTTTTCGTTTTTGCTTACTTCGGACATACGCATAGAAACTTTTGCTGTCATTTTTTATATTATCCGACAGCTTTTTCTCATAATCAATTATGGCTCTTTTAATGCTTTTTTTTGTCTCATTTCTTTTCTTGACATATTTGTCGCGCAATTGTTGCAGTATTATTTCTTTGCCTCTCTCATTATTACTTGCAGCTGCAATTTCATTTCCATTTCGAAGTGTTTGGAACCTTTTCCATGCTTTGATTTTTGCTCTTCTTATTTTTAAGACTTCCTTTGTTATCCATGGCTGTTTCCTGACAAATTTTTTCTTAATGGGTATGATTTCTTGAATGGCCTCCTCCATGCTCTTTTTGAATAACATCCAGCTGTCATTTACATCCACCGATTCAATTTTTCTCATTATATTCATGTCTCTTATTTTGCTTCTTACTTTGTTATAATTTGCTTTAAAAAAATTGTAGCTAATATGAGAATTTATTTTCATGTTACAATCCTGCAGTATTATTTCAAATCTTACAATTTGGTGGTCACTAGAATGAAAAGGCTCTCCTACAGAGATGTTTTCTATAATGTTCTCATCAGAAGTTATTACCAAATCTAATATATTTTTGTTTCTTGTTGGGTTCATGACATGTTGATGTAAAAATTCCCCATTAATACAATCCAAGAATTTATTATCTTGATGTCTTTCTCCTTCCATGTTTATCCAGTTTATATGATAATTGAAATCTCCCATTATCAATACAGATTCCTGGCTAACCCTACCCAATAATTCACACAAACCATTATCCGCACTTTCATCTACATTTGGGGGTCTGTAGCAAACACCTATTAGTAAACTGTTTTTAGCTCCATGCTGTATATCACACCAAAGACTTTCTTTAAACTTATCGCTTGATATATCTGTTCTCTCCACTGCCTTTATTTCATTTTTAACATATAAAATTATACCACCTGCACCATGCCCCTTATTATTTTGATTTTGCCTGTCTTTCCTAAACATAGTGTACCCATTAATTGCTAGTTCAATATCTAATATATCTTCCTTTGCCCATGATTCTGTTATACCAATGATGTCAGGTTTTTCTAATTCCACATAAACTTCCAATGCACATCTTTTTTCTTTGCTTACTATACTTCTTACATTGGCATAGAAACATTTCAATATTGTTCTTTTTAGTTTAGTTACACTATTGAAACTCTGCCTATTTATTGCTTTTATTATTGCACCTTCTTTAATAGCAATTTCTCGACCTCTTTCTCCAACTTGTCAATTCTCAAACAATTGTTGCATACGGAATCTATGAAGTTTTCACCGCTTCCATACATACTACAGTTAATGCACTTAATCATTTCCTTGCTTTTGAGAACCATATTTGTAAGATAAATGCAAAATAAAACTTCCACTACTCAAAATAAGATAAGAAAAAGTATATTGACTTATCTTTCCGAATAGAAAACCTCTGAGCGATAATATGTGAAAGACCGCACGCTGCTTGCCAATGGTAGAAAGATTTATTGAACAATTTTCTATATCTAAGTTCTTAGCAAAACGTTTTTTTTATAGATTTCAGTTTTTATAATTTTTTTCTTAAAATATTTTGTTTAATAATTTGTTGAATATTAATTTTATTGTTTCTCAGTGTTTGTAGGTGCCAAGGATATCTTGATATAACAAGATATCCTTGTTATATCAAGATATCCTTGGTAGGTGCCCGTCGATATTCTTATGTGTTGCGTCAGTGTTTTTGTTTGTCGGGTCATTGATCTAATGTTTTTTATCGATGTATTAAAATACATGAGCATTACAGTTACATCACCAATAACAGTAAACATTCTTTATTAAATGTTATTTATTCCAATAAAAATATGTATGATTAGTAAATGTTCTAAACCTTTAATTTTTAATAACTTTTCATTTAGGTACCTAATTTGAAATTTCAAATCTACTAGAGACCATAAAACTAATTTATCCATAACGTGATTTATATCTCGTTTTAACTTAATATCCACGAAATATGGAATCAATTTGCACATTCAAACTCCAAGTGAATCTCAGCACAATCCATCATTCGTGAAACGTCCCGCAAACTCAAAGCAAATGAAATACTCGCTCCGCATGTCACCATTCATGTCAGACAAGATCGCGTGAGGTTCATCGTGGAAAACAATTTTCGACTAAATATGAAAGAAATAATGGTATGGTTTTAATTGGTTATCTGATGATGTTTTTAGGTTTTTTTTGAGCAAATTATTGACCGGCTAACACTTAACTGACAATAAAATATTATAGAATCGATTTGATGAAGTTGTTTTTCACGCAACTTCTTCATAACCAGATATTTTTCAATCAAAACTTTATTTCAAATAAAATATAATAATTATTATTTTTTAAATGTTATCTATTTTTCAAACAAACTTAAAAAATGTCGAAGGTTTTCGAGAAGTTTTAGTAACCAATCGAGTTTCATTCAAACGTTGAAATAATAAAGAAAGCATTTGTTACATATTTATAATATTTTACTACCAAATATTTGTGTCCCAATTTTTTAACTTTGTTTAACTCTAACTGCAGAACATGCTGACCTCTTATAATATAAGACTTATATACAGAAAAAATGATCAAACCACAAATAGGAGGCTGACAATATTGTCAGTTGGACACACACAGAGAATCATGCAACAGTGAATATGGCATTAAAATCAGAGTTAGTGAGAAATTGATGCTGCAACCTAATGTGGCAGTGAATTTTAAATGTAAAAGATACGATTTATAAAAGGTTTTAAGGAAATTTGACAAAATATACATTAGCCTGAATTTAGCGGAAATTTTCCTAGTGGTCATGAAATAAAAAGTTAAAGTTGTTCAGTCAAATTATTGTTGATAGTTCCATGCTGTATCTTATTGCACAAGTAGAAATAAACAAAGATTTCTTTATACTCTTTAAATTCCGTTAATCACGAAATTCTTATGTAAGAATCACACATGAGAGTAATATTCTAGCAGTGCAAAAGAGTCTTTAGCAAAGATATATGTGTCTTAAGATACTGAGAGACTCTAGGTAGGACTTAAAAGTATAATATACTGTATTTTTAAAAGTATAATTTATAGCATTTCTAAAAGTATAATATATGGTATTTTTAAAATTATAATATATGGTATTTTTAAAAGTACAATATATGGTATTTTTAATGCGGCTTTCATTGGTAAAATTGCTATCAACAGACATTTGAGGTATTTTATAGGATCTTCAGTAATAAACTGGTTGTTTTTTTTATAAAATAACTAGCGGGGTTACCCGGCGTTGCCCGGGGTTTTTAGAGGTTTTTCTAATGTTTGTCTCTCTCGCTCCCGTTTCCTTCTCCACTTTCCCGTTTTCGTCGCGTTCCCGATCGCTTTTCCGCTCTCGGTCGTTTTCCAGCTCCCGGTCGCTTTCCCGCTCAGAAGTTTTGTTATCGATTTTCTCTCTTGCTCGCGTTTCCTTCCAAGCTTGCTCTCCCGATTCCAGTCGCTTTCCGCGTTCCCGGTCGCTTTCCGCGTTCCCGGTCGCTTTCCCGTTCCCGGTCGCTTTCCCGTTCCCGGTCGCTTTTCCGTTCCCGGTCACTTTCCCGTTCCCGGTCGATTTCCCGTTCCCGGTCGCTTTCCCGTTCCCGGTCGCTTTCCCGTTCCCGCTCACGCTTGCTCTCCCGTTCCCGGTCATGCTTGCTCTCCCGTTCCCGGTCATGCTTGCTCTCCCATTCCCGGTCAC
This sequence comes from Erpobdella octoculata, assembly GCA_963978895.1. NCBI lineage: Eukaryota > Metazoa > Annelida > Clitellata > Hirudinida > Erpobdellidae > Erpobdella > Erpobdella octoculata. The sequence goes on from OZ022244.1 coordinate 23,950,101, forward strand.
GGTTGCTCTCCCGTTCCCGTTTACGCTCATTTTCTCTTTTACATTCTTTCATAACTTCTGTTAGCCTATAAAACGTAAAATAGATTTGCTAAGACTATGAACTCCGCCTCGCTAATTGCGAGTCAGTCCCAAGCCTGGAGAAAGGAGGAGGGAAAAGTTAAAAGGATCAAATTATGATCCACAACAGGAAGTACTTAGCTGCTTCCTACATACAGACATTTCAGTCTTAAAACACATGGTGTAAAGGACTATAAACTATTATATATATATATGCTAAGACTATATATATATATATATATATATATATATATATATATATATATATATATATATATATATATATATATATATATATATATATATATATATATATATGAATGTTTGTGGGTTAGTTTGTCTATTATAGAAACGGAAAGCGACCCAGAACGGACAGCGAGTGGGAACGGAAAAGCAAGCGTGAGCGGGAATGGGAGAGCAAACGTGAGCGGGAACGGGACAGCGACCGGGAACGGGAAAACGACCGGGAGCGGGAAAGCGACCGGGAGCGGGAAAGCGACCGGGAGCGGGAAAGCGACCGGGAGCGGGAAAGCGACCGGGAGCGGGAAAGCGACCGGGAGCGGGAAAACGACCGAAAACGGGAAAGCGAACAGGAGTGGAAAAGCAGGTGGGAAAGGAAACGGGAGAGAAAGAGACAAACATTAGAAAAACCTCTAAAAACCTCCGCTAGTACATATATAAACACACACACAGACACACATACATGCACATACACATACATACATACACACATACATACGCACATACATATATATAAATATATATATAGTTCCCGCTCGCTCACCCGCTCCGCTCCGCTCCGCTCATTTTGTGACGGATTTCAATTTTTTTTTATATTTGATTCCTCTTGACTCTCAAGGTTGTGTGAAAATTTCATTACGATCGGATGAATGGTGTAGCAATGAATAAAGGCCATTAACATACATACAAACATTCATTTTTATATATATAGATTTCAAATATTTTAGCAAAAAATCACCGCACCTCCTGGAACGAGTTGCCAAACGTATTTTTCATATTTTTATTACAGCTGAATGGGACCGCGGAAAAATTTAATATCGTCAAAAATGAGTTTCACAAGGACCGGAATGTTGACACACATGCACACATGCATACTATTGCATACACACAAACAAAAACAAACATACACACTACACACATATACATATGCACACAAATACACTTATTTACATACACACACACAAAACACAGAGCCTTGTACGGGCCGATTTTTTTAACCGTTTTTGGCCGGTCGGCAGCTGGGTCAGGCACAAAATCCTAAGTCTCCGCATAAAAGGACGGTCCGACCCGTATAGGGCTCTAACACACACACAAACACAGGGCCCTGTCCTTGGTCCCGTTCTCTTTGTGATGTACACTGCTGATGATATCTCTATTGCTGAAAAACATGGTTTTTCTGTACATGCCTATGCAGATGACTTGCAATTGTATGACCACAGTTCTGTGGCACTCTTGTGTCACGCCTGTCATCTTGCGTAGAAGACATAAAAAATTGGATGACATCAAACAGACTTTGTCTAAACACTGCCGAAACTGAAATCATCTGGCTTGGAACTTCTGGAAGAGTGAAAAAATGTCCAGCTGGACCACTACTAATTGCTGGGTCAAAGATAGACATCTCTTCTACTGTACGTGACCTTGGTGTCATAATCAGTTCTGACCTCTCCTTTCACCCACATGTTGCAAATATCGTACGGCTTTGCCAATACCACCTTAGGCAGATACGCATCCTCAGAAGATCTCTTACACCTGGCTCGGTGCACACTCTTGTTCGAGCATTAATTCACTCTCGTTTGGACTTCTGCAATGCCATTCTAACAGACTCTCCAACTTATCTGTTCACGCAACTTCAATCTGTACTCCGCTCAGCCGCAAGGATCATTCTCCGGGTACCAAAATCAGCCAGTGTCACTGACCTCATCCGAAGTCGACTTCACTGGCTGCTTGTTAAGAGTCGGGTTCTTTTTAAATTGAACGTGCTCACTTTCAAGAGTCTTCGTGGACAGGCTCCAGTCTACCTTTCGGAGGCTATCAGCAAACCACTGATGAATGATACGAGAACCTCTCGTCGCTCAGCCGCGCTTCAACATCTGCTGGTGCCAAGAATAAAAACATCAATAGGCCGGAGAGGTTTTTTCTTCTCTGCTCCAACTGCCTGGAACAACTTGCCAACTCAACTTCGAAGCTGTGAAAGCTCCCTCCATACTTTCAAAGCATCTTTGAAAATTGTACTTTTCGATAACTAATTATTTTTTACTGTTATTTTATTTTTATTTTACTTTTACTTTTCATTTTTATTCTTTATCAAACGAATGGCGCAGCGCATTTGTGAAGCGCCTGCGTTTGAATTTGCGCGATACAAATAAACAGAGAATAGAATAGAATAGAATAGAAACACATACACACACACACATAATACAAGCACGCGCACATGATTGAGCATATTATGAAATAGCAATGCAAGGCTGCTGCTGAAAAACATTTTTATAAATAACTAAATAAAACTAAAGAGTGACGAGCAAATATTGGCAGAGACGTTTTATTTATAAAACTAAATACAGTAAAAGGTTTCCTGTAAATACGACCATTTTTTGTAGACCAAGCCTGCATTTTTGTTTTTAGCTTTGTTTGCTTGTTTATTTTAAATGTTTTTTCAAAGAATTAAAGCTGAATTTTAATGTTTCTAATGGACGCACTGAGCCGAGGCCTTAGATTCTTCTATTAAAAAAGTTTCCGTAAAACAAATTAAGAAGTAAAAGTTTTTTATTTTCAGAAAAAATTAGAAAACAAGTAAATTAAAAACGAATTTTTAAAACCAATGCTCTTATATGTAATTAAAACACAAATTTTGCAATCAATTTTTTCTTATATTACTCTTTTATTTTATATTAAAGTCGAAATATCTTAATTATATGGAAATATCGAAATTAATTAAAATTAACTAAATTAATTGACTTATTGTAAAACTAATAATTGAATATTGCATTGTCTTCTATTTTGAGCATGTATGCAAAATTTGAAAAAAATCTATCATCAGGAAGTGACTCAAAAATTGATTGCAAGATTTGAAACAGACAGAGAAACAGACAGACAGAGAAACAAAGACGACGAGTTAATAAAAGCATTGGTAAAAAAGATTTACAAAAGCAAAAATTCGGATGTCTACTCATGATCTTTGGTAGCAGCTGTTGCGAGTCACTCGACTGTTTACCAGTGATATTTCAGTTACAACTTTTCAGTTACAGTTACAGTTAAAGTTACAACATTTTTCAGTTTCAGTTAAAGTTATTTTTCCACAAACATTTTTCAGTTACTATTACACTTATTTATTTTTAAGTTAAAGTTACAGTTAACTGTAGATTCTATACACAGCCAAAAAAAAAATTTTCTATTTGTTTATATACAAAATGGTAAAACTTCGAGTTCATTTTCAAAAAACACAAGTTTCTAGATTATTGGAGAGCCTGTTTCTTTTTCCTGCAGTCATATCACTGCAAACCGAGAAGATGCGCTCCACATATGCTTCTGAAGCAGGTGCAGAGATAAGGTCTTTAGCGAAGGCCGTTATTAGAGGATACACTGTCTCTGAGGCTGTCCAGAAACTTAATCCAGTTTGATTAGCAGGTAATGTTTTGAAGCCCCAAGATAAGCATTAAGTTCTTCCTCAACAGAACTTCAGTGCCTAGATTGCTTGCTCGGAGAACTGGAAGCTTCAATTTCTTTGGCAAGCCTCTTAAATCTTTTTAAAGGAGGTTGGCACAATTCATCAGAAGATTGTCAACTGATTGCTCATAATCAAAATATTTCCATACACTACTTTCTTGTTTTCTGCCACTATTGTTCTTGAACATTTTTCACGGAACGATTGCAACAGCACTATCAACTATCAATAATAACAAAAGGCCGCGAATAACTAAACAGCACCATATACTATTTGTTAAGGCGGGCGCACACGAACAACAGAATTGAACAACTAAGTTGTGCAACTCGAGTTGCGCAGCCAAATTGCTCGTGTGCGCGTCATGAGTTGAGCAACTTTTTAAGTTGTCAACTCAGTTGCCCAACTAGTTTAGTTTTCAAATTCGTTTGAAAACTTTGGACAACTTTTAGTCACACGTCTTTCTGTAATTAGTAAAATAGTTATTTTTATAAGAAAAATGTAAAAAATAGAATGAACCAGCGATTCTGTTATGAATTTGATAAATTTCAGTAACATTTTTTAGTAATTTGCACAAAGTTTTTTGACTTGATTATCGAATAAAATACAAAACTTGCGAGACAAAATTGTGACGGAATTTGATTTAATGTAATAAATTAATTTATTAGAGAATTTCAACGAAAAATACCAACTGTTACTCTAAGCGTGTGCGCGCAAAGGTTGCTCAAGAAATTTAGTTGTGCAACTTAAATTGCTCAAATTTGTTGTTCGTGTGCGCCCGCCTTTAGGTAACACCAAAGAACTCGATTTTTATCTTTACATAAAAAAAAATCTAATATTTAATTTATTTAGAAAAAAATTACATTAAAAATATTTTTCAGTTATTAATTATTTTTGTATTATTTAACTGAATTTATTATTCAGTTACTATTACAGTTAGAGTTAATCGCGTATTTCAGTTACTATTACTATTACACTTAACTGACCATTATTTTTCTATTATTTTCCGATTTCAGTTAGTGTTACAGTTAACTTGAATATCACTGCTGTTTACAAAACATCCGGTTGAGTTCTCAATTTACTGCTAACAATCCAGTTAATGCAATGTGACACTGTGACACACAAATGAGAACATTCAAGCAGCCGCAGACCCAACAGCGGTTTATTTGTGAATTTATTCTCTGTAACATAAAAAAGAACACGGCAATAGCGTCATTGTAATTTTATGTTTCTGAAAAAACTACTTTTTGTGGGAATGCAAATATAACAAATCAAAAATAAAAAAACGATTTTTTTAAAACCCAAAAGCACTTTGAGTGACATTTTTTTTAATAAAACGGACCGAGATTGAATGTGACGTGTGTTAATATTAGGGAGTGTAGGAAATCACATTTAATAAAACAGGACATGTCCCCATGTTACTTCACCCGGAAACTTTTGTGGAGAAACGTGGTCTGTCATTCTAAGAATTGCTTTTATTATTTTTTTTCTCCTTCAGCGAAATAAGAAAAAGTCGATTTTGTCAAAACCGTAAAAAATTTTTTTTAGTAAATTTAACTAACAAAAATTCGCATCCATTACGTTTAAGTTAAAAAAATCAGTTCTTTTAGCCCTCCTAATTAAGGCATTTTATTGTTTCCGTTTGTTTAAAAAACTAAAAGATTTTATATATATAAATAAAAATAAAAATATATTTTAAACATATTATTCACTCGAGTTAAAAATTTAAAAGACAAATTTGTTTTTTGCTCAAAAACGTGCAATAGAAATGAGAAATGTTCTTATTTATAATTCATATTATTGCGTTGCTAGAAAAACTTCATATATATAATAATGTTTTAATTAAAAAAACCATTATTTATTATTTATATTAATCCGTCATTTTTTAAAATGTTTGTTCATTTCGCGTTGAGGTGCATGAAAGGGTTTTTCAGAAAGGGTTTCTAGGAAATTAAAAATATTGAAGTTCCACAAAAATTTGTGTCAACGTTCGCACCAACAATATATTTTCTCTAAGATAAATTATTTAAACCGATAATGGTTTTACATTACTGGTGATGGTTTTGTGATGATGATGATGATGATGGTGGTGGTTGTGGTGGTGATGGTAATGGTGGTGGTGGTGGTGGTAGTGATAGTGATGGTGATGGTGATAGTAATGGTGATGGTGATGGTGATGGTGATGGTGATGGTGATGGTGATTGTGATGGTGATGGTGATGGTGATGGTGATGGGGATGGTGATGGTGATGATGATGATGATGATGATGATGATAGTAGTAGTTGTGGTGGTAGTAATGGTGAAGGTTGTGGTGGTGGAAGGGATTGGACCTGAAAGAAAGCCTTCAAAGCACCACAGAAAAAATTAATGTCACCTCTAAAGCATTTAACAACAAGAAAAGTATACGGGTGGAATCAAGGGTTATCATGGAAGCAGCTTACAAAAGACTGGCTGCTGGAGAGATCTTGTTTACGATTTAGACTCAACCGGAGCTGAAAGCTCAAAAAGAAAAAGAAGAATTATTATTAATATAACTAATAACCACCTTTAATACAAGTTTAATTTATTTTTTGTACGTAATATATACTTAAATTACGAGGTTTTAAAAATAAAAAATTATATAAATGCGTGCACGGATTTGTTGCTCCTACGACTCTCAAATAAATAAAAATTTTAAGCAGCTAATGACGCAGGTAGTGAGGGCAGCGCGGTTAAGACAAATCCATACCCGACCCGATCTTTTGTTTTTTTTCATGTCCGTACCCGACCCGCGGGTAAAATGGTGTACCCGTGAACGTTTTACTCGCGGGTACACCCGTTATCTGCCAATTATTTAGTTTTACTAGAACACACGCTAAAAAAGTTCTCACGTCACTTGTACATTAAATTGTAGATAATAATTATCAAAATATCCAAGAACAAATGTTTCATCAAGTGTGGTTTAATAACTTGTAACTTCAATAACTCATCACTGACTCTAAGTTCAAAACGTCAATCAAAGTCGCTATAATCAATTTATTTCACATACACAGTAGCAGCTTTGTATATGTGCGTTTCTTGCGTTTTTTTATGCTTGGACGTCGACATGCTCAGAGCTGGAACGCAAGTCCATCAAAGTGGGACTTGCAGCGCTGAAAGTTTGGCTTTCTTCTGTTCTGAGTTGCAGGAAGATTCAACAAACTGAGAGCAGCTTTTGCCAGTTTAGGAAGTTTATTACTTGCTGTTTGTGTTTTCCAAAATGGCATTGGGCTCAGGTCTTTGATGTCAACCGTCAGGTTGAAATATTTGTCTACTTCATCACCAGTATTGTCATCTTTGTCGAAATCGTATTCTTCACCATTTTTTAATCTTCAGAATTTGTATCGGTTAAAGTTGCAAAAATGTGGAGTTCATGCATCATCATCAAAGAACTTCAATTGCTTGAAAACAGACTATAAAGTATATCCTTATTAATTTCAAGATAATCTATATTGTTGGCTATCGTAACTTGATAAAATGGCCAAGCCTGAACACTACCGGCCCAACATATGTCACGGTCATTTAATAAACTACCTAATTATAGTTATTTTCATTCATTCTCGAGACAAACCTGAAAGAAACAAAATTTACAGGTAAACCGGTAAACCAGTTGATGTTTTACCCGTGTCCGATCCGTACCCGTTCAGGGTTTACCCGTACCCGCAAAAACGGGTCGGCTACGGGTAAACCCGCGGGTACGGGTATACCCGCGCAGCCCTAAGTAGGCAGGTATGTTTAAAATCTGCTCGCCTTGGTTTGCGAAGTCACAAAATTTAATAAGAAAAATAAAGATTGCTGATAATTTAAAATATTTTAATAAAGATTGCAGATAATTTAAAATATTTTAATAAAGATTGCAGATAATTTAAAATATTTTAATAAAGATTGCAGATAATTTAAAATATTTTAATAAAGATTGCAGATAATTTAAAATATTTTAATAAAGATTGCAGATAATTTAAAATATTTTAATAAAGATTGCAGATAATTAAAATATTTTAATAAAGATTGCAGATAATTTAATATATTTTAATAAAGATTGCAGATAATTTAAAATATTTTAATAAAGATTGCAGATAATTTAAAATATTTTAATAAAGATTGCAGATAATTTAAAATATTTTAATAAAGATTGCAGATAATTTAAAATATTTTAATAAAGATTGCAGATAATTTAAAATATTTTTGGTTGACTTTTTCAGTACAGCCACTGGAGACATAAAAGTGTACGACAAATAGAAAAAAATTTGCGTTTCACAATGAAAACAGAAAACAGGATGTGAAAATATTTAAAATCCTAAAATCTGAATATCGTTGAAGTATCTTGTTTTAAAACTTTAAGGAAGATGCTCTGCAGAATGTAATGCAACCTGGAAGATATGAAAGAAAGTATGAAAAGATGTTTTCAACTGTTTAAAACGTTTTAATTTCCAAGTCATCTTTATTGTACTTCCTTGTGATGAAATAGTGACCAGCTTCGTCCTGACCTGACCACGTTAGCTAGCATTGAATGACATTTAAATAAACATACGTTAAACAACTGAACAATTCTCTCATTGTTACCAGCAGATTATATATTTTTTTTTAATTCTTTTCTCTTATTTTCTATTTTTTCTACCTCAAATAATACAAAGTCTTTTGTTTGTCATCCATTATTATATGTCAAATGAAAACATTATATAAGAAAAAAACAGGAAATATTTATAAAAGAAATATTTGATGAAACACTTCCACACCGCAAACCATTGAAAAGGCTCGCATTTTTTTCTCTCTTTTCCCTGGAAGCAAGAAAGAAGGTGTCACAGAACATGTCCGAACATGCTGCATTCATTTTTCCCGGCCATACACATGAGCGTGTATATGTATGTATATATATGTATGTATATACACTTTCTTTACACGGTTGCAATGCTTGAATCTCGCTGCTTTCATGCGCTGATTTATAGACTTGCGTTACATTGAAGTAGGCAGACGATTTCAATCATACGCCATTTTCCATTCCACGACAGAAGAGGAGAAAGCCGAGACAACATGAACAACAAACGTCGTCGTCGTTGCTGAACGCGGTGAACGGCGGCGACTGAACGGCCGCGACACGGAAGTGGGAAATGGAAAATAGATTGGTCATGGAAACTTCATTGTTCCGTGCCTCTCATTGTTCTATTTAATTGTCAATCTGTATCGATCGAGCGATAAATACGTTTGATTCTGTTTACTTTGTAACATTTGGTCGCTTTGTCGGAAGGTTTTCGTGGAATTCCCCCGTCTGTTTTACGATTAAATTGGAGAAAAAAAAATGAAAACATGAACGAGCCATTAATCTTAATAAGTCAAAACTGTAGGAATAAAAATATATAAAAGCTTTTTAATGTCAAACAGCAGCAATTCGTTTGTTGATAGATATCATCTCGTTTGGACAAAAACAATATTAAAATCCATCAAAAAGAAATTGATCGAATGTAATTTAGACATTGCCTTTCTATAAGCGAAATCTTTAATTTCAATGAGCAAGAAGGACTCCAGATGCAAAAACAACTTGTTGAAAAAGAATGTTACGATATTATGCTGAAGTTTTTTATTCTAGATGCTCTGAAAAGCTCTATTTTTCTCTTAATTTTCATCTCACCATCTCTGAAAAGCATTCTCGATATAACATACCAGGAGATTTTGAAGAATATGTTCATAAGGTATTCTGAGTAAAAATTTGCTTGTATCTGTAGGTCATTGACCGTCTGCTTTTCGTTGAATATTCAATAGGCTCAAATTAACAATCAATCAATCGATCAATCGATCAATCAATCAATCAATCAATCAATCAATCAATCAATCAATCAATCAATCAATCAATCAATCAATCAATCAATCAATCAATCAATCAATCAATCAATCAATCAATCAATCAATCAATCAATCAATCAATCAATCAATCAATCAATCAATCAATCAATCAATCAATCAATCAATCAATCAATCAATCATTTTTTCATTCTTTCAATCATTCAGTCAGCCTAAACAATCAATCATTTAATTGATCGATCAGTTGCCACTTGCTTCAGCGCTTTTCTTTCAGATAAAGTTTTTCATGGCCCAGGAAATCATTCATTACCTCATAATTTTTTTAGAAAAGAAAACCAATGAATTTGACACGGAGATTGTAATAATTTTTCCATATGATCCACAAATCAATCAATTCTGGTTTTTTTTAAATCTACAGTACGAAATTTAAAATTGGTTGACCGGCTGGTTGGTTACATATGAGTGAGTTCAATTTGAGATTGGTTTCACGGACGCATGACATGACTTTTGTATATTCACAGAGGTCATTGGAAAAATCTATCACACATACATACATACAGACTCAGACATACAAGCTCAAACACTTTCCCATCTTCTAGTAGACGAATTCCTTGAGCAAGAAACACCGCCTCGTTAGTGAGAAAAAATTCACTTTTAAATTATTACGGTCTCAGGCGACAACAACAACAACAACAACAAATTCGTCACGTGTTCTTGTTTAGCAGCTGTGCGGTTTGGAAATTAATGACAGCGTGCGATCGATACGTACAAAACACCGCTATGAGCTTGCTCGGAGTCCCGATGAAATTTTATTTTATTTTATTTTTAAGCAGCCGAAAATGAAACAAACTTTCAGGTCGATGTTTCGAACGCAAGCAATGTTTCGATTCGAAGATATTTTGCAATTATCTGCGTAGTGATGCTCGAAAACAACTAATTAATGTCCTGTTTTTCTCGAGAACTGGAAAACTTAAAGAATAAGGCTCATTACCCTGTTTCAAATTAGTACATACATACATACATACATACATACATACATACATACATACATACATACATACATGCATGCATGCATGCATACATACATACATACATACATACATACATACATACATACATACATACATACATACATACATACATACATACATACATACATACATACATACATACATACATACATACATACATACATACATACATACATACATACATACATACATACATACATACATACATACATACATACATACATACATACATACATACATACATACATACATACATACATACATACATACATACATACATACATACATACATACATACATACATACATACATGCATACATACATACATACACGATACAAAAAACATGCACGCACCATTAAATAGGCATCGATAATAATATACAATGATATTAACAATACACGCGTGCTCAACTGCTTGTCTTCAATTAACTTCATTCGTATGTCATTATTGGCATTGAATTAGGTTTTGAAAATGGAGTGTACAAATGTGTACATGTAATACGACGAGTGTACAAATGTGTGCATGTAATACGGCGAGTGTACAAATGTGTGCATGTAATACGGCGAGTGTACAAATATATGCATGTAATAAAGACAAGCGTAGAATTGACGTACTTCTATACAACTCCACGATGCAGAAATAGATCATTTCAAAACGGTTTCTATTAAAACGCTGGCAAACTCCATGGATTACCAAGCACTAAAACGTGTGCATGTACATTGTACACACACATTACATACATACATATATACATTTATAGATACAAAACATACAACCAGTGGCAGATTTAGGAGAATATGAAGCATCTTGTGACGTCACTCGCCTCTGCTGACGCTGCACAATTTTTAGGACCGTCAAAAACTCACGGATTATACAGACTTTAATGTGTTATACATTTGTTTGGAGAAAAAAACTATTTATTTTATTATTGTTCTAAACGAAAAACAAACTTGCTGGAATTAAAATAAAACAAGAGATTAAAAGAATGGCTGAAGAAGTTGGGAGGTCGGCGAAATATGCTGCCAACCCAGAGAACGAAAAAGGGACTTTAGAAGTTAATATAAATTAGTATGATTGTAGAAGAGGTTGTGGCAGTAGAGGAAGTGAGGACTTGCGTGACCGTGGTGGTGACAAAGTACCAAACAAGGACATGGCGAAGGAGACGGCTTGCAGGGTCACCGTATTAAAACAGCATTATCCGCGTTATGAAAATGCAAAAGTATACAGGGAGTTTGTTAAGCGCCCATTAAAGAAGCCGCAAAAGAGCTGTGATGTGCTATATAATGATCTTATTTAATATATTTTGCTGATTAGAAATATGAGGATTTATGCGACAATAAATATATTCTTCAGGGGAATATACCGGATTAATAAAATTAGGGGGGTCAGAAATGGCTTGAGTAGGATTTTTTTTCAATTTAGTGTTAAATTTAAAGTTTTTAACATATACTTTTAGTCAGGATCTATTAATTCATTAACTGAATTTCTCTTACAGTTTTTAGCAGAATAGTAAAGTTAGTTCAAATTTACTGACCTTCTTTGTAATGAAATGCTGTACAATACAGGATATACCATTATACAAACATGATCAGGTTCATTATAAAAAATAAACAAATCTCTGTGAAGACACAAATAATAGCGGACGCGTAACACCTCTAACTATAGTCATGTCTAATTATATAATTGAATACGACTAAATGATTTATTATTAAGCTCCGCCTCGCTAATTGCGAGCCAGTCCCAAGCCTGGAGAAAGGAAGAGGGAAAAAGAAAAAGGATCAAATTCTGGTCCACGACAAGAAGTACTTCCTACATACAGCCATTAGAGTCTTAAAACACCTGGTGTAAAGGACTATAAACTATTTAAAAAAATGATTTATTAAATATTATATTAAAATATCCATAAACATAGGATATATAACATGTTTTATTCATTCTGTTTAAGTTAAACAACCAACTTATAAACAGAGTATTTTTGTCTTAAAATTAGATTATTTAAATTAGTTTTAATTTGACTTTGTGTTTTGTGGCATCAAAAATTCATTTAAAAATTGCTTAAAAAACTTAAATATAATATGGTGGTTAAGAAATCAATAAATAATATCTGCCTGTGAAGGATTTTACCCTCTAACGAAGATCTGCTCCTGTAACCAGAGATGGACATGGGTTGGCTCCAAGTTTTTGAATCATGCTTGAGCTGGGTTGAAATAAAACTGAAAAAAATTTATTCTAAAAAAAAATAACATTTTAACTGTGGATTTGGTTGGGTTAGAAAATTTAGTTTTCGAAGTGGGTCGGGTTGGGTTGGGTTGGGTTGTGTTGCCAAAAATGGACCCATGTCTACCTCCGTGGCAGACCCTTTGCAAATTGCTTTCCTTTAACTTTTCTGCATGGGCTGCTGAATACAGTTCTCTAAACATGTATAGATGTGCAATATAAAAGTTGATAACATTGGAAACGATTTTATTGTTACTGGTGATGCGCCTTATTAAACCGAATGGCAAATGAAACTGCATGATGGATGTTTCAATTTATGTTGCAGCTCACAGAACCATTTTATGTCTCCATTCTTTGAGAACTGCTACTAATTTTTGAACTTTCCTAGTTGGGTGATAAATTTTCATTTTCTAAAAACTAAAACAATCGACTAAAGGCAACCCCCCACCCACTTTTTTCAACTTTCTACCGCCCGAGAAGTCATTTTACGAACATTTCTAGCCCGAGCGAGTCTCCGACGTGAAGAAATAGTTGTAAAAATAAAGTTAAAATGAATTGATGCCGAAAATAATTAAACGAAATGATCTTCAGGTGAGTATTTTCGCATAATTACTATGCATTCTACCTGTCCAATAATAGCGTAGTAGTTTGTTACGAACACGCGTGCAATGAGGCTTTTTTGTGCGTTGAGTTTCGAATAGTCGTCTGCTGGTGTTTTTTATTTTTATTATTTAATTTTTGGTTGTAGACGTCTTGCTGAATTAGATGTTCAATTGTAGAGATGCATTAGTAAATTGCGTTTATACGAGTATATTGACGATGCATGCTGTGGAGCTAACTCAATTATGCATCTTCCGCAGAACATCACCATCTTTGTCTTTACAACTCTTGGCACGATGCCAACCCGTTCACGCCGACCATTAAAAACACATACACATAAACAACACACACACACACACACACACAAGACACAGGATAGTCGCTGAAAACATGTTTTCGAAAAAAAATTCAATACAGATGGGGCGAAAAAAATGTCAGCGTCCCTGTGCATTTTTTCCTGATTCTGTACAACTCCTCCTCCTCCTCCTCCTCCTCCTCCTCCTCGAGGCAAAGCATCCGTGAAACTACTACGTGGCATTGAAAAGCAAATGTTTCTCGAATGGAAACATGAGATTGCAATCAGGCTTACCGTGCAGCTCAGCGGTAAAAGAGTAGTTTGACAGGCCATTCGAAAAGCATAAATGAGTATATGTTTTGTTTATAACATATATATATATATATATATGCATGGGCGCCCGCAGACATTTTTCCGGGAGGAAGGGCAAGCTTCTTATTTTTTTCCCTCTTCTCTTAAATTCTCTCTCCCGTTTTTTCCCCAAAGTTGTGTGGGTTCAATTGAGCCCAAAGAAAATTTAAAAAAAATTTTGTTTAAAATTGGGTAAATAGAGTATAATTTTCAGTTAACTTTATTTTATTTTACATCATAACAAAATTCAAAAATGTTTTAAAAACACGTTGAAAATTACAAAAATGCTTTAGTTGGAAAAGTTCATAGTTGGAGAGGTTTATATCTCAAACACAGCCAAACTGTTATTGTTAGATAAATATTTGGTACCATTAAGGGATTGCAGAAGAAGTTAAGAAAATTGTATGAAAATCAGCGGGAAATCAAGCAAAAGTAGAGCATCGGGGATGCATCACCAACATAATGATGATGATGATATCAATAAGATAATGGAAAAAGTCAAAGTTGTTACAATTAACTAAAAATATTTTAATTATACATTTTTTGTCTATTTTTGTCTAAAACATTTTTTTAATCAATCAGTCAATCCAGGGGACAAGTGCCCCCTTGTCCCGCTGGTGGCAGAGCGGTAGAGCGCTCGCCTGTTGATCGTTAGGTCGGCAGTTCAAGCCTCACCTGCGTCACCAGCGTAACTCCCTTAGGCAAGGAGTTCACTCGCATTGCTTTCTCATGTCTATGAAAATAGCGTGTTCTTCGAAGTTTCCGATCCAAAGGAACCTTCGTAAGCGCCTCTGACTTATCTGGCGCTATATAAATTCATCATTATTATTATTATTATGAAATTAGAGAGTTTGAACCGTGCATCCATAGTAGAGATCATTTTTTTAGGTCTCGGCTCGGCCCGTCGACAAATTAGCCCAGTCCGTTTTAAAAACCCAAACTCCTGGCCCGGCACAGCCCGTCTGAATTAGGCCCGGCCTATTTTTACAGGCCTAGAAGTTCTATATACTTGATGAAAAACTTCGGCCCGTCCCACCTTGACCTCAGGTTTGGCCCGGCCAAACTGAAGACCTTAAAATCACTAAAATATCTATATACTTGGTGAAAAACCTCGGCCCGTCCCACTTTGATTTAAGGTTTGGCCTGGCCCGTGTGAAGACTCTAAAATAACGGCTTGGCCCGGCCGATGATAAACTGGACAAATAACCCTTATTTCCACCCCACACTTGAGGTCCTGGAAACCAAATTTTCAAAAAATGCTAAAACACGTATTTCATTATTTTTGGAGTAGAAACTAAATACTAATTTTTACTTCTGTAGCATTAACAGTTTTTGAGTAGCAGCTACTTTAAAAACCAAATAACCCAAAAAATGATGAAACACGTATATCTATTTTTTTTTGAGTAGATACTAAGTATTAATTTTTACATCTGTGGCAATTACAGTTAGTTGTTGAGTAGCAGTTACTTTAAAAACCAAATAACCCTATTTTCCACCCCACATTTGAAGTCCTGGAAACCAAATTTTCAAAAAATTGTGAAACCCGTATATCATTATTTTTAGAGTAGAAACTAAGTACTAATTTTACTTTTGTAGCATTTACAGTTTTTGAGTAGCAGTTACTTTAAAAACCAAGTAACCCTATTTTCCACCCCATATTTGAAGTCCTGGAAACCAAATTTTCAAAAAAATGGTAAAACAGGTATATCGTTATTTCTGGAATAGAAACCAAATATTAATTTTTACTCCTGTAGCATCTAGAAACTAAATACTAATTTTTATTTTGGAGCATTAACAGTTTTTGAGTAGAAGCTACTTTAAAAACCAAATTACCCAATTTTCCAACCCACATTTGAGGTCCTGGAAACCAAATTTGTAAAAAATGGTGAAACACGTATATCTTTATTTTTAGAATAGAAACTAAATACTAATTTTTAAATCTGTGGTATTTACAGTTTTTGAGTAGCAGTTACTTTAAAAAACAAATAACCCTATTTTCCACCCCACATTTGAAGTCCTGGAAATCAAATTTTCTAAAAATGCTAAAACACGTATTTCATTATTTTTGGAGTAGAAACTAAATACTAATTTTTACTCCTGTAGCATTAACAGTTTTTGAGTAGAAGCTACTTTAAAAACCAAATAACCCAATTTTCCAACCCACATTTGAGGTCCGGGAAACCGAATTTTCAAAAAATGGTAAAACACGTATCTTTTTATTTTTCAAAAAGAATCCATATACCAAATTTCAAAATCTCCTCATTTTTTGTTTTCGAGATATACATTGTTTTAGAAAAAAGTTTGTTTTCCAGTTTTTTCCCCTCAGGAGCAAAATTTTCAAAAATCCTTTCTTAGCGGATGTTTACGCTATAAAAGTAATATAAGTTCCAAATTTCACGTTCCTAGGATGAGGCGTTTGAGCTCGGCGTTGATTATCAGTCAGTCATCTGTCAGTCAGTCAGTCAGTCAGTCAGACATGTTCTTTTATATATATAGATTTACCAATAACTGCAGAGTAATAATTTGTGTATCAGCGTTGGTCCAAAGATTAGCTGTTTTCTGTGCCAAAATACAATCAGCGAACTCGTGGAATTTTACCCTATTAGTGGTATTGATACAATGTTGATTCCCTCACAGCTGTTTACGTCAAGGTTATTATTTATTACACAAAAATAAAACAAAATTATACCCACCCCTTTCTCTGTACGCAAATCTTGCAAGTAAAATTTAACCAGCATTTTGACTAGCTATGAAGTTGAAACTTTCAGCATAGCTTTATATTTGATGAAAATACATGATTCAATTTAAACAAAAAACTTTGAACATCTTTTGCATTTCTAAATTGAATGTATTTGAAATCAAAGTTTGTGTTGAAAAACTCGTTTTTCCTTTACTTGTTTTACTGCAATATGATTAAATCATTCATCCCCCTTATACCCAGTGGCGCGTGGTGAATCCAGAATTTTCTGATGGGGGATTCACTTTCGAAATTTTTTTACATTCTCTTCCAAATAGCTGATAACCGGTAAGGGGTAGTCGTGAGTATTTTTCAAAAAAAATTCAAAGACTTCCAATTTCTCTTCCCAAAAAAGCTGCGGTCGTTTTCCAAAAACAAGGTATTATACCCAAAAAATTTCAATTGATACTCTGATGTGGGATGCATTTCCCCATCCCTCTCTGCTTGTACTTACGTATTTATATAAATGTAAAAGGTAATGTGTGTGTGAGAGCATTCGTTTATCACATCCAAGCCGCAGGAGCAATTTTAACAACATTTGGCATGCAGGTAACGTCAGTGATGACAAAATTTTAAAAAATTAAAAAAAAAATCTGTTATTTCCTTGACGTTTTATTGGCAAAAACGAGACAAAACTAAGCACAAAAAACCTGGACAACACCGGGTAACCCTGCCAGTAAGCTATATAATGGCGGGAAAATTTTGCCCCCCCCCTGGAAAATGCTGAATTTACGTCCCTGCCAAAAACCGTCGTTACGCCACTGAGCCGAACCTTTGTAAGAGTTTTACTCAAAAATATACTTTAAATCTAACTACTAAAATTGCATAACGCTCCAATCCAAGCGAAAGTGTGATCATATTCTAAGAAATTTAATTTTTATGAAGATAAAATATAAAAAGAAATTTGAAATTGCACTGAGTTTTTTTCCCTTCAATCCTGCACGCACCTTCAGAAAACTTTAATACCAATTTGTAACTTGTTAATCGAAAAAACACGCGACATCAGCACCCAAAACCATTAGAATATTTCCTTCATTAATTCCCAGAAAAGAAAAAATGTGACCAATTGAAACTTCCTCTCTCACGTCATCAAATGATTATTTTTAACCAATGATCTTTTTTTTGCTCTAGCATAAACAATTGCAGGAACGCAACCTGTGGTAGACCATGTGACATGGCCACGGACGAATGTAATGAAATAAAAACGATTCTGCCATTCTTTTTTAGAGAAAAGTAATAAAAATTGTTATTATATTTTTTTTATAAAAAATTTTTTTTAGTAAAATTGACAATACATTTTTATTTAGCTTAAAAATCACTTGTAATTTTTTTGTAACAATTTGCAGTCTAAAGTCATTGGTTGAATTTAAGAAAAAACAGCTTTAATCAAATATGTTTTATAAATGCTTAAAACCACAAATAAACTAAAGCTCGGAGATAAATGTTTCAGCACCATTTCTTAGTTTCTGATAAAGAAAAACAATTTTGCTTCGATTACCAAGAGCCGAGAGACAGTGCCAAACCTGGATTAAAGAAGAAGAAAAACAGAAACCCCCATCAAGTTATGATCTGCAATCGGAAACGCTTTGGGTTTTCTACTGACTGCTATATTTGTCTTAAAAACACTAAGTGTGAGAGATTGTGAACTATGGGGAAAAACTCAGAAAATTTATATTTGAGTTGACTTTCATGACACAGCAGGGATGTACTTGTGATCTCAAAATAAAAACGTTTGCAACTTTATTAATCTCATATGCAATGTAAATGTATATATGCCACAACCGCAGTACAGGATAAAGACGAACAAGAAGATAACCATATAATCTATTAAAATCTTTTTAAAAAAAGCAAGCATTTCTAAAAAATTAAATATTCTCTGATTCATTGAACGCACGAAGAAAACATTGGAAAGGATAATTGCTGATTGGAAAGACACTTGTACACCACATATTGCTGCGATTGAGAAAAGAAGAGAATGATCAAATATCAATACGATGATGCACTGTGCAGTGTGGCAGTAATGAAAATTACAGAGCGAAAAATACGCCGATTCACAGAAATTCACAAAAGACAGTAGAATGCAAGAAAATGAAATAAGCAAGGAGAATTTTGATATCATGCTTTTAAGTTATATTTGCTGGAAATGCATTTTGAGAACTTCAATATTCTCGAAGCCTTACTCAAAGCATCCATTACGTTTTTATTATTCTGAATAATTACAAATTTGAAGTTAAACAGCATTCTAAGCATGCCGTCTGTGATGATACCATTTATATTATTCCAAACAGGAGTCATATTATGAAAAGGCCATTGAGTAATTGGACCCTGTTCTGATTTGCAGTTGCGCGTTGCATAAACACGGTGTGCTCCAATATCGAAGATAAGAGTGAACAAATGGCAGACCTTATGGAAAATTAATCCGTATATAACTGGAATTTCTGTACAAAATATAGCCGACAAATAAAAACTCATTCCGATGCAAATTACAGCAGAACAGACCATAAACTTATAATATTTCTCAAATTGCAAAGCCTCCATCATCTGTCGTCGGCTTACGGAAGCTTTAACACTGTAATCCGTATTTGAAAATTGATACAAAAAAGTAGTAGTAGTAGTAGTAGTAGTAGTAGTAGTATGGATCGAGTTGTTGAGAGACAAACTAAATAGAACGCTTGGAGATGATAATTTAATGATCCTCCGTTAAGAACACAGGGACGTTGTAATCTCAAGTATTAAATTGGCGGAAATGACTGCTACTAAATCCCAGGACCAAGTTCCGGTACGGAGGCGGGGGGTAGGTTAAGTTTTCCTCCCCCCCCCACCCCCGGTAGACCCGAAACATGGCAGTTCATTTTTTTAACTGGAGGACAAATTTTTTACACAGATTTATCGACATATTTGCGTGTATTCATGAAATTGGTTTTTATAAAGTTGTTGATTTTTCTGACGAAGTGATTCAGATGCAAGATGAA
This sequence comes from Erpobdella octoculata, assembly GCA_963978895.1. NCBI lineage: Eukaryota > Metazoa > Annelida > Clitellata > Hirudinida > Erpobdellidae > Erpobdella > Erpobdella octoculata. The sequence continues at coordinate 23,969,855 of OZ022244.1, forward strand.
AGAGATTCATCAAATTCGTTAAAGTTGACAAACTCACAATTCAAAAACTATTTTATTTAGCAAATTCTTATTTATTTAAAACAACTAAAATGCACTCACCTGGTTAGTTGGATTGATAGTTTCTTTCGCTCCAGTCATGAAGTAAGTTGTAACATTCAATAAACTTCTTCGCAAGCGAAATATTTCTTCGATCAACAAACGTATTAAAAAATACAATTAAATACTTTAATCGATATTACAAATTTCTGTATTAATTCACCAAACCGAATATATTTACTGAGTGTAAACATCTGTTCATAGAGCAACATTCATCTTCATACTCGTCGCATCTCTACGGGTAGATCAGACGTGCAACATCGACCAGGGCCACCTCCATGACTGACTGACTGTCCCACGCTTCTTCGGATGCGCTCTCCCGTCAGATGCACCTTCTCGTATATAATTAAGCACGGTGTGCCAACGAGTACACGCATGTCAAGATGAGGATGGAGAAGGAGGCTCCATGAACAAGAAGAAGAAGAAGAGAAGAAATATTTATCAGTGTGACGTTGTATGTGACGTAGCAGTTAGGTGCTCGTACAGCAACGCTCTCTTCCTCTACGCAGTCCTCGTCGTCGTGCGTAAAATGAGTTGTACGAACAACGGCGTGCAGTTGGGATACGTAGAGAGTTGCGGAGTGCGATTATCCGTCCGTGGAACTGAACCGGTACGTGGCGTGCGTAAAATCATACGGTTAGTTTTATCTCAATTAATTTGCATTGTTATTGGTTAACTGTACATAAAAACAGTTTTTTTTGTTTTATTGGACCTTCTTTAATAAAAAAGCCTTGATTCTGTGACCGCCTATGGGTCAGAAAAGTTCAAAACTTGTGTTGCTCCCACTTGTACATACGCACTTACTTTTAGAGCTTTTCCTTGCTGACCCCGTGCACGGAGCCATTACATTCATCATTTATGCTTAATTTCACGACGAAGGAATGAATGTTTGTGCAACGATGCCGTGCACGCAGTAAGAGGTCGCACATTGCAGCAGGAACAAATTCCTGCGGCACTCTCCTGCAAGACATATTATTTGTTTGTCTGTCTGTTTGTTTGTCTGTCTGTCTGTCTGTCTGTGCGACCGTTTAGTTTTGCGTTTGCCGCATATTAAAGTTTTTTTTTTAAACAAATTCTAACGCTCGGTAGGTTTTTATATCCTTTAAATGTAGGAATTTAGGAATTTGTGGGGAAGATTTAAATCAGCGAAAGTGTCAACAAATGGGATGGGCTGACACACCGGGTCACCTGGACGTTTTTTATGCCATTCTGATCTAGACGGACACCTAGCAAAACAGACAAACAGGTTGCCTCAACAAACGCATAGATTGCAGCATCTGCAGTTTTCAGTACGATGTTTTTTCTTCGCGCCTTTCAGACGTCATTGATGTAAACAAATTTGATGCCGTGTGTGCACCGTGTGTGTGCACCGCTAATCTTGGAGGATTCTTCGGAGGGCAATTTAATTTCTTCGTTTGAAAGCATTCTTTGAAGAAGAAGAAAAAAAAGAAGAAGATGGTGATGAAAAAGAAGAGGAGATGTGCACTGGAGATGAAAAAGCAGGTAAGTGATCAGCGAAGGTAAGCTGATCGATGAATAAAGAGTATATTGCAGACTGCATGTATACGAGATTGGAGTTTTATGTGGATTGAAATTCCACTTTCTATTAGGCCTCGGACCGTCTGGGAGAGAGAGAAAGATAGGTAGAAAAAGTTAAGGATAGGAAAAGAGAATGACAGAGAATAAAAGAGAGACTGAACGGCGAAACCTCTGTGCAATATAATCGTTCCGGGTGTATTTTCAATTTCATTATAACCTGGTCTTTCATTTAAGCGCTTGTAATTTGAGTTAGATAATGTTCACTAGAGATCTAGCAATTTTAAAGCCATCTGTTGTTTATAAAAATAAAATTAAGAGGTTCCGTACTAGAGGGATCTACTTTCAGCTCCGTAAAATTTCCACTGCCTTCATAAAATATTCAGCCACCACTCAACTCGTGAAGAAACTTTAGTGGCACCGTTCTTGTTTTTGTTTCATGAAAACGATTTTTTAATTTTTTGTTTAATTGTTCGTAAAATGAAGCACACAAATAATCACATCAAAACGCGTGTTATTTAGCTATGTCAAATTCATGGGCACA